>CM046031.1:43900981-44475981 GCA_025215565.1 Flaveria ramosissima | reverse complement strand
AATTGGAACATCGAAATCAATTTGAAAGGTCGGGCGGAATTAATTACCGGAAGTGGTAAGGTTCAGTTACCACCAATTTCAGTTTCACATTACACACATAATTGCCTATAATATGCTTCTCTTCATTCTGAAATTATTCATTCCAGAATTCTTGAATCAAAATTTCAATTGAGTTTATATTAGCCATCCATTTAGTCGTTTAAGTATGGTATTTGGAAAGAAGAGAGTTGTTGACCTTGGGGATGAGCTGCATGACAACCAATCGGAGGCACAATCAGAGTCACGGTCCGCACAGGAGAATGATTTTGTTGATCTTGTTGATGAGCAAGACAACAGCGATAAGCAATCACCAGGTTAGTATTCACCGATGACCGACTTACCGATTTCAATTAGCTTCCTTCTTATTGAACTTTGTATGCCGGTGACCGACTAAGGGTAGAAGGATAGCATCTGCTTTTTAGCTAGTTGACCGACTGATTTCATCTGCTTTGTATGCCGGTGACCGACTGATTTCATCTGCTTTTTAGCTAGTTTGTGACCGACTTAAGGGGGTAGGTAGCCCCACTAACAGTAGCCTTAAATAATAGATAAATAGAGTCTATTATATATGTTTAATAAATAAATAAAGTCTATTAATCAATATTTAAATTATTTATGTTTAACAGTAGCTTGTAACTATTTTTTTATCAACATTTAAATAGATTTCATAGTCAATATTCAATACTCAATAATCAATATTTAAATAGATAACTTTTTTTATCCACATTATTTATGTGCAAGGGTAACTTATTTCATAGCCACTGCTTAATATTCTAATTGTTACTGTTAATTGCGTTAAATAGATTTATTTTTAACATGTGACATTTTAAATTAGGTACATCTCGACAACCACCTATAGGTGACAAGCACAAACCTTTATATGAAGAAGTTACTTTGATAAGTGCGGGTGGTAGTAAAAACCCCGGAGGTGCTAAAGTGTGGGTTTGTAAACATTGTAATGGAAAGTTTACAAGCACTTACACTAGAATGCACGTCCATTTCTTTGGAGCTCCATTGGGCAAAAAAGCTGAAATCATAAGGTGTCCCGCTTTGCTCAAAGACCGAGTCAAGTATGAACAATTGCAAAAGAGAGTAAAAGCGGCCGAGAAGCAAGGGATATCAAAATCATTAAAAAGCTCCGTAGTGACTAAGAAACATAATTTAAGCTCAAAGAAACCGATAGAAGAAAGTTTTTCTATTATGGAGAGAAGCGTGGTTGATCTGAAAATAATGAGGGCTTTATGTGCAAATGGTATTCCGTTTAATGTTTTACGCAATCCTCAATTTCAAGAAATGGTGAGTGCTATAAGAAAAGCGCCTGATGGTTATAAAGCGCCATCTAGTGAGAAAGCAAGGACCACTCTCCTAGATGAATGCGTTAGAGAAGTGGAAAAGGATCTAACACCTTTCAAGGATACATGGTACTCACAAGGTATTTCTATTGTATCTGATGGGTGGACAAATATAAAACATAAACCGTTGATCAATGTTCTTGCTGTAAACAACCGTGGTTCTATGTTTATGTATGCTGAAGACTTTTCTGGGGTGGAGAAAACGGGAAAAGCAATTGCTGAATTTCTGACTACAGCGATTGAAACAGTCGGCTCAAGTAATGTTCTTAGTATCGTGACTGACAACGCAGCCAATTGTAAAGCTGCGGGAAAGGAAATAGAAAAGGTTTACAAACATATTTTTTGGTCACCATGTTGTGTGCATACATTAAACCTGATTTTTAAAGACTTTGCAAATGAGTTTTTTTGGCTAAATAACACATATAAAAAAGGAAAAATGATTGTCAAGTATTTTTTAAACCATGGACAAGCATTATCTATTTTTAGAGAAAATTCAAAGTTAGAGCTATTAAAGGTTGCAAAAACACGATTTGCCTCTCACTACGTTTTGTTGAAGAGGTTAATCCTTTGTAGAGAGGCCCTTTCTACAACAATTGCTTTAAATTCCTGGAGAGATTGGGCGAAACAAGGTGATGAACAAACTAGAAGTATTGCACAAGAAGTTGTCGACACTATCAGAGATGATGACTTTTGGAATATAGTTGAAAACATTTTAAAAATCACAAAGCCTATTTTTCTAATGATAAAATTTTGTGATGGTGAAGGCTCAAAAATGGGCGAGATATATGAGAAAATGGATAATATGTTGGGAGAAATTAAAGACGTGATGAAGGATAGTATATATGCATCGTATTTCTCTCAAGTAGAGCAAATTTTATTAAATAGGTGGGAAAAAATGACTATCCCTTTACATTGTTTGGGATTTGCTCTAAGCCCCCGATTTTACGACACACGTTTTCTTGAAACACTAGCACCGGGTGGCACACAAAGGAAAGCACCAAACCTTGATAAAGAAGTAGTACAAGGTGTTATGGAAGCTTTTGGTCGTATTGCTGAAACTAAAGATGAGGAAAGGATGCTACGACAACAATTTGTTACATTTCACATGAAAAAAGGTCTTTATGCATTACCTGCCGCTCAACTGGATGCGGTTACAATGGATGCAATAGATTGGTGGTCTACTTATGGTGCAGAAACACCAGAATTAGCTGAAGTAGCGAAGAAGGTCTTGTCACAACCTATAAGTAGTTCTTCGGCTGAAAGGAATTGGAGCACATATTCTTACATTCATAGTGTGAAGAGAAATAGGCTTAATTGTAAAAGGGCGGACAAACTTGTCTATGTTCATTCGAATATCCGCCTAAGTTCAAGGTTTTCAGAAGAATATAAAGAAGGACCACACAGAAAGTGGGATATCGATGCTGAATCTACAAACTTGGAAGGTTCAAGGTTAGATGATATGGTATGGGAAGATTTAGAAAATGATGAAGAAAATGATAATGGCAAAGGAAAAAAGCAAAAAGTGAACTAGTTTTCTTTTTAACATCATGTCTTTTTTAAGTACTTTTAAGTTTTATAATGTCTTTTAATGTTTTTAGTTATGTAATTTGTTTTGACTTTTGAAATATCTATTATGAAGTATGAAGTCTTGAATTTACTTAAATTTTAATGAAGAAAAGTAGTACGTAGTTAAACTTGTAAATCGTACCATATTACATGGTACATCGTACCGGAGCGAACCGAAATGAGCCTACCCCCGGTCGTACCGAATTTTGAGGACCTAGCGAATTGCGATCCCGTACCACGTACCCGTACCGAAGCGTACCGCGAACCATGTGACTATGCTCTCTAGACTCTAGAGATAATTTGCACCTCGCAGAGTTAGATGTAGAAAAGGTCAAGTGTTCTGATAAACAATACATCACTACTTGTATTATTGTCATGACTATTACCAGTAAGTTATCACATTTATTTAGTTTTTGCTTGCTGCTTTGATGTTTTATTGCATGTTTAAGTTACATAAGAATATGCATGAGAAAGGAACATAAATTTTGTGTAAGCCTTCTTGTAAACCAACTTTTCCCTTCTGTTTGTTTGGCACTTTGGCTTTTAATCACACACAAACACAATACCAAAAGTAATCAACAAGAAAAAGGACACGAGAATTTTAGCTTGGTTTGGTCATAGAGTGTAGCCTACATCCACAAGGGCAACTAGGGTTTTCTTCTTTTATTGAGTGATAATAATTTACAAGTATAAAAGAGCAATGTATAGACAATTACAATCAGGATTATTCCTTAGTCAAGAAGTTAACTAAAATGCGCAAAGAGCTAGGGTCGAGCGAACCACTGCTCCATCCTTCTAATTCTCGGCTTGGCCCAAAATGAAACCAAGATTACACCCCAACACATTCTTGGGAAATTGACCGAATGCAGTGGACATGGACCTTATTTGGAGGGTGAGTCTATATTAGGTAAATGTACGAGTTGAATAAAAAATCTAGGTGGACCTACACATTGAGATGTGGTCAAGGGATGAAAGATAATAATCATTAGTTAAGCCATATGTTTGAGCTCAAGTTACTAAGTGATATTATTCCAACAATCGATATGTTTGGAAGTTTGTATTGGTGACTTGGTTTTGAAAAGTGTGAGGCTCACCGAGGCCACAAGGTCATGAGCCGAGGCACATGGTTTTTCGTATGTGAGGCATACATAGTTTTTGTAAAACCTGTAAATCGTTTAAACACATTAATAGATATTGAACATCTAAAATACCAATAATATACAATAGAAAGTGGATAGAATTAAAAATAAAGATCTTATTTTAGTAAAGTGGATGATGCCTTGATAAAAATAAAAGGGACGATATCTTGGTAAATATTATTAATAAAAGTAAAAGTTCAAAGTAAAAGTCATTGGGGCTCCAAGATATACCCAAAGGTGCACACCAACCTTAGCAAAAAAGACCAAGCCTAACAAAAGGGTATAACCGGACCATTAGTCCGTCAAAAAGACAAACCTAAAACAAGTTTGTTTTTGGCCACAATTGATCCAAGATAATACTAGCAAGGAAATCTATACAATAAACCATAAAGATGCCTAAAAAACATATCAAAGTGAGTTAGTAGAAGCACCAAAATACATACCGGATGTATTTGGTCTCCTTATGCTTTTCATCGTAGAACTAGAAGTCTTTTTCATCATCTTCGTCGAAGGCCTGAACATCAAAACCAAGTGCCATTTCTTCCTCGCCGGTATCACTTACCCCAATATCCATTTCTTCTAAATCTCCATCACAGTCTTCATCAGCCAAATTATGCTATTGCAAAGAGCCCAAACAAACCTACAAATTTCCTCTCCTTTCCCCCAAGGGTTTACTAATACCTATTTATATAAAATATAAGTTGCACTTAACACCCTCCTAGAAAAGACAATTGACATTTAAACTATAAAGTAGAAGATTATTCCTATCATTACTTCCCCCTTAATACAAGACTTGTCCTCAAGGCTTGGTAGAAGAACCCTCAACAGTGTGAATGACCCCATTCGACCGAAAATCATCCATTTGTTCCAATTGAAAATGCAACCCATCGGAAGAATCGGATTCATCATCGCCAAGTAACATCACACGAAGTTTACCCTCCGGGCATGTATGAGCTGGACTATATTGCTGACCACATTTGTAACATAGCCCCTTTTTCCTGCGTTCCTCCCATTCAGTGCGAGATAAAGAGCGGAGACCCCGATCACGAGAGGAAATTTGGCCATTATCGTGCATTTGAAAAGAAGGGTTATGATTTAGTACCGAATGAGGAGACTCCAATTTTGGAGAAACGAATCTATCAATGCGATAAGGAGAACCAGGCGTGGGCTCCGATCGGCCCAATAAGGAAGATCCGTCTTTCACCCCAAAAGATGGAAGACCACTAGGATTCAAATAACGAAAGCGGCCCAACGCTGCCTGACCCGAATTCGGTCGGAGCATCAGCTCAACATCTTTTGCCAAATACATCGCATCCAACCGAGAACGAGGACGATGAAGACGAACCCATTTTTTGACATCGTCCTTCAACCCAGCCATAAAATAACCGATTGACTGTGATTCAGGTAATCGAGGAACCAAGGACAACATGTATTCAAATTCATCAATGTAATCGTAAATAGAATCACCTTGTTTGATCGTCGCTAATTGCTCATACGGATTATGGATTTCTAATCCACTAAACCGTTGAAGCAATTCAGATTGAAAATCAACCCAAGAGATGGTTGGGTGCACTTGAGTGATAATGGTAAACCAATGTTGTGCAACACCACCCATGCTCAGCCGAGCTAATTGAAGACGAGCCTCATCCGAAGTCCGATTCAAATCAAAATACAGATTAGCTTTTTGGATCCAACCTTGTGGATCAAAACCAGTAAAGTCAAGAAGTTTTACCTTCTTAACAGCCCATGGAAGAGACAGAGAAGAATCGGAGTTATCGAACGGTGTGGACTTCGATCGAGAATTCAAAAGAAGAACATCGTCTCCCGAAACCCCTGAACCGGAAGAACCATCAACAACCTTCTTATCCTGTTTCGCCATCCATGTTAAAACTATCTTCCGAAATTCGCTAGACTCTCCCTTTTCCACCTCTAAGGCTTGTAATGAAGTGCGAATTGCAGCCACATCAGATTGTAGTTGCTTAATTTGAGACTCCTGTGCATCTAATCGGGAATTTGTTCGAGTTTCCATGAAGAACAGAATGAAGAAGAAACCGGCGACAGGTATCCGGCAGGTCGGACCAATGATAGAGATTGAAATCAAAGAGGGTATAATTGAGAGAAATTGAGGATGACAATGGAATAATCAAATAGAAACATGGATTGTATTGCAAAATATAAGATGATAACAAAATGAAGAAGATGATAACAAACTCCACAAAAGTGGTCCAGGGCTATGCCCTTCTCAATGCTATTGCAAAGAGCCCAAACAAACCTACAAATTTCCTCTCCTTTCCCCCAAGGGTTTACTAATACCTATTTATATAAAATATAAGTTGCACTTAACACCCACCTAGAAAAGACAATTGACATTTAAACTATAAAGTAGAAGATTATTCCTATCACAGTAGTATGTAAGAATTGTTTTGAATTATTTTTACTTGGAGATCTAGTCTTTCTTTGTCTTATAGCCATCACATGACCAAAAAGACCCAAGGCGTGTGATCTTTATCCGATTGTTTAGAAACAATATTTGACTTGCGTGATGACTGATGACTAATCTTGAAATGCAATCAAGAACACCCTTCATGATCTTTCTAGACTCTGGCTTATCTTGATTTTAATAGTATAATTCGGGTTTCAAAAATACCCGCAAGCATGCAACGGTGTATGTAGCTAAATAACCCGTCTTTTGTCAATATATTCAATCACTTTAGCTACATCTGTTGGATCATAAGAGGCTGCTGCAACCAAAACAATATCACTTAGAAGATTTTGAGTACTACATGCAAAGGACTTCCGAAGCCAAGTGTGGGACTTCCGAAGGAAGAAAGAGTTCTTCCGAAGTCTAAGTGTAAAATACACTTCCGAAGGAGAACTCCAACTTCCGAAGGTAAAGAAGCTACTTCCGAAGGATCAAGACTTGAAGACAAAGATCTGAAGTCAACTTCCGAAGAATAAAGAAGTCCTTAAAGCCTCGGAAGCATAGAAGCATCTTCCGAAGTATAAGTGGCTTCGGAAGAACTTGTTCTTCCGAAGCCAGTTAACCTTCGGAAGAACACTTCTATTATCCAGTAGACATAAGTATGGTCTGTCTGACAGTCCGCTGCAAATCTCTGAGATACTGCATGGCGTTTTCTCAAAAGCCATGTAGTTGACCATACTTTAATCTACTGTTTACCTTTTCATGTTAAGTACAGTTGCCATCTTTAGTTGGTGACAAAAGGTAAGTCATGGACATGTCATGACTACCATATCTTAGATAATACTTTATCTAAGATACCTTAACTATAGCATTGTAGTATATGCTTTAGTCTTAGGTTTCCAGCTGGTATCAAGTATAACCGGCTGTAGGATCTAGTATATATAGTTTCTCATTGTAACTCTTGTAGTATGCTTGTAAGTGTCTTGTAATCTTGAGTTGAGAAATAATATATACAAGTGCCTTGAAAATATTTCTGCTTGTTATTACTTATTATATTACTATCAACTCTTGCCAAAGACATTGCTTCATCTTGTTTGAGTGACAATTATAAGTGAGTTTGAGGGAAAACAAGTGTTAAGTGACAAAACCCGATCCTGCAATTGGTATCAGAGCTTTTTAGGCTCTTGATTGTAAGATCTTACCATCCCAATCAACCAAGTTTTTCACTCCTCCTTATACCTCACTCAAAAATGGCCCTCAACAAATCTGAAGTAGAAATGGGAACGATGACCAAAGCTCCTATCATCGATCCTGAAAACTTCAGGTCCTGGAGCAGAAGAATGGAAGGCTTCATCAGATACCAGGATAGCAAGATGTGGCAATCCATCGTGAATGGCCCGTACAAGCCAAAAGTTGCTGGTGGAAACGGTGCCATGATCGAAAAGGATGTCGAAGACTATTCTGATGAAGATAGGAAGAGGCTCGACATTGATAGCAATGCTATGACTGTTCTCATGACTGCAATCCCAAACTCCATCATGGTGGGGTTTGAGCATTGCAAGTCAGCCAAAGAACTCTTTGATGCACTTGCTCAGATGTACTCGAGCTCTAATGATTCAAAGAAGGACTCACTGAAGCAGCAGTTCGAGAACTTCACCTATGTTGCTGGAGAAACTTTTAGCCAGCAATACTTCAGGTATATGGATCTTATCTCCTCCCTCCAATCTGTGGGAATCACTCAAGAACTAAGAGACCTTACCAGAAAGTTCATGAGTGCTCTACCCAATGAGTGGACTTTCTACTGTGTCTCCATTAAGAGAACAGAGAATTTAAACACTCTTACCATGACCGAACTCTATGGGATCCTAGATGGATACCGTTTGGAAATGGCAAGCAAAAAGGGTCACCAAGCAAGCAGACCCTTGAGCCTTCCTGCTAGCAACGCTTTAATGGTTGCTGAAGGCTCAGGTATCCCACAGTCTCAGCAGTACCTGTCATACACCCAGCAGCCATCTTGTTCATCTGGGCCTTACATCACATTCCCTGAGACTCCAAGGTCTCATCAAGCTCAGCAAAGCTCCTTTCAGGAGGGCTGTGCGTTTGTCTCAGGGAGTGGACACTCCAATGATCATCAGTTCTGCTTTGATGATCTTGAGTGCTTTAGTCCAGATGACATAGAGTATGTGGACATTGTCCAGCAAATGGCTCTCCTTACCTACAGAGCGAAGAAGTTCTTTAAGAGAACTGGAAGGCAATTCCCTCAAAACCCAATCACTAGCAAGTTTGGGTTTGACAAAAGCAAGGCTAAGTGTTACAACTGTAACCAGCTTGGCCACTTTGCAAGGGAATGCAAGGCTCCCAAGTCCAACCCGGGAACCTCACAGGCCTCCACACATCCTTCTACACCAAAGCCCAATGGGAAGTCAACTGAAACTGCAGCTATGGCTCAAGAAGTTGACTGGAGCTTTATGGTTCAAGATGTGACTCCTGCTCAAGCACTCATGGCAGGAACAGATGAAAACAAGGTATATGAACATCTCTGTACCCCTGCTTGCATTGCTAAGGTTAAGTTGTATCAGGACTACAATATGGAAATTAAATCCGATATTGAGTCTTTAAATGTGCTAAAATCTGATTTTAAAAGAGCTGAATCTGACTACCAAAAGAAAATTGAGGAGTTAGAGAAAACTGTGTCTCTTTTAAAACATGAACACACCAACTACAAGACTCAAATCAAGGATTTAATATCCAAATTGACTGAGGCTCAAGCCCAGCTTGTCACAGCTGAGGCTCAAGCCAGGAAGTATGCTATTGCTGAGCAAAACTTCCAAGCCATACTTGCATCATCCTCTCACTCCAAACTTTGTTATCAAAACAAAAGTGGGTTGGGAACCAATGAAATTGCTCCACCACACTCTTATGAGTCTGTAAGACAACCAAGATGTGGTACTGAAGAGCAAGAGGTTCCATCTGTTGACCCACCTTGTAAAGAGTCAAAGAGTGATGCAACTGTGGAGACCATGACCATCACAGGGAAGGAACAGGTAATTGAGCCCTCCCAGACCAATGATGATCAATCTCTGACCACCAAAGCCAGAAGAAGCAGGGCTAAAGCAGCCAGAAAAACTGCCAAGAAGGTGGCTGAATCCAAGCTGAAGATAGACCCAAAGCAAAAGGGTGTATTCATATCAGCAGGATTCCAGGTGGTTGGACCTTCTGATTCAGGAAAGGAGTATAATACCAGTACTCCTGTCCTACCAAAGGATCAGAAGTTAAAGGGAAAGGTTGCTGATGAGGAGAAAAAGAACAAGAAACAGCAACCCTCCAATTCCCAGAAAATTAACATTGCATGCATAATGTGTGGTTTGCAAAATCACATGGCTAAAGATTGTTATTACAATCCTGCTAGCACACATTATGCAAATAATGTTAAAAGAGAAGGAGTCAGGGAAGGTTTCACATTTGGACCATATCAGATGGTTCAAGTGTTGAAAAAGGGAAAGCTTGTTTCCGAAGCAAGGCTTGTCTCGGAAGAAAACTCTTCTTCCGAGAAGAAAAAGGCTTCGGAAGTAAAAGCTGCAAAGACTCACAAAAGAGTTCCCTTGAAACCATCCCAGAAGAAGACTGCTTCGGAAGAAAAGGTGGTGAAGGTCTCTTCCGAAAAGAAAGAAGCTTCGGAAGAATGCCAAGCTGCAAAAGCTTCATCAAGCTCATCTTCTATGATCAACCAAGGGATGGAATGGAAGATCAAGGAAGATGCTGTAGCCCAAACCTCTTCTTCAAAGACATCCATTGAACCCCCATGCATAAACTTTGGTTCAATCATGTCACTTTCATTGGAAGAACCCAAGACCAAAAAGGCTTGGGTTTCCAATCAAAACTAATTTTCTCACCTTATGTGCAGGGACATCCATATGACAAGAATAACAACATTTGGATAGTAGATAGTGGATGCTCCAGGCACATGACAGGAAACAGATCTCTCCTTCAACAATTTCAACATTATGATGGAGGTCCTGTCCAGTTTGGAGGTGAGGCCGGAGGATATATTTCTGGCAGAGGAAGTATATCCAATGGAAAACTAAAAGTTGACAAAGTTAATTTTGTCAAACAGCTTGAACACAACCTGTTAAGTGTTTCTCAGTTTTGTGATCAAAAGCATCAAATGCTTTTCACAGAACATGAGTGCATCATCCTCAAACCTGGGATGACAATTCCTCAGGAATTGGTGCTTCTTAGATCTCCCAGGAGAGGGGATATGTACAAGCTTGATATGAACAATGCTTCCCCAATGGGAGAAGTATCATGCTTTCTTTCCAAAGCTGATAGTGATGAGTCAACACTGTGGCATAAACGAATGTGTCATGTCAATTTTAAGACAATGAATAAATTGGCTAAAAATAACTTGGTACATGGTTTGCCTAAAAAGGAATTTTTCTGCAAAGATAACTGTGTTGCTTGCCTGAAAGGGAAACAACACAGGTCTTCTCATAAATCCAAAGTTGTTAACTCTATCACTACTCCATTACACTTATTGCACATGGATCTATTTGGTCCCACAAGTATAATGAGCATTGGAAGGAAATCATATTGCCTTGTGATAGTTGATGATTTTACTAGATTTACATGGGTATTCTTTTTAAGAACTAAAGATGAAACTGCTGAAACTTTAAAATCTTTTATTCTTAAAATAGAAAATCAAGTTGATCACAAGGTTAAAATAATCAGAAGTGATCAAGGGACTGAGTTTAAGAACTTTGTTCTTGACTCATTCTGTAACTCAAAAGGGATTGCCAGACAATACAGTGCTCCTAGAACTCCTCAACAAAATGGTGTTGCTGAGAGGAGAAATAGGACACTTATTGAGGCTGCTCGGACTATGTTAGCTGATTCAAAGCTGCCTCTAACATTCTGGGCAGAGGCAGTCAGCACTGCATGCTATGTGCAGAACAGAGTTCTTGTAGTAAAGCCACATGGAAAGACCCCTTATGAGCTATGGAACAAGAGGCCACCGTTCATTGGCTTTCTAAGGTCCTTTGGCAGCAGGTGTACCATACTTAACACAAAAGACAATTTAGCAAAATTTGCTGAAAAGTCAGATGATGCCATCTTTGTTGGATATTCCTCCCACTCTAAAGCTTACAGGGTTTATAACATTAAAAACCAACAATTTGAGGAATCCTCCAACATTGTAGTTAATGAGCACACTCCTTGTGTTAGGGGGAATGGCCCTGATCATATTTTTGATTTAGAATTGTTTCCAAACTATTCTAAACCATCTTGTGAGAATGTTTCAGCTGGAACAGGTGCTCAAGGCAATTCTGATGAAGATCAACTATTTGAGCTTCCCAGACCTGCTCCAAGTTCTCCAAGAACAACAAATCAAGTTCCTACTATTGAAAGATCTGACAGTATAACCATTTCAAGAAATAGTGGAACTTCAACAAGGGACTCACCTGATGATCTCAAGTCTCCTCAGGTGATCCTACACAACACCAAGCTGATGGAAGCAGCATTTTGAAGGAACAGGCAACTGTTAATGATGCTTCACAGCAAAGAAATGATGATGTTTCTCTTTCATTCAATCAGTCCTCATTGAATGAGATTGAAACAGCAGCTGGACCAAGTATTCAAGCTCCAGAGCAAAATATGTCCAACTTGGACTATCTTTGCAGCTGGAGGTGATTCCAAGACTTAGAATTCACAATACTCATCCAGCTGAAAACATCATAGGGGAAGTCTCTGAGGGTGTGAGAACAAGGGGACAAACTCACAATGGGAATGTCTGCTTGTACTCATGCTTCTTATCCCAAATGGAACCCAAGAAGGTGGAAGATGCCTTAAAGGATAGTAGCTGGGTTGAATCAATGCAAGAGGAGCTGCTTCAATTCAAAAGACAAAAGGTTTGGAACCTATGTCCGCTACCATCTGGTCAAGTACCTATAGGCACCAAGTGGGTTTTCAGAAATAAAAGAGATGACAGAGGCTTGATTATCAAGAACAAGGCAAGACTAGTGGTTCAAGGATACACTCAAGAGGAAGGAATTGATTATACTGATGTCTTTGCACCTGTTGCAAGACTTGAGGCAGTTAGGATCTTCCTTGCTTATGCTGCATCCAAGAATTTCACTGTCTACCAGCTTGATGTCAAGTGTGCCTTTCTATATGGGGATATAGATAGGGAAGTCTATGTATGCCAGCCTCCAGGATTTGAAGACCCACAGCATCCAAACTATGTGTGCAAATTGGATAAAGCTCTATATGGGCTGCACCAAGCACCTAGGCTGTGGTATGAGACATTGTCTCAATTTCTTCTGAAGAACGGCTACACTAGAGGAACCATTGACAAGACTCTCTTTATCAGAAAGTCTGGGAAAGACATTTTGCTAGTTCAAGTCTATGTCGATGACATCATATTTGGTTCTTCAAATGACCAAATGTGCAAAGACTTTGAGAGCATTATGAAGAAGAAGTTCGAAATGAGTTCTATGGGAAAAATGGACTTTTTCCTTGGAATTCAGGTAAAGCAACTGAAGGAAGGGTTTTTCATCAATCAATCTAAGTATGTCAATGACATCTTAGAGAGATTTGATATGAAGGATTGTAAAGCAGCAAAGACACCCATACCCAGAAACCATGATTTATGCCCTGACTCTGAGGGGGAGGATACTGATCAACATCAGTATAGAGCAATCATTGGTTCTCTGATGTATCTTACAGCAAGTAGACCTGATATCATGTTTGCAACTTGCATTTGTGCAAGATATCAGGCTGCTCCGAAAGGTGTCTCACCTAATTGCTGTCAAGAGAATCCTCAGATACCTCAAAGGAGCACCTAAGTTAGGTCTCTGGTATCCAAGAAATAGTGATTTTAATCTCTATGGATACTCTGACAGTGATTATGGTGGCTGCAACATCAACAAGAAATCAACATCAGGAGGATGTCAATTTCTTGGTGGAAGGATCATCTCATGGCAATGCAAAAAGCAATCCTGTGTCTCTACATCAACTGCTGAAGCTGAATACATTGCTGCTGCAAGTTGCTGTGCTCAGCTGCTGTGGATTCAAAACCAGATGATTGACTATGGATTCAACTTCATGAGCACTCCTATCCACATTGACAACAACAGTGCTATATCCATCACAGAAAATCCAGTAAAGCACTCAAAGACAAAGCATATTGACATCAGGTATCATTTCATTAGAGATATTCATGAGAAAAATCTTATCAAACTAGTCAAAGTCAATTCAAATGAACAATATGCTGATCTGTTCACCAAAGCATTTGATGAACAAAGATTTAAGTATCTTATTACAGCTATTGGGATGATAAACATTGACTAGTCAATCTCATTTGAAAACCTTTTCAATATGTAAAGTCTTATGTCAATACAATCTAAGCCCTGTTACAAAAGATCCTTTCTTATTTAACTAAGTATAAGTTCTTCCGAAGAGAAACTTGCCTTCGGAAGATATCTAGCATAACTTCCGAAGCAAATTTCTCATAGGATAATTTTCTTCTCGGAAGTATAATAAGTCTCGGAAGAAGCGATTGAGGTAATCTCAGATCTACTTCCGAAGCACTTAATACTTTCCACTTGAAAGCAACATGTATCTTCGGAAGCAATTTATTTACCTTCGGAAATACATTTGCCTTCGGAAGAACTTTACCTTCGGAAATACCTTATACTCGGAAGAAGGATTTTACTGTGTAACGGAAATCTTTTGGGCCCCACTCTGTAAAAAGTAAAGATTTTGTTAATGATGTCGGATTATTTAAATGGCTTAACCTTACCGCCCCTGTCACATCATCCTCTGAACCCTCACATCATCTTATCCAAACCACCCTTTAAACCGCCATTTCACCCATTTAAATACTTCCGGCTAATCACTTACACTCTTTTTACCAAATTCACTGCCCTAAAAGCTTTCTTCTTCACCAATTTACCTCTCTCTCAAGAACTTTTCCTCTGCTCTCTTTCCAAATGGCTCTAAACCCTCAGCACAACCAAGTCGCACTCCTTGACTCCTCAAGGGATGCCGACTTCTCTGATATTATCTCTTTCTTAGCCCAATCTTCATATTACACAGCACTGACTGTAAACCCTACCATTTACACCAACCAAATGTCCGAATTCTGGGCAAATAGTCGGGTTGAAACCCTAAATGGGGTTCGTGCTATCAGGTCAAGTGTATGTGGCCAAGAGTTGGTCGTTACTGAACAAATCATCAGGGAGCATCTTGAGCTCCATGATGAAGGCGCACCGACGGAATTCCCCAAGTCTGAGTTAGATAACTCTTATCTCCAAATGGGATACGGTGGAGATGTAAGCAGGTCTACAGTCTACAAATTCAACTTCTCATACAAGTGGAAGTTCCTGCTACATGTGGTTCTCCACTGCTTATCTAACAAATCAGGGGGATGGGATCAAATTCCCTATGAACTCGGGTGCCTAGTTCATGGGTTGGTACAAGGCTTGCGCTTCAACTACTCCAGGTTTGTGCTGACTAACCTCATGGGAAATCTGCAAAGGGACACATTCTTTATGTATCCCAGATTTCTACAGCACATAATCAACTGCGAGCTAGATCAGAGTAAGCTTGTCTGTGCAGCTGCTCTATCTGCTCCTCAGATGAGGCCGACTATCTTCAAAGTACTGAAGAGAGTGTCTACCAACTACACTGGAAGGGATACCGCACTACTTCCAGGTATGATTGAGCCAATGGCTCCTGGTGACATCCCTGTTATCCCCACAGGTGATGAACCCACACCAGCAACAACCCTCACCATTCCAAATCTACCTTCTCCACCAATAAAAGTCACCTATCAGAGACGAACCAAACGAACCCTTGTTCAATCTACTCTGATTGAACAAGCCCCTCCTCTTCAAACCAAAAAGGCTAGAGTGGAACAAGGGGCTCCCACTCAGCCAGAGGTCCCCAATCCTTCACTATTGACCTCAATATGGGTCTTGAGTCTCCTCAGTCTCAGACCCATGAGCCCATAACCCCAGCTGATAGCCCTCAGGGTGAGTCTCTATACTCCCCTGAGCAGCCACCAAGGGACAGCTCAATGCCTTTTGACATTGATCAAAGTCCCGGGTCTTTAGGTCTTCATTCCTTCTCTTTTACTGACCTATTGACCGGAGCTGGTGAAGAGACTATGTCTCTCCAAGGCAATGAAGTTGATCCACAACACCCCATTAAGGATCAACAGAGCCTAGAGAAACCTCTTGTCTCTAGCCCACACCAGCAAAGCCCAACTGAGGTGAGTCCCACTGATGTGGAGGGGACTCATGTAGATTCAGCTGCCACTACTGAAGGAGCCTCATTGGATCCTCAGGACAGTGGTAACAATAGTCAGACTGAATCTACGGCAACCATGCCCTATGATGCCTCTGAAAGAGACATCATTGTGCAAGGGAAACCAGGGTGCCAAGAAACCACATCTGGTGGTGAGGATGAACATACTAGGTATGTTACCTCATCTCCCCGTGATTCTTCCAAAGAAGATGAGGGAAGACTGCAACTCACAATAAGAGACCTACTTTCTAAAGTCTCAAACCTTGAATCAAAGGTTAAGACTTTAGAGGATAGGTCTGCCACTCAGCAACTTGAGATTGAAAGTCTCAAGGAAAACTAGCTGAGAAACAGATTGAGAGATCTGTTAGGCATGTACCCATTCAAGTCTCCTTGACCTCTTCCTCTAGCTCATCTACCTCTCAAGATGATGCTACCAAAAAGGGGGAGAATGTTGAGGAACTAAGTCAAAGACAGGATTCCACCAGTCAAGCTCTCACTTCTTTGAGCTCAAAACAACAAACCGCCATCTTCCCTGAGCCTCCTCCAGTTGTGATTCAAGTGGATCAAAGGATGCTTCAGGATCTAAATAGGATCTTCAACAAGTTTCTTTTAGAGTCCCTCATTGATCAACCCAGTCCAGATATGTCTGTGATATACTTTGGAGCTCAAGAGCTTCAAAGGTTGAATGCACCTCCTACCACTGTTGAGGAAGTTGGTCAACCTAAGGCCCAAGTGGAACCTGAGATTGATTTCGAAGGGGAAACTAGGACTGATGGCCCAGCAACTGAAATAGTTGGGACAGAAGGTGTGTTTTCACAGGCTTCCGAAGCACAATTTGAAGCCTCGGAAGAACCAACTCAAACTTCCGAAGCTGAAATTGCTGCTGCGGAAGGACTGTTCTCTCTTTCCGATGATCTAATAGTCACAGATGCAATTCTGGAACTTGCATCTGAGGTTAATAGGGAGGATTTTCTCAGCCAACCACTAGCCATTACATCTGCATTGACCTCAGCTCCTACCTCCACCACCCAACCTGAGTCTTCTACCAAGAACCACCAAAGTCTAGCACTTCCGAAGACATTAAAGGTAAAAGGAAGATGACTTCGGAAGAGCTTCTGGAAGAAGAAAGGCTGGAGAAACTCAAAAGGAAAGGAAGACTGCCAACTGGGAAACTGTTAGCTGCAAGTTCAAAAGCAGCTGCAGCCAACCAAGAGGCAATCAACAATAGAAGAAGGGTGGAGGTAATTGATAGACTAGTCAGTCTAGGGGCTGTCTCGGAAGATGTACTCCTGCTACCATTAGAGGAGCTGATAGAGCTAGAAAAGGCAACCTTGCTGCAAAAACAGCAAAAAGAAGAAGAAGCAAGGTTGGCCTTAGAAGAAGAAAGGCTGAGAAAAGAAAGAGAAGCTGATCTGCAGCTCAGGAGAGAAAGGATCACTTTCTTACTCTCCAGAGGATTCTCTCAAGATGAGTTATCTCCACACAACAATGACACGATCTTGTGGCTCTTTAACAAAGAGCAAGATCAAATGGAGAAGGAGAGAAAGAGAGCTGCAAGGGAGAAGCTGGTAGTGAAGAAGAAGAAGGAAGAAGAGGCTGGACTGTCTGCCGCCAAGAAGATAGGTGACAAAGCTTGGATGAAGAACTATCTTAAAGCTCACGGCTTCTCTGGCAGGCAAGTAGGTCCAATGTCTGAAAAGACCCTGCAACGACATGTCAGTGACATCAAGGCTGACATTCGTGCAGGGAGAAGAAAGGAGATGTATAGAAGGGGACAGGGGATGACCTTCAAAGCCACCTCTCAGCCAAATATCCAAACCCAACATCAACCTGAACCAATACCCTTTCCCTTCCCAATCAAAACTGAACCTGAACCTTTCACCCCTGAACCTACACCTTCCCATCTACCAACTTCCTCACCTCAACCACCTAAACTACCCATCATCCAACCTAAAGCCTTACCCAGAACCCAACCTCCTAAACCTACCCAACAACCAACCAAACCATCCCCTCAGCCTTCTAAACATCTCTCAATGGAGGAATTCAAGGAGATCAAAACCAAGCTCATCAACTGCACTACTCTGAGCGACATCTCTTGTGAGGAGGATACAGTCAACCTGACTTATGTTGATGGATCCTCAAGTTCCCTCACAAGAGATGAGTTTCTTGATCTACCAAGAGGAACTTTGGACCAAGCCGCAAGACTCTTTGGCCTCAATTCAGATACATTAAATGAGGAAGAAAAGAGGCTAAGGAGAAGGCTGGTGACTCTGCTGGACACAAAGAAAGGAGATAGGGTACCAAGACAATCTCTTGTACCCAGAAAGAAGATAGTCCAGTGGAGGTTCGAAGACTCTTCTCACAACTTTGTTGTTGAGAGAGAGAATGGTGAGATTAACAGGCTGAATGCCTCATCTCTGCTACACTTAAGCAGATTCGATATTGCTGAGTTAGCAGAGAAACCATTCTCCAACCCCTCAAACTCCGAAGTAGCTGCTCACATCAGAAATCATCTAGGCAGCCTTCACATGGCCGAGCTCACTGCAAGAAGCAAGGTTGAAGAGGAGTCAAAACTGAGAGAGGAGGAGCAAAGGAAAGGATCAGCAACCAAAGGCAAAGCCTTTCTTCAAATGGTTGAAGGTCCTGAACTTGAGTCCATAGTTAGATGGGAGTATGACTACAACTCCCGTCAACTAACTCTCTTCAGGGGGGCACAACAAAGGGTACACGTCATTCAAAGTGATAGACTGGATCTCCTATCCACGAATGACTTGTACAAGCTTCTCAGCACCACTTCCGGGAAGAACAGAGAGACAGACAAATATCTTCTATCCCTGGTGCTGAAAACTTTGAGAAGTAGAGATAAGTGAAGTTTTGGTAGCATCAGCCTAGGGGGAGTTTGTTGGATCATAAGAGGCTGCTGCAACCAAAACAATATCACTTAGAAGATTTTGAGTACTACATGCAAAGGACTTCCGAAGCCAAGTGTGGGACTTCCGAAGGAAGAAAGAGTTCTTCCGAAGTCTAAGTGTAAAATACACTTCCGAAGGAGAACTCCAACTTCCGAAGGTAAAGAAGCTACTTCCGAAGGATCAAGACTTGAAGACAAAGATCTGAAGTCAACTTCCGAAGAATAAAGAAGTCCTTAAAGCCTCGGAAGCATAGAAGCATCTTCCGAAGTATAAGTGGCTTCGGAAGAACTTGTTCTTCCGAAGCCAGTTAACCTTCGGAAGAACACTTCTATTATCCAGTAGACATAAGTATGGTCTGTCTGACAGTCCGCTGCAAATCTCTGAGATACTGCATGGCGTTTTCTCAAAAGCCATGTAGTTGACCATACTTTAATCTACTGTTTACCTTTTCATGTTAAGTACAGTTGCCATCTTTAGTTGGTGACAAAAGGTAAGTCATGGACATGTCATGACTACCATATCTTAGATAATACTTTATCTAAGATACCTTAACTATAGCATTGTAGTATATGCTTTAGTCTTAGGTTTCCAGCTGGTATCAAGTATAACCGGCTGTAGGATCTAGTATATATAGTTTCTCATTGTAACTCTTGTAGTATGCTTGTAAGTGTCTTGTAATCTTGAGTTGAGAAATAATATATACAAGTGCCTTGAAAATATTTCTGCTTGTTGTTACTTATTATATTACTATCAACTCTTGCCAAAGACGTTGCTTCATCTTGTTTGAGTGACTATTATAAGTGAGTTTGAGAGAAAACAAGTGTTAAGTGACAAAACCCGATCCTGCAACATCTCTTTTTCTAACTTGAAACTATTTTTAATGGTTTCTTTAGCTCTTTTCATAGCCTCTTATATGTATGTCGCCTTGCAAGGCTTTTTTTTTTGTTTTTTTTTTATCTCCATTAACAAGTCTAAGGACCTTAACAAGAGGTCTTGACAACTCAAGAGCATATAGTATGTTTCTCCCAAAAATTTCTCGAGTAATAGTGGAAGCTACTTTCTTCCCTCCAGCTTCCCTTGCCCATTTGTCAAAATGATAAATGAATGTTATAAGTATCATAGTTTGGTATAGCTGACAATATGTTACAATTGTTTTTACCTGGTAGTGTATTCTTCAAAGATGATCTTTTTCCACAAGTTACTCTTTTGTTTACCATAAGTTACTCTTTTGTTTATGCATTTGTGCAAAATTGATGAATGAGGTTGCAAAACTAGTCATTGCGGGTCTATGCAAGTTGTGTTGATTAGTGTGCTTTTCATCATGCACATGGTTATAGATATAGATTTTCACAAACATTGCACTTCTAAATTTTTTCTTTGATATTTGGAATCTTTCCAATGTCTTCTAACATTAAATCAAGACAACGGGTCACACAAGGTGTCCAATATAAATATGGTCTTGAAGCTTCTAATAATTTACCTGTAAAGAGCAAGGATTGAAAATGTTATAAAGCAACATAGGAAAGACCTTAAAAAACAACATACAAATTACTTACCTTCCTTAACATAATATGATGCATTGTTTGTTACAACTTCCACCACATTTACCTCTCTTATTCCATTCACCATTTGTTCAGGCATATTAAATATTGACTTGGCATCCTAGAAATATCATAAGCATTAATTGACTATAAACAAAGATCCTTTAGGAAAGTTCACCAAAAAGTTTATAATATTCTTCTGTATCATAGAATCACACCATCCATCAAATAATATGATAATATTGAACAGTCCTTACTCGTCCATTCTTTTTTTTTTGTGATTTTTAATCTCCATCTTAGTGTCGTCTTCTTTTCTAAATTATGACACTGTTAATTCATGCATAGTAGGTGCTACAAATTGCGGCCTAAACTGTGCAACAGCTTCCAACATGATATTAAAAGCTATCATAAGTTGTTGCATGAGCAGGGATAGCCACATCATAAAACCAACTGCTATCTCCTAACAAGCCTTGCCTTTTAGTTTTTGTTTACACACTTCATTAATTGTTTGTTGTCTTCCTCCTTTTCTAACTTTCAGTATATCTCTAGGTTTATAAGCAAAAAACATATCCATAGGGACCTTTTTGTCTTGGCTTTTTAGAAGCATCTACCTGATCCGCACTTAACCCGCTTGCCCTCTTCACTTCATAATTGATTTGTGAATATGATTGCGAACCATATAGTCCTACAATGATAATTTAATCTTATAAAAATAAATCAATTTAGAAGGTTTAATGCATTTTAAATACTCTTTGGGTGACTTCCAATCCATTTAATCCATTTTCATTTTGATTTTTTTGTAAATTTTACTCCACTTGACCCACCCCATCGAGATAAATTACAACCAATACGAGCTCAACTAAATGGGTTAGAGTTTTCACCTCTAGTTTATTTAACTAGGTCGTCCATCGCAGAAAATGAATTAAACTTACGCATGTAATCACATCTAATGTCACTTTAAATTGAACTTCTGGGCAACTTAAAATTAGGTGTCAAAGGAGCTCCCAGTGCCCTATGTGTTGGCAGTCCATCAGCTTGAAGGATCCAAGCAGGTTATGCTTTTTAAATTATTTCAATGTTTCTCTAGCATTTATATAATTCAGAATGTGCTACCGATTCTTACATCATGATATCTTGATTGACAGTCAGGAGCTGCTCGATGCAATAGAACAGGAAAGAAGTATTGCAAACAACCCATCTATGAATACTACAATATTTCATCACCCAACCTTTGGTGATTTTGAATTACAGCATGTATAAATCTCTCTCTGTATTCTAGAGGTGGCAAATAGGTGGGCTCTGCCAGTTTGGTAACGGGTAACTTCTGGTGTTGGTTGTCTCGTACACTTTTTGTCCAAATTTTTTTTTTACTTCTATAAAACAGCTGTCTGTGAAATATAGTTACAGAAATTAAGCCATTTCATATACATATAATTTATTGTTAAAACTGACGTATGCTTCCTTTTAGAATATATCTTTCCTGGAAGTAGGTTATATTATTAACAATATAGTTGTTTGTAATCTTAATTAGCACATTACTTATAAGTTATAAAAAAAGTTGGACAAAAAAGTGTCGACAGGTTGGGTCAACATGTACTTAAAGTTACCCTTTCGACCCTTAAGCGAACACGCCCGATTTGCTACCTTTTGATTCCCACTCCTTTTCTTTTTTCCTTTTTTTTTCTACATGAAAGTGAGTGAGTGTGTACACTTGCCAGGTTTATATAGTAATTACTTGAAACTTTTTAATGATGCAGTTGCCTGCTAGTGCGACCGAGGCTGAGCTTGAGGAGCGTATAATACAACACTTGGCTGCTGCAGCAGCAATGGGTAGGGCCCGCCATATTGCCAGACGGGAAGGTCATAGAAGTCGTACGTCAGCCCATGCGCGCCCTCGATACATGGGGTTTTCTCCCCAACCTACTGTACCTTCTCCTACCAGACCCACTTCAAGTGATGATGTTGAACCTACTACCCCTGCAATCAGTGGACCCCCCTTAGTAACCGTGCATGAAGAACCTTTAAGAGGGACCGCATCATCATCATCATCCTCTGTTCATGCTAGTGAACCCCCTGCTTCACCATCAGTCCCAAACATCATCCCAGCACGTCCACACGAGTCTCCCTCTACCGACAGGTTCACAGATTATTAGTATAGTAATTGTTTTTCAACAATTCTAAGATTATAGTTATGATTAACTAAAACATACAAGCTAAATTAAGCCTAAAATAAGTATAAATCTAGAATGAATATATGATAATTATGCAACTGGGACTGTTGTTGGTAATAAAAAGGAAAGTTAAGATTATAACTAGCCAAATCAATAGTGTGGATTATTATCGGCCAATAAGTAATAGTTTGGATTACTAAAATCTAATTTGCCTTTTTATAATCATATTGATGAAACTGGATATATGATCATTCATCGCTTTCTTTAGTAGGTCGGTTATGCAGTCATCCCCAAACAGCCAAGATAGAGCAGGTCCTTCTGAACAGAACTCGTTTTCAGATTTCAAAACCCGAGTTAACGCAATATCAATGAGGTAACTTACTTTTTCATTTATTCATCCGACATACCTTCTTATATCTCGTTATTAACATAATTATGTCAAAAAAAGATACAAAGAATCGATTACAAAGACCACAAAGAATTGGAAGGAAAGATTATTCTCCCGCAACAACAGCCCCACAGACCATGGTGCTAAAGACACTGGTGAGGGCAGTGCAGGAATTGCAACAATATCACGTATGATGGACCATCTTCAACACGATATGTCACCAGTCTCAAATAATACCATCTCTACTAATAGTTCCTCCAACAATTCTGCAAGTCCGAATGAGATAACGGGCTCACATGCACCACCATCACCGCCACGAGAGTAAAGACATGTTATAGTTTTTCTTGTAAACTACTTTCATATAGACTACAAAATTGAAGTATTGGACTGAAGACTTGAGATTTATAACATACTCCTATGGGATGCCAAATATTATAACTTTTTTTTTTCTTTCTTTCCTTTCTTTATCATGCATTGTCCACTTTTTTGATCGCTTCAGGTCCGTCAAGGTCGCATGCTGATCTTGTTGGCCCTTGAAGATTTTATAAAGGTGTGTGTTACTTAACCGAAGTTAATGGTATTTCTAGACCATGCGGTTTTTCTCCTAAGCCCCCATCCCGCTGTGAGGGGTGGTACCTCACCCTCTCTTGCTATCACATCACTCGCTGAGCCTTCCTCTGCATCCAGTCAGATATCGAGCAACATGGAAGAACACGTGATTATTGTTCACGACCGGAGATCAACTCTTTTTATTGTATTAAAAACCTTGACCACATATATTACATCACAGTATTTGTAAGTTTGTATTAGTTTTAAAGATGGGATTGATAACACATGTAATAATCTAAAGCGGATTTGTTTAATTGCTGCACCCGTCGTGGTGTATATATTTGGATCGTTTGTAATAGATAAGTTATTTGCATAGAGAGGTAAACTCAATCCAATAATCAAGAGCTTAAAAATTGCAAGAATGCAATAAACAAGAAAGCATTATTTCTAAGAAACAAGAAAATTGCATATTAATAAAGAATACAAAATTGATGGCCTAAAAATAAAATAGAGAAATCACGATTATTGAGATTTGAACTTTAGCGGAAATGTAAGGGCACACATACTACAAGAGACTATGTTTTCTTATTATTTTTTTTTCTGCTCATACACTTATCTTTTTAATAGGATCATTTTAGAAACATATCGTCAGATTTACAGTTAATTAAATATCGCACACAGAGAAAAAAATCCATAGGTCACATGACCACATACTGTTCGTATTACTTGACAGAAAAAAAATCCATAGGTCACATGACCACATACTGTTCGTACTACTCGACCAGGAAGGGGTCATTTATAACATTCAAAACATAAACGAAACACTGAAGCACCTTTGACAGTTTGTATGTTTGTACTTTGACGATTGTACATTATTACGCAAAACTACATTTTAAATTAAATTTACACCGAAACATATATAAATTAAGCATGTGGCTACAATAAATTCGAAATACATAAATCACAATATTCATATATTTTTTTATATTTCTCTTGTCCGTGAGTCGTAAATATCCATGTTATATGCAAGTTATCCAATACAAACATGTATTGTCTTACATCCAAACTTTGGATAAAAACAAAGATATGACGTATCAATTAAAGCTATAAATTAATCAACAAATTCTTTGTACTATATTATTTGGTATCGTCTTTATGTATCACAATCCAAATGAATTAAAAAATCGGATTTATTAATGTTAATTAATAAAATAAATATAAAGAAATTATATTACTTTGTATACTACATTTAAAATTTCTAACATTATTATTACCGATCAATAAAATAAATATTGGTAAAAGATTAGTGTCAAATTCTTTTATGGTAAAAAATACATTTATTTAATTACATTGAAAGAACAAGAAGAAAACAAAGAAAACAAAGGGTCTATTGAATTTCAAGTAGTAATATCCATCTTAAAGTGCAAGTCTATTTTTCTCTTTTTAGTAAAAGTCAGGTTAGCCATTTCTTTTAAATCCAAAGAGGCTCTCAAATTGTTGTTATTACATAGTGGTTAGGCAAGTGTGGCAGAGCGTAGCATGTATCCATCCATCCGACCTACTTACCTAAGGGCAAGCATCAACGAATTACTCACTTCATTCACAACGCAGAATGACTGGGTTAAAAAAATAGAAAGAACAATGAAAACATATCCGGTGTAAATGATAAGTCTATTTTAAGTTGAAATGTCATATTGTATATTCATGAAGGAGCTATATGTAAATTTAAATACTCCGCAAAATGGCGTTGCAGAAAGTAGGAATATGCCACTTATTAAAGTTACAAAGACCATGTTGTATGATTCCAAAATACCTATAACATTTTAGGATGAAGCAATTAGTACGACTAATTATGTTCAACATGTTAGTGATCAAGGCACATGAGTAGAGTCCATATGAGATGTGACATAAAAGAGTACAATACATTGGGTTCCTAAAGCCTTTTGGATAGTCTTACACTCTTCTTAATACCAAAGATCATACTTTTTATAAATTTGTTGAGAAATTAATTGACATGTACTTTGTTGGTTGCTCTTCTCAGACTAAAACCTATACTGTATACAACATGGTTGAGAGGAATCAACAAATGTTTTATTTAATAAACATACCTCAGACAATATTGGCACCAACCTTAGTTGGATGTTTGATCTTAATAGTTTAACCAATGCATTTAATCGGTTGAATGAGAATATTTTGAGAAACTTTAGTAGGTACTTCGGTAGATGCTTTAGGAGGTGACATTGTATACTACATAATAGATGTACTAAGACCACCATCTTGTGTACTTTGAGCATCTACTTAATATCTTGTACTTTATGAAGATATTGAAAAACTGAAACTCAGTTTAGACTTTTGTATTTTCATGTAAGTGTAGCTCATGATGGAAATCAAGTCTCTAACAATGAACATGATACTTTTGATGAAGAATCACATGCTAATTATTACATAAATAAAGATGGTTCCGTTGAAGTTGAACAAGCTTCATCAATTGTCGAAGGTGATGGAAGCACAACAATAGGCATATCTTACAAAGTTCCTAATAAAACTTCTCAAACCTTGATCTTTTCCAACAACTTCAAGTAAGTTTAAGATTAAGAATTCACAAGAAACACTTAGCTAAGTACATGATTGGTAGAATTGATGTAGGAGTAAATACAAAAATTAAGACTCGTGAAGCCAACATTTTTCTATTTTTTATTGCTTGTCTTAATTGGATTCAAGAAAAGTGGATGAAGACTTGAAAGAGAAAATTGGATGGAAGTCATACAAGAAGAGCTTCTACAGTTTCAAAGATAAAAGGTTAAGAAACAATATGCACTTCATAGAGAGAAGAGTGTAATATGGACCAATTGGTTATTTGAAAACAAGAAGGATGACAAAGAGATATTGATAAAGAATAATGAAAGATTAGTGGTGCAAGGATATATGTAAGAAGAGATAATTGATTAAGATGATGCTTTTGACTTAGTGGCAATAATTAAGACAATAAGGATTTTTCTATCCTTTTCTCCTTAAAAAAATTAAAGTATATCAAATGAATGTGAAAAGCTCCTTCTTATAAGGAGAAATTGATGAAGATGTGTACGGTTGTTAAACACTTGGTTTTGAAGCTCCAAAAGTTTCAAACTACATGTAGAAACTTAATAAAACTCTCTATGGGCTACATTAATCTTTGGAGTGGTACGAGACTCTCTTAATCTCCCTATTAGAATATAGTTACAAAAGAGTTACCATTAACAAAAAAAATCATCTAAAGAGTGGGTGAAGATATTATGTTAGTTCAAGTCTATGTGAATGATATCATCTTTAGGTGAACAAAAGTAAAGCTTTGTAAAGACTTGAAAGACTAATGAAGTCAAAATTTGAAATGAGTTCAAAAGGTGAAGTTATTAATTTTTGATTTATAAGTCAAGCAAACTACTGAAGGAATCTTTATAAATTAGCAAGATTTCAAGACACTATTGCTAAAGCTATCAAAACTCCAATGTCAAGATCAACATCTTTAAACCTTATTTTTGAGGGGGAAGTTATTTATCAACAACAAAATAGGCAATCATTAGCGCCCTCATGTACTTAACAACGAGCACACTTGTTATCATATTTGTGACATTTCTTTATGCCAGATTTCAAGTAGCAATCAAAATGTCACATATGGTAGCTACAAAGAGAATTCTAAAGTATCTCAGAGGAGAACCTCAATTAGGGTTATGGTTTCCTTAGAGTTTTGACTTCAACCTATATAGATATGTTAACTATAAGTATACGGTTGTAATATCAGTGAGAAATTCACATAAAGAGGTTCCGAGTTTCTAGGGGAAAATTTTATCTTAGCAATGCGAGAAGCAGACATGGGCCACTACTCTATTGTTGAACCAGAGTACATTGTTGCATCAAGCTATATTTAACACAAATGCTATGGATAAATACCCAAGTGAGAGATTACAATGAAACCTTCATGAACATACCCATTCATGTTGACAACAATAGTGCTATCTCGATTACCAATAACTCAATACTACACTCAAACACAAAGCACATTAACATCAAATATCATTGCATTAGAGGTTGTGTTGAAAAGATGCCCATGTAATTAGTCAAAGTTCATATAAATGAATAAATATGCATATATTATCATAAAAAGGTTCTGATTAAGCAAGGATTAAGTACCTTATAATTGCTCTGGCAATCATGAACTATGAATAATTTGAATTTTTACCTTTTCAACGGTCTTTAAAATTATAGTTCTTTACAAGGCATTAAGCCTAGTACTCTAAAAAAATTTAGAATCTATTTATTTCGAAAAATAATAATAATAAAGTAGTTTTTACTTCAGAGTAAAAAAATTTGGAAGGAAAACGTCTTCAAATATAGTCATAAGAAAAATTGCTGCTCAAGACTCAGGTTTTTGGAAAGAAATATTTATTGAAAATCATATCACATCGAAAGTACATAAATTTTTAGGTCCCACTTATGGCTTTCCTTAGCATTTTCATTGCCTTCCAATAAATCGTGGGTAGACCACTATCTCTTAAAAGTACGATTTCACCCCTGCGCACGTTTTGAACGTTAGAATGTCATAAGTTGTTGTAGGATATTTTAAATCCGAATGCATAAAATGTCTTTTTGACCACTATCATTGTTTCCCCCCTCTTTCACCCTCACATTCAAATTAGAAAGCTCAACAATTGACATCCATGCCATTAGATTTAGGCAATCCCTCGATGAAATCCATAAGTATATTTTCCCACCCCTTTTAGGAATAGGTAAAATCTACAATAAACCAATATATGCTATATTATTAATCTTGCATTGTTAATAAACTAAACATTCTTGTAAATGTAGTTTATTATCTTTTTTTATCTTGGGCCAATGGAACGGCCTAGTAACACGTTGGATTGTGGTAGTAGTAACACCAGATAGACCTACTCGTGGAGAATCATGCATCCAAGAAAGCATTTGATGCTTAGGAAACTTAACATTTCCCATCCCAATTTTCCTTTTCTTCTTAAGTGATTAGCGACCTACGCAAAATGAGTATGAGATTTATGATACAGTTGTATATCACAAATAAGTACCACTAAATCTGTTAGATATTCTAGATAGTGCATCTGTGGCCTTATTCTTAAAACCTTTATTGTAGATAATATCATAGTATTATAACCCATCAATTCAGACTGCTATTTCTATTGAAAAGGGGTAACAATTTTGTTGTCTAGAAGATGTTTGAGTCTCTACAAATTTGTCTTGATTAAAAAGTGTATATTTATTAAGTAAGGCTATCATTTCTATATTGTGTGGTTAATAGCCAATAGTTCTCTTGCATTTAGCAAATTCTTAGAAAGATTATTGGGTGTCCATTATACCATAACTTGATGCATCAATTTTATTGGTAAAAGTATCATTAAAATCTTGTAAAGCCAACATAGGAGGATGACTCATTACTATCTTTAAGGCTTAAAAAGCCTTGAATAGCCTCTCGAGACTAATAAAAAAGCTCCTTTTAAGCATCCAGTTTAAAGATTTAGCTATACTCCTATAATTCTATACTAACCTCGTATAACAACAAGTGAGGCCTAAAAAACCTTTGAGTTGCTTAAGGATAGTAGGTAAAGACCAATCTTGTACTGCTTTGACCTTAAAAGGATTAGTAGCTACCCCTTTATCCAAAATCATATGGCCTAAATATTCATGTTTCTTGGCTCTAAATACACATTAGATTATTTAGCCACCAAACTATTAGCTCTCAATAAGGCAAGAACAATTCTTAGATGCACAATACGGGCGCACCTAGCAGGGCTATAGACAACATATCATCAAAATAATACCGGAACAAATCGCCTTAAGTAAAGTCTAAAAACGTGGTTCATCAAACTCTGAAAAAGCATAGAGTATTAGTACGCCCAAAAGGCATTACTAAAAGTTCATAATGACCATTATGTGTCTTGAAAGTAGTCTTATGATCATCATGAAAGCTTATCCTAATTTGATAATAGCCTAAATTAGGATCCAATTTAGAAAAATAATAACTACTGTGCAATTCATTCATTAACTCTTCTACTTGATCAGTAGGTACAAGAATTGTAGCCTAACAGAACTTCCTATAATCTATACATATTTTCCACCTTCCATCCTTTTTATCTAAAACCATAAGATAAGCAAAAGAGCTATTGTTTTATTTGATCACCTATTGCTCTAGCAATTCATTTGTCATCTTCTTGGTGACAACTTTCTGAGTTTATGAATATTTGTAAGGCCTTTTGTTAATACTAGTAGTACCTGACTTCAAAGGAGCTCTATGATCAAAGCCTTCCTTAAGAGGTGTAAGGACTCCAAATTATAAAAGAACATCGTAATAGTTAGACAGAAGTTCTCTAATATCTTTGCTGTGAATCACACTTAGCTTCCTACACACACACATAAAAAAACAAAAAAAAAACAAAAAAATCCCACATAAGTAGAGGTGTGCTGCCCTCTACTGAAAAGATTTGCAACTTGAAAATTTACCCTATTTATTTAGCTATTCTAGAGAAACTACCTTTATGCATACATATAGTGGAAGCCTTTTTAGAATGACTCCCTTTTTACACCACCTTTTGGCCTTGATACTTGAATTCAATAGTTCTATCTTGGTAATATAATTGAATGCTGTCAAATTTAGTAAACTATTAAAATACAAGAACTAGATCAAAGCCTCCTAATGGTATTACATAAACATCAGCTTCAAAAAACAATACTAGTATTTTTCATCTAAACCCACTCATCATTTTATCATAGATCACCTGCCCACCATCAGCCACCTTTACAATCGTAGAGGGTTTGTGATAGAATTCAAATTACTAGCAGGCTAAAGATTTACTGGAATTAAAGGTCCAATTCGAGAAGAGCAAGATCTCCAAATACAAGTACAAATTCAAGGATAAATTTCTAAATAAAAATACAATGAACATCGCCTGCTAACTAATAGATTACGATTCTAGTAACCGCTCCTGGTAATTAGGATTTTAGATCATGGGCTACTCCCCTTGAGCCCACTAATGAGCCCACTAATTCATTGTATTGACCCATTGGGTCGATCCAATTCCCAAAGCCATAATTGAACTTCTGCTGCGCCGGATTCTGTTGCGGGACCGATGTGGTCCGAAACTTCTTTCTGGTATACACTTGCTGGAATCTATCATTACTTCCGCCGCGGTAAAACGCCTTGTCCTCAAGGCGAAAATTTGGAAATTGTTCTGCAGATAGGTCATATGATTCCCAAGTGGCTTCTTCTATTGGAAGAAATTAACAGTTCCAAAACCTGGTGACCGGCCTCTCGATCCATCTATGAGAAAGGATGGTGGCCGGAAGCAAATCAATCTCCCAATTAGTGGTAATTGGCAAGGCAGCATGTGGTGAGGACGAAAAGGAGCCATGGGCAGGCTTCAGTATCGAGACATGAAACACCGGATGGACCCTCGTATCTGGTGGAAGCTCCAATTCATAAGCAACAGGGCCCACAGAACGAAGAACGTAGTATGGGCCAAAGAAGCGGGGAGACAACTTTTCATACCAACGTTTGGCCAAGCTACGCTGACGATGCGGCTGAATCTTTAGAAAAACATAATCGCTGACTTGAAACGAGACATCCCTACGCTTACTATTTGCATAAGCACGCATGCGATCCTGAACTTTAAGGAGGTGCGAGCGTAACAGTCTAATCATGTCATCCCGGTTAATTAGTTGTTGCTCCTAATCACCATTCTTTGTGTCTCCCAGCTGGTAAGGAAGCAGAGCAGGTGGGTCACGTCCGTAAACCACCGTGAAGGGAGTAGTACCTGTAGAGGTGTGATAGCGGTGTTGTAGGAGAACTCGGCCCACCCGATATAGGTACTCCACTTAGTGGGTTGTTCGTGGGAAAAGCAACGCAGGTAGGCTTCAAGGCACCGATTCAGAACCTCCGTTTGGCCATCCGTTTGGGGATGGTAACTGGTACTGAGCTGCAATTTAGTTTGGCTCAACCGAAGAGTTCCTGCTAAAAATTGCTGAGAAAGATAACGTCGCGGTCAGAAACTATTGAGCGGGGAAAACCATGCAGCCTTACAATTTCCCTGCAAAATACAGAAGCAACACTTTTGGCAGTAAAAGGGTGTGTTAAACACAAAAAATGGGCATATTTACTCAAACCATCCACAATCACCAAGATGGTGTCGAATCGATGAAAAGGAGGGAGACCCATGATTAAAGCCATAGAAATGTCCTCCCAAATCCGGTCCGGGATGGGGAGGGGCTGAAGGAGACCTGCGGGTGATAAGGCTTGGTACTTTTGTTGTTGACAAGTAAGACATTACTGGACATACACGCGAATCTCCTGTTTCAAACGTGGCCAATAGTACTGGGTGGAGAGCCGTTTAAAGGTTTTCAAAAATCCCCCATGACCACTCGCCGGAGTGTCATGTGCCTCATGCAGCAACCGACGTTTAAGTTGGGGAGTGTCCGGAATAACCAACCTGCCCTTATAGAAGAGAAATCCATCCACAGAGGTAAATTCCGGGACTGCCGCCGGATTTGCTTGTAATTTGTCAAGGATGTCGCGTGTATAAGTGTCATTGCGGAGTTCGGAATGAATATCTTCTAGATCGACACAATAAGGGACCGTTAGAGTAAGCAAATCACCAGAGTGTGGTGCAGGACCGTTGGAGGGTATGCACTTCCAACACAACAACATAATGAGGAGAGTTCTTTAGAACACTTAACAGATCAAATAGGGAACTGGTAACTAACTAATGAAAGATGCTAAGAACACAAGTAAATATGTGAGATAGAACAAGATAGCAGACAACACAAGTGTATGGTTTTCAAGAATGATGTATATTGCTTCTCAAGTTCTTTTACAGATGTTACAAAGCATAGATAGAAAGTTAAAAGTACTTGAGATACTTTATACTACATCCTACAGCCGGTCATACTTTGAAGGCCAGCTGGATACGTAAGACTAGACAATTACAAAATCAAATGTAGAGTCAAAAGGCAGATTGTCTTTTGACTAGTGACTATGACATGCCATAGCTCACATTCTAATATATTACAAAAAGGATAAAAATACATAAAGTAGAAAGCTTAGACTCAAGACAAGTTACCAAAAGCATGGACCTTTTCACCAACTCATGTAAGTTGGTGACTGAACAGAGTTGCAGCGGAATGGTGGTCTAGCTTTATGGTACAGTACATCTGATAAAAGCATGTTCATAAAAGTCTTCAAAAGAAATCTGTCTTCAGTCTTTGGCTTCAGAAGACTTTGTCTTTGAAGCTTCGAAAGACTTCACTTTTGGCTTCGGAAGATGTTGGTCTTGGCTTCGGAAGATTTTACACATAAAATATTTCTGGTGCATGGTGTAAAACTTCCGAAGCATTTCTACTTATGTTCTTCAGTGCATGCATGCAGAGAGACTTTGGATGTTTTGGCTGCATCAGACTTATAGGAATCCTTACAAACTCCCCCTAGGCTGATGCTATCAAAACATTTGAAGATCTTCAGATGCAAGAGGAGCCACTTGAATAAGAGTTGATTGGCTTGCCTCTTCATGCACTTCCTCAGGTTGATCTGACTCACCCTGAGGTATAGAGGTGGATGATTCAGACTTCTTCTTTTTCTTTGACTTTGGTTTAGAAGCCATCCTCTTCCTACTCTTTGAAGACTTTAACAGAGAAGACTGGTCTGCAACACCTTTGTTAGGTCTAGAATCAGTAGATCTAGTCATTATGTATAGGCTTAGTACTTGAATTAATATCTGTAATGAACTTTTGTATTTCATTATTGTGTATGCATTAAATATATAGGTTAACCCATTTATATATGTGTTGGTTTATGTATGGTTGCAGGAACAAAATTATAATTGGTCAATTTGTGAAATTGACCAAGTGTAAGAAACATCTACGGATGAACATTTTGTTCTTCCGTAGATATATTTTTTACAAGTAAATTCACATCCAAAGATCTTCTGCGGATGAACAACAAGACCTTCGGAAGAACAACACCTTCGGAAGAACAATACCTTCGGAAGAACAAGATACCTTCGGAAGAACATTATCTACGGAAGAACAAAATTACTATTGAAGACTATATTCCTGCGGAGTCCAAACACTTGTATTATACAAGTGGTACAAGTCAACAAGTCAACAAGGCGGTTATGCGAATCCCGAGAAATCCGATAATTCCTTAACAGAAACAAATCAAATCCCAAGAGATCCGGTGTTTCCTATAACTGAAACACCTTTGTCTATAAATATGGATCCTAGGTTTCGATTCAAACACGATTGAGTTAGACGATTGATTGATTGAGAACAGCAACAACAATACAACAATCATCAAAAGTCTTTCGATCAACTTTAACATACACAACATCATAGCATTCTTTGATATCGTACATTCAATTCTTTTGTAATCATCAACACATTATAATAAAATACTGATTAATCATTAATTGTGTTTTGTTTCGTGTGTTCTTGATATTTCATTGATATTTAAAGTTGTTTAAACACAATTAAACCAAATCAACGTTAATTCCGCTAACGTTGACTTGACATTGATTCACACTGATAGTTCCTGTTGACGATCCTTGGATTCACAGGTGGTATCAGAGCCAAGTGCTCATTGATTTAGATCAATTGATCTATCGGTGTTAGTTGTGTTTTAATTGTGTTTGATTTCGTTTAACAACAATCATTTTTAATTAACTTGTGTCTATATTCAAATGAATTGAATAGCAGATCTTGTTAATATCATGAGCAACTTCAGTGGTTCATCTTACCAACCTCCGAAGTTGGAAACAAAAGCAGATTTCAAGTCTTGGAAAATCAAGTTCAGGAATCATGTAAACTATACTGATTCTGACTTGTGGATTTCCATCACTGAAGGTCCTTATATTCCACCCACTCTTGGGCCGGATTATAATGACAAAAATCAACCAATCAGTACGAAAGATCTATCACCTGATGATGTCAAAAAGGTTAAAGTTGATATAAAAGCATACAGTTTGCTTAGTATGGCTTTACCTGAAGAGATATTAATTAGGTGTGAGAACTATAAAACAGCACACTCCTTATGGAAGATACTTCACACTCTCTGCGAAGGGAGTGATGAGATAAGAAGTATAAGGAGAGACACTCTCAGATCACAATATGAAACTTTTCATCATATTGAGGGTGAGTCAATTCCTCAGCAACTTCATAGATTCATGCAGTTAGTCACTGAGATGAATATTCTAGAGTTGAAGTATACTAGTGAGGAATTAAACAAGAAAATGCTCCACACTTTGCCAGAAAGTTGGAAGCATACTGTGTCCATGTTCAAGAACACTATAGATCTGAAAGCAACTGGCTTAGATACTCTGGTTGCAAAAGTGGAAGCTCTTGAAATGGACGAAAAATCAAGAAACAAGAGTGTGAGAACTCATGTCTCACCCTATCACTTCAAAGAAACAAATAATGTAGGAAGTGCATTTATTTCAAACAATGAAAGTGATAACTCTTGTGCTTGGAGTGATGATGAGGAGGAAGTTAGCTTCTATGCTTCAAAACCCTCAAAGAAATCATCTCAAGACAAGCAGCAAAAGAATAAAGGAAGAACTACTGATAGACAAGATACAACTGCAGCAACAGCTAAGTCTTCCTTTTCAGCAAATCAGTCAGAACCAATAACTGTGATATTGGACTCTGAAGAACAAAGAGCAGCCTTTGCAGCTTTTAGCTCAAGTTTTCAAGCATATCTGGGAAGCTCTCTAACATCAGCCAATATCTGCCAACAAGACTTAGAAGAACTACCTCCAGATGTAGTGGAAGAGATGGATCTACAATGGCAGATGGCCATGATTGCTTATAGAGCTAAGCAATATCTCAGGAGAAATAAGAACTTGGCTTCAGCAAGCAGAACATCAAAGATTGGTGTTGACAAATCAAAAGTGAGATGCTACAAATGCAATCTCTATGGATATTTCTCAAGAGAATGCAATCAACAATCGTATCCAGAGATGAGACAACGCCAGCAGCATCAACAACATCAGATTCAAGCAAATCAACAATCTTCTCAAAGACCTCTTCACAAGCAATCTCAACTGATCAATGCTTCCCCACCAGCCACCAAAGAATCAGCAGGACCTAGCAACTCAAAGGAGTAGGGTCTGATCATACTTCAAGATGGAACGTGTGACTGGAGTTTGTATGAGAAGAAAGTTTTGGAAGAGAATCAAGCATTGATGGCCCATATGGATCAAACAGTTCCACCAATGGCAAAAGAGGTAAAAGAAAGATTGTGTTCATCAACTTGTGTTGAGGAAGTTGAACGATATAGAGTCCATGCTCAACAGTTGGCTGATAAAGTAAAAGAAACAATGATTTTGAATGAATCTCATGTTAGAGAACATAAATTATATCAAATAAAAATTAATTCCTTGCAAAAGGATTTAGAAAAATTTGTTTCTGAAAATTATAGCCTAAAAGCCCAAGTTGAGCATTTGACCACTTCCTTATCAAAATCCATGGCTGATCATGCATCAAATGAAGTGAAACTTCAGAAGTTTCAATTATCATCTCAGCAATATGAGAAATTACTAAATTCTCATATTGAATCAAAGAAAAGGTCTGGGTTGGGTTATAATGCGGTTGCACCACCTATAAATGATCATTACACATCCTTACCTACAACAATGACAAACACTCTGTCAAATCATTTTGTGCCTAGCACTAAGTTTGAAAAAGATTCAACTAAAACTAAAATTAATGATAAAGCTGAGGTGAGTGAAACTGAATCATCTGAATCAGAATCATTAGATCAAAATGATTCAGAATTAGATTATGATAAGTGTGATGACTCTGATGATTCTGATGAACATGATGTTGATCAAGCAAGCACTGGTAAAAATGTTCAACTGAAAGCCCATATCCCAAAAGTGCTTGAAGAAACAAAGTTGACATACCCTCCTAAACAAAGAAACATGCTGAAGACCATCTGCAAGAGGATAGCTCAATTGAATGAAGGTCTTCAAGAACTAAGTATGCAAGACTCCTCCAAGAAATTGACTGATGAATCTGTCAACACTGAGGAAAAAGTAAAATTCAAAGGAAAGAAAAAGGCTTCAGTAGATCATCAACTGAACAAGAAAACTTCAGCAGCTGATCTACGGAAGAGAAATTCAGCACCAAACAATCAAAATGTGCACAAAGTTGAAAAAGATAAAGCACATTCAAAGCTGAAGAAGAAAGAGCTACAACAAAGATCAGCAAACAAAAAGAATGATTCTGAGAAAGAATCAGAAGAAAAGGATTGCAAATGGTGTGACATGAAAAATCACAAAACTGAAGACTGTTACTTCAGCAGCTATTGTTCTATTTGCAATATGAACAATCATATGACTACTGATTGCTACTTCAACAAACATTGTTATATCTGCAACAAAAATAATCATTCCACACAAGAATGTTATTTCAACAAAAAGAACAAGACAAAAGGCTTAAAGAAGAAAGAATCAGACAAATCTGAATCAGATTCTCAATCTACGGATTTTGCAAAGAGCTCAAAACTAAAGAAGTTTGAACAAAAATCAAAAGCAAAACCAAAGGACAAATCAGCATCAAGTGTGCATATACTGAGGAAAAGACCATCTTTTCAGCAGTCAAAAACACCACACAAAAGAGTAGATTTGTCAGACAAAGAATCAAAGGATGATGATTCATTCTTTGATAAATTTGACAAAGGCATTCATATACCTCTTTCAAAAACAAAAGATACTAAGACATTTAAAAGTTCATTATCAAAACAAAAGACTCGAACAAATGAAGTTACTCTGAGTAAAGCAGACAATGTGAATCATGAATCTACTTCATCAACATCCAATTCAGCAGAATCATCCTCATCTAAATCAAATCAGAATGAATCAATTAAATCTGAAACTGAAAATTCAAAAATTGTTCATGAAAGAGTAACTGTTTTAGATCCTGTTGATAAACCCAAGATCACTAAGACTTGGGTTGTCATTTCTAACTGATTTTCATTTCTGATTGCAGGAACAATATTGGAGAGCTGACAACATGTGGTATGTTGACAGTGGTTTTTCCAGGCATATGACTGGAAACTGTTCTCTTCTCCATGATTTTAAACATAAAAATGCTTCTTATGTGGCATTTGGTGGGGATAAAAAGGGAGGTAAAATTGTTGGTGAAGGAATGATAACTAATGGTGTACTTAAATTTGATAAAGTAAAAACTTACAGTATAATTTACTTAGTGTATCTCAAATCTGTGATCAAAACTACACTACATTGTTTGATGACACTAACTGTTACATTCTTAAGCCAGGATTTAGTGTCCCTGAAGATTGGATTCTTCTCAAAGCAGCAAGAAAAGGAAACACTTATGTTTTGGATATGAACAACACTTCACTCACAAAACATGAAACTTGCCTTATATCTAAACTTTCAGAAGATTTGTCACAATTATGGCATAGAAGGCTTGTTCATTCTAACATGAAGAACATGAATAAATTGGTGAAACATGACCTGGTCATTGGATTACCAAATAAAGAGTTTCATTGCTTCAACTCATTGTTGTCTTGTTACAAAGGAAAACACAACATAGAGTGTCACATAAAAAACAATCAATACTAATACTACACCACTCAAATTGCTCACATGGATTCTTTTGGCCCACCAATGTAATGAGCATTGGAAAAAGGCAATATTGTTTGGTGTGTGATGATTTGATGATTTATAGATTTACATGGGTCTTTTTCTAAAACAAAAGAGTGAAACATCAGAAACATTAATGGACTTTGTAATCAAGATTGAGAATCAACTGATACAAAAGTCAAAATTTCCGGAGTGATAAGGTACTGAATTTGTGTGAACTTTGAAATAGATTCTTTTTGCAGGAGCAAAGGTATTGCAAGACAATTCAGTGCACACAAGGACTCCACAACAAAATGGAGTTGCTGAGAAGAAGAAAACAGGAATCTCATTGAAGCAGCAAGACACAATGCTAGCTGATTCCAACTACCTATTACCTTTTGGGCTGAGGATCTGATACTGCATGCAATGTTCAAAACAGAACATTAATTGTCAAAGAACATAACAAAACTCCTTATGAGCTCCTATTTAAAAGAAACCTTACATAGGATATATAAGAGTATTTGGATGTCAAGTAACTGTTTTGAACATAAAACGAGTCATTAGGGAAAATTTTCAGAAAAAGCATATGATGGTTTCTTTGTTGGATACTCTTCAACATCAAAAATCATATAGAGTGTATATCACAAACATAACATTGTGGAAGAGACCCCTAATGTATCCTTGATGCAAATGTGTTTACTAAGTCAGTTAAAAGGTTCATCATGGTTATTTGACATAGATGCTTTGTCTAAATCTTTTAACTATGATCATTTGACAAATGCAGGATTCTGATGAAGTATGCTTCCATTTGTTCCACCTATTATGACTGAAGTAACTTTATCTGCTGATCCCCAAGGATACATCCAACTTCAGGTGGAAAATACTTCAGCAGAAAGCAGATATTACATGTGGAACATGAACAGCATGCATCCGAAGTTCCTTCGGAAGATCAGCATATATCCGGAAATCCTTCGGAAGACCAAAATGCATCCGGGATTCCTTCGGAGATCAGCATATAAAATCCGGAGAAATTCCTTCGAAGACCAAAATACATCCGGAGAGTTCCTTCGAAGATCAGCATACATCCGAGAGAAGTTCCTTCGGAAGATCAGCATACCTCGAAGAAACTTCCTTCGGAAGACCAAAATGGAGCGGAGCAGCTCCTACGGGAAGAACAAAATACTTCCGCAGAAGTTCCTACGGAAGAGCAAAATCCAACTGCAGATACTTCTGTAGCTCAATCACCAGAGACTCAATTTGATTTTTTCTGAATTCTCAAATTGAGAGATGAATCAGTCAGAGGCAATGGAAATGATTAATCTGGATTATCCATTCCAGTTGAGTCAACCCCTCAATGAGAATTCATAAGTCTCATCACTTGACAATATCATTGGAAATCCTGAAAAGAGAACTACAAGGAGCCAAAGTGGTACAGCCAACCTTTGTCTCTTCAACTGTTTTCTTTCTCAAGTGGTGCCTCCAAACATTACAACTGCTTTAAAAGACAATAGCTGGATTGAAGATATCTATACAAGAAGAGCTTCAACAGTTCAGAAAGCAAAAAGTATGGTCTCTGTTGATTTACCTGAAGGTCAACATCCTACTGGAACTAGATGGCTATACAAAAACAAACTGGATGATTAGAGGATCATTGTCCGAAACAAAGCAAGGTTGATAGCACAAGGATACACTCAAGAAGAAGGCATAGATATGATGAAGTTTTTGCACCAGTTGCAAGAATTGAGGCAATAAGAGTGTTCTTGGCATATGCATCATATAAGAAATTTACTATGTATCAGATGGATGTCAAGTGTGCATTCTTATATGGAAAATGATGAGGAAGTTTATGTGTCTCAACCCCCGGATTGAAGATCCTCATTATCCTCACGGTATACAAACTAGATAAAAGCCTTGTATGGTCTTCATCAAGCACCAAGAAAATGGTATGAAACACTATCATCTTTCTTACTCAAGCATGGCTACAAAAGAGGAAACAATTGATCAGACACTCTTTCTCAAACAAGAACATCAAGATCTCTTAGTAGTTCAAGTATATGTTGATGACATTATATTTGGATCTACTAATAAGAGATTGTGTGTGAATTTTGAAGAGCTGATGAAATCTAAATTTCAGATGAGCTCAATGGGTGAATTAACATTCTTCCTTGGCCTTCAAGTTCATCAAAAAGCAGATGGAATATTCATCAATCAAGAAAAATACATACATCAAATACTGAAGAAATACAATCTTGCTGAAGTATCCTCATGCAAAACACCAGCTTCAACAATTGATAAGATTACTCCTGATCCCACTGGAAAATCTATTGATCAAAAATTATTTAGATCTATGATAGGTTCACTTATGTACTTAACTGCCAGTAGACCTGATATTATGTTTGCTGTGTGTGTATGTGCTAGGTACCAATCTGATCCAAAGGAGTCACATCTCAATGCTTGTCAAAAGAATTTTCAGATACCTCAAGGGAAAACCAGGACTTGGTCTATGGTATCCCAAGGATGGAGACTTTACACTCTATCATACTCAGACAGTGACTATGGTGGATGTAACAGCAATAGAAAATCAACAAACCGGTGGATGTCAATTCATTGGACCCAGGCTAGTGTCATGGCAGTGCAAGAAACAAACAAATGTTTCTGTATCCACAGCTGAGGCTGAGTACATAGCTGCTTCAGCTGGGTGCTCTCAAGTACTTTGGTTACAAAACCAATTGCTTGACTATGGTTACAACTTTCTTCAAACCTCAATCTATATAGACAATTCTGCTGCTATGTTTATCACTGCTAATCCTGTGCAAACATAGTAAAACAAAACATATAGAGATTAGGTATCATTTTCTGAGAGATTGCTCAGAAAAGGGATTGATTAAGTTAGTCAAAGTGGATACAAATCAGCTTGCTGATTTATTCACTAAGGCTTTGATTAGTCAGATTTATTTTCTGATTGAGTCTCTAGGTATGATTAACTTAGATTAAACTCAAGTCTAAACAAACAAACATGCTGTGTGCAATAATGCATCAGTATGACATATGCATAGGAAATGATAGTACACTATAGCTTTGCCTATTCCTGCATAAACAAATAACAATATATCTCAGCAAGTTTCTTGATATGTGAGTAGGTTCATCTTGAGTGGAAACAAACCTGAGTGCATGCAAAACATAATACTATAATAATTGTCTGTGGGAAAATTCATTTTGAGAAAACAAAGTGAGTCTTATCCTAATGTGATCAAATCATTCATCTAAACACTATGTAAAACACTTATACTATCTATCTTTGCAAATCATACTCCCTCTGTTTTGTGTGAACAAAGACCTGGGTGTATGCTCACCATACTGAATAACAGTAACAAAGGTGAAAAGATCATGATCCTCATCATCCCTCTGTTTTGTGTGAACAAAGACCTGGGTTAAAGGCACCTCTGTTTTACGTGAGTAAAGACCTGGTGACCTGATGATGATCATATCTAAAGCTCTCAAAAGAATCCTAAGTGATCAACTATATATATTTTGAGCTTTATCAACATTGCATCAATGAGATGCCAAATACATCTCAAGATAGCTATTATAACTTAAAAGTACATAGCTAAATGATGATTTGACTTGCAAAGGGAGGACAACACCTTTGTGAATCAAATAGAAGCCCATGACAGTTATTTTTAAAACAATATGAAAAACATGATAAACAGCATGCCTAGTTGATACATGAGCTCTTGTATGGATTTATATGGACAATATACTTGCAATTAGAACTTGTTCTAGTATCAAATAACAACAAAACTAATCAGGAAGAGGCTTAGCATTATAGTATGATCCCATCTTATGTGTATCTGATCACTATCATATATTTAAATTCATGTTATTCCTCTTAAAGAAATTTATGATAAATGCTTAGTTCATCATTAATCACAAATTTAGGGGGAGTAGAATTCATCAAAAAAGCATCTAAATCAGCAGGCAGCAATGTCTATATCATTATCAATTTGAAGAAATTGAAATCTGAGCATCATCTGAGCTGTTGGTTACATGAAATTTTTAGTAAAAATCTCTATTTTAAATTTTCTTGTACTAAATTGTCATGTATACAAAGCCAACGAGGTCCTAAAGCAATAAATGGTTCAACCAATGGAGTGGGCCATACATACAACTGTGTGTGTAAATCAATATTAATGTTTTTCCGTAGATTGGTAAACTACGGATGAATAAAGATCAATAAATTAATGATCACAATTTCACATCAGTAGAAGTGTTGATCCGTAGATGTACTACGGAAGAGTAAATTGTGGATCTCACTTAATTATGAGAAATTACTTCTACGGAAGAATACAATGTGAGACCCACTTAATAAATCAGAGAAAATTATATATGTCTGAGGGTATAAATAATGAGGTTTGACTTGTCAAATCATTATTCACTTTTTCCGTTCACTTTTTCAGACCTAGAAAATCTCACTCAACAAAACTTTTCCCACTTCCTCAACATTCAAAATTTATCAATCAAAACCTTAAGCAAACATATAGTTGTGTTCTTAATCAGCGTTTATTAAGGTAAAACATGTGTAATCATCAAGAATGAACCAGTTGATTCTTGTTTTATCTCACAACTGTTCGTATTCTCATATATCAATAAGGTGATTCTAACGAAGTCTTTTCTTATGAACAGATGGATCAACGATTTGCAAAAGAACATAATGTGTGTGCTTTCTTGAACCTGACGATCCTGTGTCAGAAGGATGTCAAGAAATTATAAGTTATTGAGAAGATCGAGGATATTCTATGCCCTATCAGCAGAGCCGACGATTTATCGCACTCATATCAGTGATTTCTGGAATTCTGCACATATAGAAGAAGATGGTGAAGGCATTATTGCAGAAGTAAGAATCGAAGGCTGAGAATTGACGAACAAACAATAAGAAGGGTTCTAGAACTGGGAGATGTTGAAGTTGGACACCCTAATGTATTTGATAATGAATACATAGAAAAGGTTTCTCTTAATGGGGTATGATGGAGACTTTGAAAAGGGAGAATTAAGAAGGGAAGACTCTGTAAGCCATACAGTTTTTGTGTCACACTTATCTGAAGTGTATGTCAAACAGAAAATCTGGGCTTGACAGATTTTCAAGACAATATCATCCGGTATCATTGGCATCTTTGAGGGAAGGACTTACAACTATTCAAAGTACATCTTCAATTGTTTGTGTGATCACATTCGAGTACAGAAGGCTGATAAGATGTACATGTTTCCAAGATTCATTCAGCTCATTTTAATGCAGACCTGCCTGGAACATCTGTGGAGGGTGGTGTGTTATCCAAGCACACCTTGGCAGATCTGTGCTGAACAAAATCTCAGGAAATATGAAGGAGGTGACATAGACATGTTTGCTCATGTGATGAGCTAATGCAGACATACCTCAAGAGCTTGTTTGGGAAAATGGTGAAGAGAGCTCTGCTACCAGCTCTGCTCAAGACACTCCATCACCAGAAACATCACCCTCAACAACAACAACCACATCAACCACATCTCCTCACAGCCAAAATACAGAACCTATATCTCCAATCCTCCACCTATCACCACAACAACAACAAAAACCCCAAACCACAATCACCAGCCAGTCAAAATACTGAACCAATATCTCCCATTCAACCCCAATCACCAAATCAGCTTCAGATGCAACTTTACCAACAACCTACAAATTCAGATACTGAGAGCATCTACACTGGGGAGACAGAATTAGTCTCAGAAGCAAGTACAGTTAAACTGTCATTATCCAAGACTGAATCCCCTGTGCATTCAAATGAAACTGAACAAGTTTCTCCAGTGACTGATCAGAACAACAACAACAAATCTTCAAGAGCATGAAGATCAAGCCACTAACCAAAGTCAAGCTCAGCAAGTGTTGATCATAAGGAAGTTAAAGAAGATGAGATTGAGTCTCAGCATCAGGAAGTAGATGCGAAGCAGATCATGTTGATGTGATTGCTTATAATGAAGATGATCTAAGTGAAGATGACTTTCTGTGAGCAAGAGCTATCTGGTGGTTCTGAGTACAACAAGCTGGTGCTCAAATCAAACAAAAGAAAGGAAAGAATACAAGAGCTAAAGGGATGATGAAAAAAGAAAAGGAGAAGATTGATAAGACAGCAAGCAAGAATAAAAAGACTGAGAGAAGATGCTCAAAGTGATAAAGAAGTCATTGATGCTTTGCTAGACAAGGAAGCTGAGCTTAAAGAGTCAGTAGAGTCTGAGAAGAAAGAAAACAAAAGATCATGAAGAGACTTGAAAAAGCATCTGGCACTATGACTGCTCAGTCAAAACATTATAAAGAGAAAAAGATGAAGAAATTGAGCAACTTAAATTGAAGATCGTTCATTGGAATCTCATGCTAGGGTTCAACTGCTCAAACAAAACAAGGTCCTGAGGCATCAAAAGAAATGATCTTGTACTCAAGGAAAAGAAAGTACCTTGGTACTGCTGAGAAGAAGCCAACTACTTATGAAAGTGTTTCAAAGAAACAAAAGCTGACTTCTCCTGAACACACCCCCTCAATAGATTTATCTATGAGAAGCCCATCTCTCAAAGGAAGATGAAAGTGATAAAGAGTGGGAAGAATTAATCAAAGAAGACTCTCCACCAAAACAAGAAGTCTCAAAGGCTGATGATCTTCTGACTACAAGTGACATATTTGAGAGAGGCCTGAATCAACCATGTTCATGACACTTATAAACCATGGTTTCCCTTATGACATGGAAAGAAAGACTAAACATGACAGAGATGAAGAACTTGTTAAAAGATTTGAGCTTGCATGCTTTATGATTCCAAATTGTGATTATGAAGCCTTCAGCACCTTTCAATCAATTCAGAAAAAAATAAGGAGTTGGGACATTGTGACACAGCCAAGCTAAGCAAATACAACATGACTTGCTGGTTACAAGGACATAATTACAAACCTCATGAGCTTAAAGGAAGATTAGTAGGGGAACTCAGAAGGTGATGAATGGGAGAATGTGAGAATTGAGCTAGATACTAGAGTAAAATTCAGAACTGAAGCTCCACACCCATCTTATGAACTACAAAGCAAACTTCCTGCTGAACCTGTAATAGTGAACCTAAAGATCAGCAGACAAAGGAAAGAGAAATTGATTAGAGAGCCAAGAGAAGTTATACCCGGCAAAGTATGGCCATGGGACTGCAGTTAGAGAGATAATGAGCAAAAGTCCACTCTAATTCAACTGATAGATCACCTCACAACTCCCAGCTCTGTGGAAGAAACAGGATCATGGCCTGGAAATATGATCCAGACTGGGATTGTGCTGTTATTAAAAGAACATCTGGAAGAGTTGAATACTTCCATGATGTACTCTCTCAGTGGTGAGTCTGCCAGAGAGAATGACATCAAAGATCTTCAAAGTTTAATCATCAGAAATTATCCAATTCACCCTAGAGGAAGAGATTTCTCACCCTAGTGGAAAGTTGAAGACAAAGTTTAAAGATGATGTGCTTATAGAAGCCAAAAGAGAAGATATAGAACATCAAAAGAGAATCAAAGGGCTCAAAAGATTCACGTCCAATGCCTCAGAACATGTAGATGATGAATTCTTGAAGAGGGTTGGTTACAACAACAGAAACAAAGCAGCACTTAATGCATTGAAGGGACTCAATTCAATACCCAATCACTGAATGGGGATATGTTGAGAAGACAAAAAAGTTGTCATGCTGAGAAATGCTGAGAACAAGAAAGCCTGAAAAGATCAGGATCTTTGATCCTGTGGAATCAAACTGCTCCATCCCAGCTACCCTCATACCTTAATGACAAATTCTTTCCCAAGCTGACTGATGAAAAAGCACAAAATGATCTGTTCCTGCATGTCCATGTGATTCAAAGTATTGACAAACTACATGCCAAAGCATATAAAAGAAGAAGATTTAATGCTGGACTGCTGAAGGGAACAACCTTTGATTGAGTAACAGAACTCAGAATCACAGAACAAGATGAGCTAGAAGTGGTGAAAACAACAAGGTGTTAGACACACTCACTACAGAGGAAGATGTTCTGGGATCAGCTATGAGACTCTGAAGAAGATCAGCAAGATGAAGATCAACTATAAGTATGATGATCAGAAGACTGATGTTTCTTACTTCTACAACAAGATGATTGCAAGAATCAAGGATCTTGCAGTTTTGAAGAACTGATTGCCAAGTAGCTAAGCCTAAGGGGGAGTATTGTTAGGTCTAGAATCAGTAGATTAGTCATTATGTATAGGCTTAGTACTTGAATTAATATCTGTAATGAACTTTTGTATTTCATTATTGTGTATGCATTAAATATATAGTTTAAACCATTTATATATGTGTTGGTTTATGTATGGTTGCAGGAACAAAATTATAATTGGTCAATTGTGAAATTGACCAAGTGTAAGAAACATCTACGGATGAACATTTTGTTCTTCCGTAGATATATTTTTTACAAGTAAATTCACATCCAAAGATCTTCTGCGGATGAACAACAAGACCTTCGGAGAAGAAACAACCCTTCGGAAAAGAAATACCTTCGGAAGGAACAAGATACCTTCGGAAGAACATTATCTACGGAGAAGAACAAAAATTACTACTGAAGACTATATTCCTGCGGAGTCCAAACACTTGTATTATACAATGGTACAAGTCAACAAGTCAACAAGTCAACAAGGCGGTTATGCGAATCCCGAGAATCCGATGATTCCTTAACAGAAACAAATCAAATCCCAAGAGATCCGGTGTTTCCTATAACTGAAACACTTTTGTTAATAAATATGATCCTAGGTTTCGATTCAAACAGATTGAGTTAGACGATTGATTGATTGAGAACAGCACAACAATACAAACAATCATCAAAAGTCTTCGATCAACTTTAACATACACAACATCAAGCATCTTTTGATATCGTAATTCAATTCTTTTGTAATCATCAACACATTATAATAAAATACTGATTAATCATTATTGTGTTTTGTTTCGTGTGTCTTGATATTTCATTGATATTTAAAGTTGTTTAAACACAATTAAACCAAATCAACGTTAATTCCGCTAACGTTGACTTGACATCGATTCACACTGATAATTCCTGTTGACGATCCTTGGATTCACAACCTTGTTGATCAGTCTTGTCTTGCTTAGTTGGGTGTTCCTGCCTCACTGGTTCAGAAGGACAGGAGTTGACCCTGTGTGGATCAGAAGATGAAGCTTGCTGAGGCTCAGCAGGAGGTCCAGGTTGTGTTGTCTCAGGTTGTTCAACCTTAACCTCCACTTCAGGAGGAGCTTGACTTGGAGAGGAGTGTAAGTCAATTAGCTCTCCACTTTGATCTTCTGCTTGATTACCCTAATGTGCTCATCCATTATGGATTGAGACATAGGGCCATGTCTCCTTCCGGAGAATCCATACAGCTTCCAGAAGCTCATCATCCTTTGTCTAAACAGACTTCTTCATACTCTTTTGGATGATGGCTCTTGACTTTACAGCCTCTTTCCTCATCTTTCTCTTTGTTGCCTTTTTTTCTTTGAGTACTTGAAGTTCAAGATGTGTTGAGATACTCAAACTCAATGTACTCAAAGGATAGGGAAGAAGTGCAGATGCCTGGTAGAGACCTGTAGCACTCAGGTAGTTGATCAGATATTTTGCCTATCTGTTTCTTTGTCTACCTGAGGTTCTTGTGTAGCTACCACATTCCTTGCACAGGACTCTTGAACTGGGGAGAGAGTAGGAACATGACTTGTACAGTCTTTTCTGTCTATCTCTTCTTTGTTAGTTTTGTTTTTGAAGAAGCAGCCTTGCATCCTTGCTTCTTCTCTCTTGACACTTCCCATGTCAACCAGTTCATTAAGTTCTCTAAGGGGAGAGATATAATCTCATCAATGTCATAATTCCTGGTCTGCAGGTAGTAATCCTGACTGCCCTCAACTTATCATCTTGAGTGTTTGGTCTGGGGGCAGCCCTGATTGCAGCTTGCATGAAGCCTGAAGACCCAAAGGAACTTTCTCCCCTTAGCTTCCTCTTCATCTCTATCTCCTCCTCCTCAATCTCCTCAGGAGTTAGAATCCTTTTCCCTTTGTTATCCAAAGACCTTGTGACACAAGGTGGAGAGAGCTTGCCTTCATTGCTTGGTGTAGCATCCAAGTTCTGGCTAGAGAGAGGTTGTGATACACCTTCACCAGCAGGTGTTCACTAAGGGAATGATTGCTGAAGTAGTTGTTGTGTTTGTGACAGGCTCTCAGGCTCTATCACTAGGCTTTCAGTCAACATTTTCCCTTTGAAGCTAATCTTAGGGTCTGCCTCAACATCTAGTTGACCAATGACAGTACCTAATTGCCTTTGTCTCCTTCTTAGGCTGAACTCTTTAGTAATTCTGTCTTGAATCCTTTGTGCCAGCCTGCCAGCCTATCTAGATTGACTTGGGTTGACAGTGGCATGTTGATCAGGTCAAGACCTTCATAGTAGTTCAAGGTCTAAAAGTTGAATACCTCTTGCTGCCCTTGAACTCTTTGAAGAATGAGGGCTCTTCTGTCAGCATCACACCTCCACCCAATGATGTAGTTTGAAGTTCCTTGGGGTGGGGATGACATAGCCCTTGGAATGCCTTCCTCAAAGAGACTCTGAATGAAGGGTCTAGAGAGTCCACATCAATGTGAACTTGAGGAAGTTGTTGAGTATGCACAATTGCAAGTGAGGCTGGCGAGTCCTTAATGTCTATATTCCCTGAAAAACTCCCAGGTTCTGTGATTGCAATGACTTTCTCCCCCTTTTTGGTAGCATCACCCTCTTCCATAGGTGAGCTAGGAGTTAGGTCAATCATATCCACAAGTTTTTGTGTTCCTGGTTGAGCTCTCCTTAAAGGTCTCCCAGCTAGTTTTCCCTGTGATATGAGCTGATCAGTGACCGTTTTGCAGGGTAGTCACCTGAGATCAAGGCTAACCTTAGAGACTAATAGATGAATGTTTGATAGTTTTGCACCATTAGTCTAAGTTCCCCTCAACTCATCAGAAGAATCACTGGGGATGGGGATGAGAGAATTAGACCAAAGTCCTCACTCTCACCACCAGCTTCAAGTTCTTGGCTGCTGGATTTCCTCTGCGCATTGACAGCCTCAGCTGAAGTGTCAATGGGCTGAGTTGCCATGGTTGAGGTCTTAATGATGTAATGTAAGGATTCCTATAAGTCTGATGCAACCAAAACATCCAAAGTCTCTCTGCAAGCAATGCACTAAAGAACTGAAGTAGAATTGCTTCGGAAGTTTTACACCATGCACTAGAAACATTCTAAGTGTAAAATCTTCCGAAGCCAAGACCAATATCTTCTGAAGCCAAAAGTGAAGTCTTCCGAAGCTTCAGAGACAAAGTCTTCCGAAGCCAAAAAGTGAAGACAGATTTCTTCGAAGATTTTAGAGATATGCCTTATCCGATGTACTTTATCATAAAGCAGGACCACCTTTCCGCCGCAACTCTGTAAAGTCACCAACTTACATGAGTTGGTGAAAGGTCCATGCTTTTGGTAACTGTACATTGAGGTCTTGAGTCCATGCTTTCTACTTTATGTACTTTTATCCTTTTTCTAATATATTAGGATGTGAGTATATGGCATGTCATAGTCACAAGTCAAATGCCAGATATGCCTTTTGATTCTACAATTGATTTGTTTGTGTCTAGTCAATTGTATCCAGCTGGATTTCAAAGTATAGCCGGCTGTAGGTTGTAGTATAAGTATTCCATGTTCTAGTATCTTTGTTTATGCTTTGTAACACTTGTAATAGAACTTGAGAAAGCAATATACTGCATCCTTGAAACCCAATCTCTTGTGTTCTCTTGTTCTGTCTCTACTCATTACTTGTGTTCTTAGTATCATATTGTGGTTAATCCAGTTTACTGTTTGATCAAGTTTGGTTAATCTCCTCTTTGTGTTGTTGTGTTGTAAGTGAACACCCTTCACCGGTCCTGCAATTGGTATCAGAGCATTTCAGGCTCTTGATATAAGATCTCACCATCTTAAGATCCCTCACACACACAAATACTAAACTTTCAAATGGCAGCCATTTCCAAGACTGATATGGAAACTGGAACCATAAACAAGTCCCCACTGATCACTCTTGATGACTTTGATACCTGGTGTATGAGAATGGAAGGTTTCATAAGGTTTCTAGACTCAAGAATGTGGGAGTCTGTTGAAAATGAACCTTTCATATCCAGCACTCCTTCTGCTACTGGTGCTGGTATGATCCCCAAAGATGTGGCTAACTACTCTGATGAAGATAGGAAGAGAGTAGAGATTGATAGAAAAGCCATGACTGCTCTTCAAACTGCCCTTCCAAACTCTGTGTACAGAGGTTTCAAAAAGTGCAAAACAGCTAAAAAGCTGTGGGATGCACTAAAACTGATGTATGAAGGCTCCTCTGAAGCCAAGGAGAACAAGAAGGATCTCCTGAAGCAACAGTTTGAAAACTTCACCTTCAAAACAGGTGAAACCATGACTCAGCAATACTTCAGGTATGTTGAGATAGTGGATACCCTTGTGGATGGAGGAGTTCCTCTTGAAAACAGAGACATTGTAAGGAAGTTCATGTCCTCACTTCCTAGGCAATGGACACACTATTGTGTGGTGATCAAGAGGACTGAAAATCTCAAAACTCTTACTCTGACAAAGTTATATGGGATTCTCTGTGGCTACCAGATGGAGATGAATATGCAAGGTTCATCTGATAACTCCAACAATCAATTGGGTTCAGCCCTGCATGTGGTTGAAAGGGATAGCATAGAACCCCAACATCATCTCATATGCTACCCTGACAATTCACCAAAGGGTCCTTTCATCACCTTCTCAGAGACACCCAGGGAGAACTACACTCAAGGAAGCCCATTCCAAGAGACAAGCTCTTCTCAAGCCTTTGTGTCTTCTGATGAAAGTTGTGGCAACTCTCTTTTCACTCTTGAAGACCTGGATTGTATCCATCCAGATGATCTGGAATATATGGAAATAGTACCAGCAGATGGCTCTTCTCACTCATAGAGCCAAGAAGTTCTACAAGAGAACTGGAAGGAGGTTTCCAAGCAATGCAACCAGTGGAAAGTTTGGCTTGGAGAAAAGCAAAGTCAAGTGTTACAACTGTAACCTGATGGGCCATTTTGCTAGAGAGTGTAAGGCACCTAAAACAAACGGTGGCCAAGCACAAACCAGACCAAACTACACTGACAAAGCCCCCAGAATGAGAAGCCAAAGCAACAACAAGCTGCTGTTGCTGTTGAAGAAGGAGGCTTTGACTGGAGCTTTCAGGTGGAAGATGCTTCTCCAAACCAAGCACTAATGGCAGATCATGATGAAGCCAAGGTATTGGAACATCTCTGTACTCCTGAATGCATTGCTAAAGTTAACAGATACAGGTCCTATAACTTGGAGATGAGATCTGATCTTGAGTCCTTAAACATTTTAAAATCTGATTTTAGAAAGTCTGAAAATGATTATAAACTAAAGATAGAGGACTTAGAGAAAACCATTTCAGTTCTAAACATGAGCATACAGATTTTAGGACTCAAATCAAAGATCTCATAACCAAGCTGACTGAGTGCCAGGCTGAGCTTGTGATCAGCAAAGCCAGGGCAGAAAAAGAGTGTTCTTGAAGAAGAGACCTTCAAGAACATGATATCCTCATCCCTGCACAACAAGGTGTGTTATCAAAATAGACAGGGACTGGGATCCAATGAGATAGCTCTTCCACACATAATCTTGTCTGTAAGATCTCCTAGGTGTGGAACTTGTGAAGATGAGCTTCCTCTCATAGATCCTATAAGAGAAGAGGATGAAGAAGAGATAGTGAAGAATTCCTCTGAGAAGAGTGAAGAGAGGAGGATTCTAAGAAGGGCCACTATCCTTCTGAGGAGAAAAAGACTACTGTGATGACCAAGTAATGAGAAAGAACTTGATCAGGAAGAGCAAAAGAAGCAAGGAAGGCTCAAGAGATCAAGGCTACTTTTGACTCTAAGCAGAAACGAGTTTTTTATCTCTAAGGGTTTGAAGTAGTAAAGACTGAAGACATCAACCAAAACTCTTCAGCTAAGAGTTCTGGTTCTTGTTCAAATCATCTCAGTACCAAGAAGAAGACTGATCTGCTGTGTACCACTGCTGTACAGCCTGGACCATCAAACTCCAAGAACAGTTCCCAGCCCATAAGAACTGTCTCAGCATCTGCAAGATGAATGAAGGTGGAGAAGGGATGTGACCAAAGACAGTCTTGCTCTCATAAGGAGACTCTTTTGAAGAAAAATTTTGTGTGTCATGTGTGAAAGTACCTCTCACATTGCTAAGGATTGTCCATACAATCCTACAAGTACTGTCCATATGACCAATACAAAGACTTCAAAGAGTTTCAAGAAGATTTAAGCTTCGGAAGGAAAATCTGTTTCCTTCGGAAGCTCCAAATCAAAGAAGAAGGTAAATGCAAAATTACATTCGGAAGAAAATTGGTCTCGGAAGAAAGGAATTCTTCCGAAGCACTGAAGTCTGCTGTAGTGACTGCAGAATCTTCGAAGGATCAGTCATCAAAACTTTTGAAGTCCCAAAAGCTTCCAAGGTTTTGAAGGTCAAGTCCAAGACTCAAAGGTGGTGTGGAAGTCTAAGAAAGACCAAGTGACTGAAGTTTCTCCATCAACAACAGCTGAAGATCCATCTAGCACAACCATAGGATCTATTACTGTTGCATTACCTTCTATATACTTAGTGAGCCCAAGACAAGTAAGGCTTGGGTTTCCAAATGTAACTAATCATTTTCTTTGTGCAGGAACAGCTCAAGACAAACAGGAATGTCTGGATAATTGATAGTGTGTTCCAGGCACATGACAGGCAATAGGTCACTACTCCATAACTTTGAGAGGAATTGATGGAGGACCAGTTGCTTTTGGAGGAGATGAAGGTGGTACATTTCAGGAAGGGGCAAGGTCACAAATGGTAAGCTAAGCATTGAAAGGTAAACTTTGTCAAGGAGCTTGGGTACAATCTTCTGAGTGTATCCCAATTTTGTGATCAGAGTCATAACATGCTCTTTACTGAGCATGAGTGCATTGTTCTCAAGCCTGGAGTGGTCATTCCTCATGAGCATATCTGCTCAGAGCCCTAGGAAAGGGAACATGTACAAGATGGATTTGCAAGAAACATCTCCCTCCGGAGAAGTTTTATGCTTTTTGTCTAAAGCAAATAGTGATGAGTCTTTCCTATTGCATAAAAGAGTTTGCCATGTAAACTTTAAGAACATGAATAAACTAATTGAACATGATTTGGTAACTGGAATGCCAAAGAAAGAGTTTACAAGTGATGATCATTGTGTTGCATGCCTGAAAGGGAAGCAACATAAGGTATCTCACAAGACTAAGGAAAGGAACTCCATCACTACTCCCCTACATTTATTACATATGGATCTCTTTGGCCCCACCAGTGTAATGAGTCTAGGAAGGACCTCTTACTGTTTGGTGATCACAGATGATTTTACAAGATTACTTGGGTTTTCTTTCTAGAACTAAGGATGAGACCCCTGAGATTCTGAAGAATTTCATCTTAAAAATTGAGAATCAAAGTGATCACAAGGTCAAAACCATAAGATGTGATCAAGGGACTGAATTCAAGAATCAAATCCTTGATACATTTTCTGATTAAAAAGGTATTACAAGACAATATAGTGCTCCCAAAACTCCTCAGCAAAATGGTGTTGCTGAGAGGAGAAACAGGACACTAATTGAAGCTGCAAGAACTATGTTTTCTGACTCTAAACTGCCCATCACCTTCTGGGCAGAGGCAGTAAACACTACTTGCTATGTGCAAAACAGAGTTTTAGTAGTTAAGACACATGGTAAGACTCCTTATGAACTTTGGCACAAGAGAAAACCTTTCATTGGTTTTCTCAGGTCATTTGGATGTCCCTGCATCATCTTGAATACCAAAGATCAAATTGCCAAATTTGCTGAGAAATTAGATGATAGAAACTTCATTGGATACTCTTCCCAAGCTAAGGCTTATAGAGTATACAATCTCAGAACTAGAATTGTTGAGGAGTCAGCCAATGTGACTTTCAATGAACACACACCCTGTGTGGCTGGTTCTGGTCCTGATTGGCTATTTGATCTTGATTTAGTTACAAACTGTTTTAACAAATCTTGTGAGAATGTTTCAGGATTCTGCAGAAAACTTAAATACAGGTGATCCTGATCCAAGTTTGAGCTAAGAAGATCTTCAACTCATACATCTTCAGCTCCAGTTGGAACTACTTCAGCAAATGAGGTTTCTATCAGCACTACAATGACAAATTCAGCTGATACATCTGGGGTGCCTTCAAATTCCAGCTCAGAGGCTCTACAACCAGATAAAGATACCTCAATTATGGAAGACAAGAATGGTGATGGTGAAAGTGATCAGGAATTTCTTGATGCTAATAACCACACCATAGATGACAACATTAATGATGTCACACACTCTTTTGATCAAGTCAATCTTGATAAGTGTGGTGATGTAGAGGGTGAATCATCTATGCCAGATTTAAATTTCTCAAATTTAAATCTTTCTCAGCAACTTGCTGTGATCCCTCAGCTTAGGATCCACAAGTCTCACCCCACCAGAAACATCATTAGAGATGTTGTCACAGGGGTAAGAACAAGAAAACAAACCCATGAAGCAAATGTTTGTCTTCACTCTTGTTTCTTATCCCAGATAGAGCCAAAGAAAATTGATGAGGCTCTAAAGGATGGAAGTTGGGTTGAAGCTATGCAACAAGAGTTGCTTCAATTCAAAAGGCAAAAAGTTTGGAACATTTGTCCTCTTCCTCATGGGAAGACTACCATTGGAACCAAATGGGTGTTTAGGAAAAAGAAGGATGATAGAGGCATTATCATCAAGAACAAGGCAAGACTAGTTGTTCAAGGATACACACAAGAAGAAGGGATTGACTACACTGATGTCTTTGCTCCTGTAGCAAGATTAGAAGCTGTTAGGATATTCCTGGCATTTGCTGCATCCAAGAACTTCAAGGTCTTTCAACTTGATGTGAAGTGTGCTTTTCTGTATGGAGTGATTGATGAAGAGGTGTATGTCAAACAGCCACCTGGTTTTGTAGATCCTGATCATCCTGATTATGTCTGCAAGCTTGACAAAGCTCTTTATAGGCTGCATCAGGCACCCAGGAAGTGGTATGAGACATTGTCTGAGTATCTTTGTAAACATGGATACAGGAGAGGTACTATAGATGGAACTCTCTTCATCAAAGGACAGGGAAATGACATATTGCTAGTTCAAGTGTATGTAGATGACATCATCTTTGGTTTAACTAATCCAAAGCTCTGCAAAGACTTTGAGAAGTTGATGAAAGACAGATTTGAAATGAGTGCAATGGGAGAACTCAATTTCTTTCTGGGAATTCAAGTGAAGCAAGTTGAAGATGGCATCTTCATAAGTCAGTCAAAGTATGTTCAAGACATACTCAAGAGGTTCAACATGACTGATTGTAAGATTTCTAAGACACCCATAGCTAGAAACCACTCCTTTGGACCTGATCTTGAGGGGGAGTGTGTAGATGAACATTTATATAGGGCTATGATCGGGTCTCTTATGTATCTTACAGCTAGCAGGCATGATATCATGTTTGCTACATGTATTTGTGCAAGATATCAAGCCAACCCTAAGATGTCTCACCTCATCACTATCAAAAGGATTTTAAGGTACCTCAAAGGTGCTTCAACACTTGGTTTATGGTATCCAAAGAATCCTTACTTCAATCTGTATGCTTATACAGATAGTGATTATGGTGGTTGCAACTGGACTGCAAAGTCTACATCTGGGGGATGTCAATTCCTTGGTAGAAGGGTTGTCTCATGGCAATGCAAGACACAATCCTGTGTGTCTGCATTAACTGCTGAGGCTGAATACATTGCTGCTGCAAGTTGCTGTGCTCAAGTGCTTTGGATTCAAAATCAGATGCTGGACTATGGATTTAACTTCAAGGAGACTCCTATCCACATAGACAACAATAGTGCTATCTCTATCACTGAGAACCCTGTGCAGCACTCAATGACCAAACACATTAATATCAGGTATCATTTAATAAGAGATAACTATGAAAAGGGATTAATTAAACTAGTCAAAGTTCATACAGATGAACAATATGCTGATCTGTTTACAAAAGCTTTTGATGAACAAAGATATAAATATCTAATATCAGCTATTGGGATGATTAACTTTGAGTAGATCTTTTCTTAAAACTAATTCTAATTATTTCTTAAAATTATGTGTGTCCTAAGTTGTCTAGTTCATCACTTTCATAAGCTCATGTTTTCTTTGGATATAAAATCCTTTTTGAAGACTTTCCTTAGACTCTTGAAAATTTTCTGATCCTTCGGAAGATATATTTTTACCTTCGGAAGCAAATCATCTTTTCAAAAGAAATAACTGTCTAAGAAATTTTACCTTCGGAATAGGTTTTAATCTATCTTCCGAAGCTTAAATACTTGTCTCAGACACTTATTTGTTTTTAAGGACTTTTTCCTTCCGAAGCTAATTAACTCTCGGAAGCTTTGTTGTTTTATATACAAAGCATTCAGGTGTTTATTTCTCTTCCGAAGCAAAATTTTCAAGATTCTCAGGAAAATCTTCCAAAGTCATTTTAGCTTCGGAAGCTTTTTCATTAAAACTTCCGAAGATAATTTACCTTCGGAAGCTTTTCGAATTCCAAGAAAACTACTTTTTGAGCAAAAGTAAACTACTTTTTCAGAGGTGGGACCGACATTCGGATTTCAAAGTTTATCCTCTTGCATTAACTTTGGTTCAAATCCTTTTCACATAAATACCCAACGGTTCCCCCTCTCCCTCACTATCTTCTTCAATTCTACTATTCCTCAAACCTAATTCCCAAACCGCCTTTGCTTTTTACCTTTCTTCATCCTTAAGCCTCTCAAATGGCCAACCTTAATCGCAGAAACAACCCAGATTTCTCCATACAACTTCACAGGCAACACAACCAGGTTGCTCTGTTAAGCTCTGAGAAAGATGATAGTTTCTCAGAGATTTGCCAGTTCTTAGCTTTATCAAATTACTTCACCTCCCTAACCATTGATCCTACTCTCTATGAGGATCATCTGCTTGAATTTTGGAAGACCTGCCAAGAGGTCATCATGGATGGGGAGAAGGCACTGTCTGCAACAGTGCAAGGAAGGACAATCTTCATCACTCCGGCCATCATCAACACTCATTTGTAGCTGAATGATGAAGAAGGTGAGTTGTCCTTCCCAAAGGAAGCTGTCAATCAGTCCTTTGAGCAGATGGGTTATGAGAAGATTTCTCTGTAAAGACCTTCAATAAAAAGAAGGTCTCATCCCAGTGGAAATACCTACTCCATGTGGTTATCCATAGCTTGTCAAACAAGCATGGAGGGTGGGACCAGATTCTTGAAGATCTCTCCTTCATAGTGCATGGAATGGTACAAGGGGTCAAGTTCAGGTACTCTCAATTTGTTTATACCAATTTACTTGCTAACTTGGACTCCTTAGAGTATTATATGTTTCCTAGATATGTTCAACACATTCTCAACAGTGAACTGGGCTCACAGTTGAGGGAAACAAATAATATTCTTAAATTAGGACAGATGAAGCCCGACATCTTTAAAATCATGAAGAAGCCAAGTGTAGGCTTCTCAGGGGTAGAAACAGCCCTTGTCCCCAAAATGTTAGAGCTCATTGCTCAAGGTGACAACCTAGCAACACAAGCTAGTGTTGAACCCACACCTTCTACCTCTCTACCACTAAAAGGCCTCAAGTAACCCTCACCTACCAAAGAAAATCCAAACGAACCCCTGCTCAAGCTATTGAGTCTGTGTAGGTCCCCATATACTCACCTATACAGGAGGAAGTGGACACTAGAGCTCCCACTTCCCCTGAGGAGCAAACCACTCCCATCTCTTCAACTATCAGGGCTGAGGTTCCTCATGCTCACCCTGATGAGCTCACAAGCCCAACCGCCTTAAGCCTTCACTCTGAGTCTCAACACTCAAGTGAACAACCTTCAGGGGACAGTTACCATCCCTAGCCTTTAGATCTAAATCAACCCATTCCCAACCTTTCCTTCTATACTGATGAAGACTTAGGTTTCAGTGAGTACCATGAGTCTCTCTTCTCTTCCCCTACTCAAAGAGAGAAGAGTACTCCTGAGTCTCCTCAGTCTAGCCCACATCAGTCGCCTATAACTGAGGTGGATACTTCTGAACCTGTTCAGGATATCCATATGGAAGAGGCTCTCACTTCTGCAAGTGATTACATTATTAAGACCTCAACCATGGCAACTCAGCCCATTGACATCTCGACTGAGAATGTCAATGAGCAGAGGAAATCCAGCAGCCAAGAACCTGAAGCTGGTGGTGAGAGAGAGGACTTTGGTCCAATCATCTCATCCCCCAATGATTCTTCTGATGAAGTAAAGGGAAATCTGAGACTAAAGGTGCAAAAACTGTCAAAAACATGCTCCTATTTAGTCTCTAAGGTTAGTCACCTTGAATCTCAGGTGACTACCCTTAAAACAGAATGATCAGCAACTTGAGATATCTTATCTCAGGGAAAAACTAGCTGGGAGACCTTTAAGAAGAGTTCAACCAGGAACACAAGAACTTGTGAATGTGGTTGACCTAACCTCTAGCTTACCTATGCAAGAGGGTGATGCTACCAAAAAGGGAGAGAAAGTCATCACAGACACATAACCTGGGAGCTCTTTAGAGAGTATGAACATTGAGGACTCACCATCCTCACTTGCAATTGTGCATACTCAGCAACTTCCTCAAGTTCACATTAATATGGAATCTATAGACTCTATCATCAGGAGTCTCTTTGAGGAAGGTATACCAAGGGCTATGTCATCCCCACCTCAAGGAACTTCAAACTACATTATTGGGTGGAGGTATGATGCTGATAAAAGAGCCCTTATTCTTCACAGAGTTCAAGGGCAACAAGAAGTATTTGATTTTCAAACCTTGAACTACTATGAAGGTCTTGATCTGGTCAACATGCCACTTGTCAATCCAAGCAAATCAAGACAAGCTGACAGGTTGGCACTCAGAATTCAAGACAAAATTACTGGAGAGTTCAGTCTAAGAAGGAGACAAAGGCAATCAGGTAATGTCATTGGTCAACTGGATGCTGAGGCAGACCCTGAGATTAGCTTCAAAGGAAAAACCTTGGCTGAAGGCCCAGTGATAGAGCCTGAGAGCCCTATCACACCAACAACTGCTTCAAAAATTCATTCCCTCAGTGAAACACCTGCTGGTGAAGGTGTCTCACAACCTCTCTCTGGCCAGAGCATGGATGCTACACCAAGCAATGAAGGCCAAACCTCTATCCACCCTGAGTCACAAAGGTCTGTGGGTGACAAAGGGAAAAGGATTTTGACTCCTGGGGAAATTGAGGAGGAGGAGAGAGAGAGGAAGAGGAAGCTAAGGGGAGAAAGTTCCTCTAGGTCTTCAGGTTTTATGCAAGCTGCAATCAGGGCTGCCCCCAGACCAAATACTCAAGATGATGAGTTGAGGGCAGTCAGGATTACTTACCTGCAGACCAGGAACTATGACATAGATGAAATTATTCTCTCTCCTTAGAGCAACTAAATGAACTGGCTGACATGGAAGTGTCAAGAGAGATGAAAGAAAAAGAGGATGCAAGGTTACTTCTCCAATTCAAAGAGGAGAAGAGACAGAAAAGACTCTACAAGCATGCTCCTACTCTCTCCCCAGTTCAAGAAAGTCCTGTGCAAGAGACTATGGCTTCAACACAAGAACCTCAGGTAGACAAAGAAACAGACAGACAAAACATGATCAACTACCTGAGTGCCACAGGTCTCTACCAGGCATTTGCACTTCTACCCTTGTCCTTTGAGTACATTGAGTTTGAGTATCTCAAACAGCTTGAACTTCAAGTGCTCAAAGAACAAAAAGCTACAAAGAGAAAGATGAGGGAAGAGGCTGCAAAGTCAAGAGCCATCATCCAAAAGAGTATGAAGAAGTCTGCTGACAGACAAAGGATGATGAGCTTCTTGAAGCTGTATGGATTCTCCGGAAGGAGACTTGGCCCTATGTCTCTATCCATAATGGATGAGCATATCAGGGTAATCAAGCAGAAGATCAAGAGTGGAGAGCTGATTGACTTACACTCTCTTCCAAGTCAAGTCCCACTTGAAGTGGAGGTTAAGGTTGAACAACCTGAAACAACACAACCCGGACCTCTTGTTGAGCCTCAGCAAGCTTCATCTTCTGCTCCACAGCAGGGTCAAACTCCCTCTCCTTCTGAACCTATAAGGGAGGAACACCCAACTGAGAAAGACAAGGATGATCAACAAGGTGCTGCAGACCAGTCTTCTCAGTTAAAGTCCTCTAAGAGGAAGAAGAGGATGGCTTCTAAACCAAAGTCTAAGAAGAAGAAGCCTAAATCATCTACCTCTACACCTCAGGCTGAGTCAGATCAACCTGAGGAAGTGCATGAAGAGGGAGCCCAACCAAGTGCAATTCAAGTGGCTCCTCTTGCAGCTGAGACACCCATCTTATCCTGGACCTTCTCTACTAATCCAGAAAGATGGCATGTAATCAGAGATCAAGGTGTTGAGAATGTCTATACATGGCAAGACATAATCAACTTACCTCTGCATTATCTCTTTGAAATGAGAAGATACTATGAGAGTTTGAATGATCCTGACCATCTAATGAAGAAGGGTATGGTCATCATTGTGCTAAAGACTACTAACATTTAAAGATCTTCTAAATGTTTTGGTAGCATCAGCCTAGGGGGAGTTTGTAAGGATTCCTATAAGTCTGATACAACCAAAACATTCAAAGTCTCTCTGCAAGCAATGCACTAAATAACTGAAGTAGAATTGCTTCGGAAGTTTTACACCATGCACTAGAAATATTCTAAGTGTAAAATCTTCCGAAGCCAAGACCAATATCTTCTGAAGCCAAAAGTGAAGTCTTCCGAAGCTTCAGAGACAAAGTCTTCCGAAGCCAAATAGTGAAGACAGATTTCTTCCGAAGATTTTTAGAGATATGCCTTTATCCGATGTACTTTGTCATAAAGCTGGACTACCTTTCCGCTGCAACTCTGTAAAGTCACCAACTTACATGAGTTGGTGAAAGGTCATGCTTTTGGTAACAGTACATTGAGGTCTTGAATCCATGCTTTCTACTTTATGTACTTTTATCCTTTTTGTAATATATTAGGATGTGAGCTATGACATGTCATAGTCACAAGTCAAAAAGCAGATATGCCTTTTGATTCTACAACTGATTTTGTTTGTGTCTAGTCAATTGTATCCAGCTGGCTTTCAAAGTATAGCCGGTTGTAGGTTGTAGTATAAGTATTCCATGTTCTAGTATCTTTCTTTATGCTTTGTAACACTTGTAATAGAACTTGAGAAAGCAATATACTGCATCCTTGAAACCCAATCTCTTGTGTTCTCTTGTTCTGTCTCGTACTCATTACTTGTGTTCTTAGTATCATTATTGTGGTTAATCCAGTTTACTGTTTGACCAAGTTTGGTTAATATCCTCTTTGTGTTGTTGTGTTGTAAGTGACCACCCTTCACCGGTCCTGCATGTAATCACTTGCAAAAGTGAGAGCCTCTTCCATATGGATCTCCTGAACAGGTTCGGAGAGGTCCACCTCAGTAATAGGTGACTGATGTGGGCTAGACATAGGAGACTCAGGAGCACTCATCTCTCTTTGAGTAGGGGAAGAGTAGAGAGACTCATGGTACTCACTAAAACCTAAATTTTCATCAGTATAGAATTCAAGGTTAGAAATTGGTTGATTTAAGTCTAGAGGCTGGGGATGGTAACTGTCCCCTGAAGGTTGTTCACTTGAGTGTTGAGACTTAAAGTGAAGGCTTAAGGCAGTTAGGCTAGTAAGCTCATTAGGCTGAGCATGAGGAACCTCAGCACTGATCCTTGAAGAAATGGGAGTGGTTTGCTTCTCAGGGGAAGTGGGAGCTCTAGTATCCACTTCCTCCTGTATGGGTGAGTATATGGGGGCCTGCACAAGCTCAATAGCTTGAGCAGGGGTTCGTTTGGATTTTCTTTGGTAGGTGAGGGTGATTTGTGGGGTTTTTGGTGGTTGAGAGGTAGAAGGTGTGGGTTCAACACTAGCTTGTGTTGCTAGGTTTTCACCTTAAGGAATGAGCTCTAACATTTTGGGGACAAGGGCTGTTTCTACCCCTGAGAAGCCTATAGTTGGCTTCTTCATGATTTTAAAGATGCCGGGCTTCGTCTGTCCCAATTTAAAATATTACATGTTTCCCTCAACTGTGAGCCCAGTTCACAATTGAGAATGTATTGAACATATCTAAGAAACATGTAATACTCTAAGGAGTCCAAGTTAGCAAGTAAATTTGTGTAAACAAACTGAGAGTACTGTTGGTCCATTTGATCGATTTGCAGTACAAATGAGTTGTTGAATCGTTTAATATCAAATACAAACAAAAGATAACAAAGATGAAGAAGATTGAGAACAACCACAAATGAATCAAAGTAAGACAATGATGATCAATATACTCAATAACAACAAAGCACAATGATATTTCTGTGAAATGACTGCTTACAATACTCACTTGCAACAAGGATAAACGATTAGGGTTTTTGCAAGCTTAACCAACAATGAAAATGATCAAAACTATATATAGCAGTCTTAGTTTCGCAGACAGTTTCGCTGGCAGCGAAACTGTTCTGCCGAAACTATAGTTTCGCCCGGCCGAAACAACAGTTTCGCCGGGTGAACTATAACAGCTGACTATGAGCAAAACTATAATTTCGCTCATAGTTTCGCTGGACTACAAAACTAAACAAAATGTATTACATTCAAAAGTAACTAACATTAAACCTATTACAAAGTAATATAAACATAATCTAAACTAAACTAAGGTGAGTCCAACCTATACTTGATCTTCAATACTCCCCCTAGGTTGGATCTCACCGTCTTCAACTCTCTTGATTTGACTTGTCAGCTCCAGTCTTGTTCACTGCTTCAGATGTATCTATATCAGTTCATGCAGCTTCTTCCCCGGGGGCTTGAGACATAGATTCTCCCTGACCAGCTCCAGTCTCTCCCGCTGCCTCTGATGTTCCTTCTACAGCTCCTGCAGCAACCTCCTTAGGAGCTTCAGCAAATGATACACTCTGGTCATCTCTAGCTTCATTAGCTCCCTCGGGATGAGCACTTGCTTGCTCAAACTGTTTGGCCAAATCCCTGACTTCCATGTTTAGCTCATCTTGGGCCCTCACTCTTTCTGCAAGCTTTTTCACCTCCGCCCTCACACCTCTAATTTTGTTGGCCACAGTCATAAATAAACTGGCTTCCTTTCTCATTTCATCACCTACACCTACTTTAATATGATTCTCGCAAAGAACAAGCAGGTCTTCATCACAAAAACTGAATAGCTCCATCGGATCAAACACTTTGAATTCACCGCCATTCTTTACTCTGATTACCGCCTCCCCCGTATTGTTGTCGTAAAACCACTTCTCAAAGTTCTATAGTAGGGGGAGTGGATCTGCCAATCTGACCCTGTTCACAGTCTTTGGGGGTTTCACCCTTAGCACAATCTTTCCCTTCCCTGTTTCCCAGTCCTTATCCTTCTTTGATCTTTTTCTCTCAGCCTTCATGTATCCAAATGATTCAAAATTGTCATTTAGTCCATTCTTTATCTCATTCTCAAGTAATGAAGCTCTTTCACTTACATGTGCTTTTAGTAGTGGCAGAGCCGCCAGCCTCCTCAGATCCTATTTGGGTAAGGTCTTGAAGGCCTTCCTCTTGTGCATGTAAGATATACCACCCCCTCTCCTCTTGATCATAAACATTTTGAGGTCGGGGTTATAACACCAACTGATGATCCTCTTGTCTGCCTCCTTTTTGCTCAATCCTTCCAAGTTTTGGAACAGGGGAGTCAGCTCTTCAGGCTCTTTCTCCTTGACAAACCATTCCTCTTTAGCCAATTCAAATACATCTCCATCTGAGTCTCCCTTTTAGCAACATATACTAAGGGCCTCTCATCAACCTCATAAAATTCTGGTTCTGAATCATAGTCGACCAGCTGTTCATCATCTTCTTCTTCATCGATTAGCTCCTTCCCTTTCTCAACATCCTTTTCAGCAAACTTCTCTACTATCACCTCTTCACCAACCAAATCTTTATCTATGTCGAATCCCATGTTAACAAACCCAGCTTCCAGTATCTCCTCCACTTTCTTCATATTTTCATTCTCCTTCTCCATTCCAGAACCTCCCACTCCTTCAGTTGCTGCACCAGATGTGCCTTCTCTTGCCCTGGAGGATGTACTCATATTTAAGAATGGGTATTTGGAAGTATCAGTTAAATCATCTAACTCAGATTGAGTTAGTTGATTGGGCAGGCCGGCGGCAGCTTTATTTATCTCCTCAAACAACTTCTTTATCAATTAACTTTGGTCGACCAACATCTTTTTCATACCTTCAATCACCTCATCCTTTTGACTTTCTCTCATCTCTTGATTAGTAAGTTTTGTTTTCATCATGCTTAATTCATTAGCAAAAGAGGTATTGAGGTTTCTAATTACATCCTCATCTAATCCGACTCTCTCCTCTCTCCTTGAGGTCTCAGTAAAGGATTGATGTCTTTGTTTAGTCATTCTTTCAGTCTCCCCCACATCAGACTGCTTCTTTGATCTCCTTTCTTTTTCAGGCCTTACCTCCTTAGCTATTTCGTGCACTTCCTCTTCAAAGTCATAGTCCTTCTCCTTGGCATATCTTTTCCTATTCTTAGTCTCATCTGCCCGTTTCTCTCTTGTCTCCTCTGCCCTTTTGTTTTCGAATTCATCAACTCTCTAGATGTAATTCCACCTTTCTGGTGGGTACATATTGTTGGATCTAGAAAGGCTGGTGTAACCAAAACCAAATCACTTAGAATATTTTAGTGCAACTAATAAAGGACTTCCGAAGTTAAGTGTGGAACTTCCGAAGGAAAAGGAGCTCTTCCGAAGACAAAGTGTAAGATCAACTTCCGAAGGAATTCTCCAACTTCCGAAGACAAAGTATTTACTTCGAAGATCAAGACTTAGAGTGAAAGATGAAAGAAGTCCTCAAGCCTTAGAAGTATAGTAGCCTCTTCCAAAGTATAAGTGGCTTCGGAAGAACCTATTCTTCCGAAGCCAACTTACCTTCGGAAGACACTACTGTTATCCAGTGGACATAAGTATGGTCTCTCTGACACTCCGCTGCAGACCTTTGAGATACTGCATGGCGTTTTCCTAAAAGCCATGTAGTTGACCATACTTTATTCCACTGTTTACCTTTATCAGTTAGTACAGTTGCCAACTTTAGTTGGTGACAAAAGGTAAGTCATGGACATGTCATGACTACCATATATTAGATAATACTTTATCTAAGATACCTTAACTTTAGCATTGTAGTATATGCTTTAGTCTTAGGTTTCCAGCTGGTATCAAAGTATATCCGACTGTAGGATCTAGTATATATAGTTTCTCATTGTAACTCTTGTTTCATGCTTGTAAGTGTCTTGTAATACTTTGAGTTGAGAAGTAATATATACAAATGCCTTGAAAATTATTCTCTTGTGTTCTTTGCTACTTATTATATTATTTTCAACTCTTAGAAGAGATTCTACTTCATCTGATCTGAGTGTAGTATAAGTGAGTTTGAGAGAAATCCAAGTGTTAAGTGACAAAACCCGATCCTGCAATTGGTATCAGAGCTTTTTAGGCTCTTGATTGTGAGATCTTACCATCCTAATCAACCTGTTTTTCACTCTTCCTTACACCAAACTCAAAATGGCCCTCAACAAGTCTGAAGTAGAGATGGGGACAATGACTAAAGCACCCATCATCACCCCTGAAAACTTCAGGTCATGGAGCAGACGCATGGAGGCTTCATCAGGTATCAAGACAGCAAGATGTGGCAATCTATTGTCAATGGCCCGTATAAGCCAAAGATGGCAGGTGGAAACGGTGCCATGATAGAGAAAGCCGTTGAAGACTACTTTAATGAGGACCGGAAGAAGCTGGACATTGACAGCAATGCTATGACTGTTCTCATGACTGCAATTCCCAACTCCATCATGGTGGGGTTTGAGCATTGCAAGTCAGCCAAAGAACTGTTTGATGCACTTGCTCACATGTACTCCAGCTCCAATGACTCCAAGAAGGACTCACTGAAGCAGTAGTTCGAGAACTTCACCTACATTGCTGGAGAGACCCTCAGCCAACAATACTTCAGGTACATGGACCTCATTTCTTCCCTTCAGTCTGTGTGAATTGCTCTTGAACTTAGAGACCTCATAAGAAAGTTCATGAGTGCACTCCCCAATGAGTGGACATTCTACTGTGTCTCCATCAAGAGAACAAGAAATTTGAACACCCTCACCATGACCGAACTCTATGGCATCCTTGATGGACACCGTTTGGAATTGGGAAGCAAGAGAGGCCATCAGACAAGCAGACCCTTGAGTCTTCCTGCTAGCAACGCCTTAATGGTTGCTGAAGGCTCAGGACCCTCCCAACCTCAACAGTACCTGACTTACACCCAGCAGCCATCTTGTTCTTCTAGGCCATACATCAAATTTCCTGAGACTCCAAGGTCTCAACAAGCTCAACAAAGTTCCTTTCAGGACAGTTGTGCTTTTGTCTCAGGAAGTGGACACTCTAGTGATTATCAGTTTTACTTTGATGATCTAGAGTGCTTCAGCCCAGATGACGTGGAATATGTGGACATAGTCCAACAAATGGCTCTTTTAACCTACAGAGCAAAGAAGTTCTTCAACAGAATTAGAAGGCAATTTCCCCTGAACCCAATCAACAACAAATTTGGGTTTGACAAAACCAAGGCCAAATGTTACAACTGTAACAACCTTGGTCATTTTGCAAGGGAATGCAAGGCTCCCAAGTCTAATTCGGGAACCCCACAGGCCTCCACACATCTCTCTACACCAAAGCCCACTGGAAAGTCAACAGAGACAGCTGCAATGGCTCAAGAAATTGACTGGAGCTTCATGGTACAAGATGTGACTCCTGCTCAAGCACTCAAGGCCGGAACAGATGACAATAAGGTATATGAACATCTCTGTAGTCCTTCCTGTATTGCTAAGGTTAAATTGTGTTAGGACTACAATATGGAGATTAAATCCAATATTGAGTCTTTAAATGTTTTAAAATCTGATTTTAAAAGGGCTGAATCTGACTATCAAAGAAAAATTGAGGAGTTGGAGAAAATTGTGTCCTTATTAAAACATGAACACACAAACTATAAGACTCAAATAAAGGATTTAATATCCAAATTGTCTGAGGCTTAAGCCTAGCTTGTCACAACTGAGGCTCAAGCCAGGAAGTATGCTATTTCTGAGCAAAACTTCCAAGCCATTCTTGCATCATCCTCTCACTCAAAACTTTGTTACCAAAACAAATGTGGGTTGGGAACCAATGAAATTGTTCCACCACACTCTTATGAGTCTGTAAGACAACCAAGGTGTGGTACTGAAGAGCAAGAGGTTCCATCTGCTGACCCACCTTCACATTTGTCAAAGAGTGATACAACCATGGAGACCATCATAGGGAAGAACCAGGTAATTTTACCCACTCCTACCAGTGATGATCAACCCCTGACCACCAAAGCCAGAAGAAGCTAAGCTAAGGCAGCCAGAAAAACTGCCAAGAAAGTGGCTGAGTCTAAGTTGAAGATAGACCCAAAGCAAAAGGGTGTATTCATCTCAGCTGGATTCCAGATGGTAGGAAACTCTGATTCAGGAAAGGAGTGTAGTACCAGCACTCCTGTCCTACCAAAGGATCAGAAGTTAAAGGGAAAGGTTGCTGATGAAGAGAAAAGAACAAGAAACAACAATCCTCAAATTCCCAAAAGATTAACATTGCATGCATAATGTGTGGTCTGCAAAACCACATGGCCAAAGATTGTTACTACAATCTTGCTAGCACACATTATGCAAATAATGTTAAAAAGGAAGGAGTCAGGGAAGGTTTCTCATTTGGACCATATCAAATGGTTCAAGTGATGAAAAAGGGAAAGCTTGTTTCCGAAGCAAGGTTGCTTTCGGAAGAAAGTCCTTCTTCCGAAGGGAAAATGGCTTCGGAAGCTAAAGTTGTCAAGACTCAAAAGAATAAAAGAGTCCCCTTGAAACCATCCTAGAAGAAGACTACTTCGGAAGAAAAGGTGGTGAAGGCTTCTTCCGAAAAGAAAGAAGCTTCGGAAGAATGCCATGCTGCAAAAGCTTCAACAAGCTCATCCTCCATGATCAACCAAGGGATGGAATGGAAGATCAAGGAAGATGTTGCAGCCCAAACCTCTTCTTCAAAGACATCCATGAACCCCCATGCATAAACTTTGGTTCAATTATGTCACTATCATTGAAAGAATCCAAGACCAACAAGGATTGGGTTTCCAATCAAAACTAATCATCTCATCTTATGTGCAGGGAGATCCATATGACAAGAATAACAATGTTTGGATTGTGGATAGTGGATGCTCCAGGCACATGACAGGAAACAGATCTCTCCTTCAACAATTTTAACATTATGATGGAGGTCCTGTCCAGTTTGGAGGTGAGGCCGGAGGATATATTTCTGGTAGAGGAAGTATATCCAATGGAAAATTAAAAGTTGACAAAGTTCACTTTGTCAACCAGCTTGAACACAACCTGTTAAGTGTTTCTCAGTTCTGTGATCAAAATCATCAAATGCTCTTCACAGAAGATGAGTGTATTATCCTCAAACCCGGGATGACAATTCCTCAGGAATTGGTGCTTCTTAGCTCTCCCAGGAAAGGGGATATGTACATGATAGATATGAACAATGCTTCCTCAATGGGTGAAGTATCATGCTTTCTTTCCAAAGCTGATTGTGATGAGCCAACACTATGGCATAAACGAATGTGTCATGTAAATTTTAAGACAATGAACAAATTGGCTAAAAATAACTTGGTACATGGTTTGCCTAAAAATGAATTTTTCTGCAAAGATAACTGTGTTGCATGCCTGAAAGGGAAGCAACACAGGGCATCTCATAAATCCAAAGCTGTTAACTCCATCACCACTCCATTACACTTATTGCACATGGATCTATTTGGTCCCACAAGTATAATGAGCATTGGAAGGAAATCATATTGCCTTGTGATTATTGATGATTTTACTAGATTTACATGGGTATTCTTTTTAAGAACCAAAGATGAAACTGCTTAAACTTTAAAATCATTTATTCTTAAAATAGAAAATCAAATTGATCACAAGGTTAAAATAATTTGAAGTGATGAAGGAACTGAGTTTAAGAACCACGTTCTTGACTCATTCTGTAACTCAAAAGGGATTGCCAGACAATATAGCGCTCCTAGAACTCCTCAACAAAATGGTGTTGCTGAGAGAAGGAACAAGACACTTGTTGAGGCTGCACGGACCATGTTAGCTGATTCAAAGCTGCCTCTAACATTCTGGGCAGAGGCAGTTAGCACTGTATGCTATGTGCAGAACATGATTCTTGTAGTTAAGCCACATGGAAAAACCCCTTATGAGCTATGGAACAAGAGGCCACTGTTCATTGGCTTTCTAGGTCCTTTGGCAGCAGGTGTACCATACTTAACACAAAAGACAATTTGGCAAAATTTGCTAAAAAGTCGGATGATGCTATCTTTGTTGGATATTTCTCTAACTCTAAAGCTTATAGAGTTTATAACATTAAAAATCAACAATTTGAGGAATCTTTCAACATTGTAGTTAATGAGCACACTACTTGTGTTTTGGGAATGGCCCTGATCATATCTTTGATTTATAATTGTTTCTAAACTATTCTAAACCATCTTGTGAGAATGTTTCAGCTGAAACAGGTGCTCAAAGTGATTCTGATGATGACCAACTGTTTAAGCTACCCAGACCTAGTCCAAGTTCTCCATGAGCTGCAACAAATCAAGCTCCCACTATTGGCAGATCTGACAGTATGACTATCTCAAGGGATAGTGGAGCTTCAACCGGCAGTTCACCCGTTGACGCTCAAACTTCATCAGGTGACACTGCACAACCCCAAGCTGATAGAAGCAACATCTTGAAGGAACAGGCAATTTGTTAATGGTGCTTCACAGCGAACAACTAATGATGATGTTTCTCATTCATTCAATCAGTCCTCATTGAATGAGTTTGAAACAGCAGCTGGACCAAGTGTTCAAGCTCCTGAGCAAAATATGTCCAATCTGGATCTATCTTTGCAACTGGAGGTAATTCCTAGACTTAGGATTCACAACACTCATCCAACTGGGAACATCATAGGGGAAGTCTCTGAAGGTGTGAGAACAAGAGGACAAACTCACAATGGGAATGTCTGCTTGTACTCATGCTTTTTATCCCAGATGGAACCCAAGAAGGTGGAAGATGCCTTGAAAGATAGTAGCTGGGTTGAATCGATGCAAGAGGAGCTGCTTCAATTCAAAAGACAAAAGGTTTGGAACCTATGTCCGCTACCATCTGGTCAAGTACCTATAGGCACTAAATGGGTTTTCAAAAACAAGAGAGATGATAGAGGCTTGATCATCAAGAACAAAACAAGACTGGTGGTTCAAGGATACACTCAAGAGGAAGGAATCGATTATTCTGATGTCTTTGCTCCTGTTGCAAGACTTGAGGCAGTTAGGATCTTCCTTGCTTATGCTGCATCCAAGAATTTCACTGTCTACCAACTTGATATCAAGTGTGCCTTTCTATATGGGGATATAGATAGGGAAGTCTATGTGTGCCAACCTCCACGATTTGAAGACCCACAACACCCTAACTATGTGTGCAAATTTGATAAAGCTCTATATGGGCTGCACCAAGCACCTAGGATGTGGTATGAGACAATGTCTCAGTTTCTCCTGAAGAATGGTTACACTAGAGGTACCATTGATAAGACTCTTTTCATAAGGAAGTCTGGGAAAGACATCTTGCTCGTTCAAGTCTATGTTGATGACATCATATTTGGTTTATCAATGACCAAATGTGTAAAGACTTTGAGAGCATCATGAAGAAGAAGTTTGAGATGAGTTCCATGGGGAAAAAATGGGTTTTTTTTCTTGAATTCAGGTTGAAGCAAATGAAGGAAGGGTTTTTCATCAATCAATCTAAGTATGTCAATGACATCTTAGAAAGATTTGACATGAAGGATTGTAAGGCAGCCAAAACACCTATGCCCAGAAACTATAATCTCTGCCCTGACTCTGAGGGGGAGGATACTGATCAACATCAGTATAGAACAATTATTGGTTCTCTGATGTATCTCACAACAAGTAGACCTGATATCATGTTTGCAACTTGTATTTGTGCAAGATATCAGGCTGCTCCAAAGGTGTCTCACCTAGTTGCTGCCAAGAGAATCCTCAAATACCTTAAAGGAGCACCTAAATTAGGTCTCTGGTATCCAAGAAATAGTGATTTCAATCTCTATGGTTACTCTGACAGTGACTATGGTGGCTGTAATATCAACAAGAAATCAACATCACGTGGATGTCAATTTCTTGGTGGAAGGATCATCTCATGGCAATGCAAGAAGCAATCATGTGTCTCTACATCAACTGCTGAAGCTGAATACATTGCTGCTGCTAGTTGTTGTGCTCAGCTGCCGTGGTTTCAGAACCAGATGACAGACTACAGATTCAACTACATGAGCACTCCTATCCACATTGACAACAATAGTGCTATCTCCATTACTGAAAATCCAGTGAAGCACTCCAAGACAAACACATTGATATCAGGTACCATTTCATTAGAGATATTCATGAGAAAGATCTAATCAAGCTAATCAAAGTTGACTCAAATGAACAATATGCTGACTTGTTCACCAAAGCCTTTGATGAACAAAGATTCAAATATCTCATTACAGCTATTGGGATGATAAACCTTGATTAGTTTATCTCATTTGAAAACCTTTTATTGTGTAAAGTCTTGTGTCAAAACAATCTAAGCCCTGTTACAAAAGGTCTTTCTCTGAAATTTTCTCTAAGTATAAATTCTTCTGAAGAGTAATTAACCATCGGAAGATATTTTACATATCTTCCGAAGCAAATTCCTCCCAGGATAATTTTCTTCTCGGAAGAGTTTTTTAGTCTCGGAAGAAGCGATTCATTTCATATAAGATCTACTTCCGAAGCTTATAACACTCTCCATTCAGAAAGCAACATTTACTCTCAGAAGTAAGAACTTTACCTTCGGAAGTAAATTTGCCTTCGGAAGAACATTACCTTCGGAAAAACTTTATACTCGGAAGAAAGACTTTACTGTGTAACGGAAATCTTTTGGGCCCCACTCTGTAAAAAGTAAAGATTTTGTTAATGATGTCGGATTATTTAAATGGACTAAACCTTACCGCCCCTATCACATCCGCCTCTGAAACGTCCCATCATCTTATCCAAACCCCTTAAACCGCCATTTCACCCATTTAAATAACCCCGGCTAATCACTTTCATCTTTTTACCAAATTTACTGCCCTAAAAGCTTCCTTCATCCCCAATTCACCTAATTCTGAACTATCTTCCTGCAACTTTCTCAAATGGCACTTAACCCTCAGCACAACCAATTCGCACTCCTTGATTCTTTAGGGGATGCCGACTTCTCAGATATCATCTCCTTTCTTACCCAATCATCTTATTACACTGCTCTGACTGTTAACCCCACAGTTTACTCAAATCACATGGCTGAATTTTGGGCCAATGGTCGGATTGAAACTCTAAATGGGGTTAGGGTAATAAGATCGAGCAGCTGTGGCAAGGAGTTGGTCATTTCTGAACAACTCATCAGGGAGCATCTCGAGCTTCATGATGAGGGCGCTCCTACAGAGTTCCCCCAGACAGATTTGGACAACACCTATATCCAAATGGGATATGGTGGAGATGTAAGCAGGTCAACTGTCTACAAGTTTTACTTCTCTTACAATTGGAAGTTTCTGCTGCATGTTGTTCTTTATTGCTTGTCCAACAAATCTGGGGGATGGGATCAAATCCCATATGAACTAGGGTGCCTAGTTAATGGATTAGTAAGAAGCCTCCGCTTTAACTACTCAAGGTTTGTGCTGACCAATCTTATGGGGAATCTCCAGCGGGACACATTCTTCATGTATCCCAGGTTTCTTCAGCACATAATCAATTGTGAGCTGGACAAGAGTCAGCTTGTCTGTGCAGCTGCTCTGACTGTTCCTCAAATGAGGCCGACCATCTTCAAAACTTTGAAGAGAGTGTCCACCACTTTCACCGGAAGATATACTACACTTCTTCCAGGTATGACTGAGCCAATGGCTCCTGGTGACATCCATGTTATCCCCACAAGTGATGAACCCACACCAGCAACTACCCTCACACTACCAAATCTACCTTCTCACCCCATCACTATCACTTATCAAAGACGCCCCAAACGAACCCTTGTTCAATCTTCTCTGATTGAACAAACTCCTCCTGTTCAATCCAAAAAGACTAGAGTGGAACAATGGGCTCCCACTCAGTCTGAGGTCCAACCATCCTTCACCATTAACCTCAATATGGGTATTGAGTCTCCTCAGTCTCAAACCCATGAGCCCGAAACCCAAGCTGAAAACCCTCACGGAGAGTCTTTATACTCCCCTGAGCAGCCAAAAAGGGACAACCCCACCATAGGCTCAATGCCTTTAGACATTGATCAAAGTCCCAGGTCATTAGGCTTAACCTCTATATCCTTTACTGACCTACTAATAGGAACTGATGAAGATATTATGTCTCTTCAAGGCAATGAAGTTGATCCACAACACCCTCTCAAGGATCAACAGAGCCCAGAGAGATCTCTTATCTCTAGCCCCCATCAGCAAGCCTTTACTGAGGTGAGTCCCACTAATATGGAGGGGACTCATGTAGATTCAGCTGCCACTACTAAAGGAGCCTCAATGGACCATCAGGACAATCGTAACATTATTGAGACAGAATCTATGACAACCATGCCCTTTGATGACTCTGAAAGAGACATCATTGAGCAAGGGAAACCAGGGCGCCAAGAAACCACATCTGGTGGTGAGGATGAACATACTAGGTATGTTACCTCATCTCCCCTTGATTCTTCAAAAAAGATGAGGGAAGAATGCAGCTCACCATTAAAGACCTACTTTCTAAAGTCTCAAACCTTGAATCTAAGGTTAGGACTTTAGAGGATAGGTCTGCCACTCAGCAACTTGAGATTGAAAATCTCAAGGCCAAACTAGCTGCAGGACCGGTTAAGGGCTTGAACAAATTACAACACAACAACACAATGAGGAGAACAACTAAACTTGATCAAACAGTGAACTGGATTAACCAATATTGATACAAAGAACACAAGTAAGTAAAGGAGACAGAACAAGAGAGTTGGGTTTCAAGGAGGCAGTATATTGCTTTCTCAAGTTCTTTTACAAGTGTTACAAAGCATAAAGAAAGATACAAGAACTTGGAATACTTATACTACAACCTACAGCCGGCTATACTTTGAAAGCCAGCTGGATACAATTGACTAGACACTAACAAAATCAATTGTAGGATCAAAAGGCATATCTGCCTTTTGACCTTGTGACTATGACATGCCATAGCTCACATCCTTATCTATTACAAAAAGGATAAAGTACATAAAGTAGAAAGTTACAGACTCAAGACCTCAATGTACAGTTACCAAAAGCATGGACCTTTTCACCAACTCATGTAAGTTGGTGACTTTACAGAGATGCAGCGGAAAGGTGTCCAGCTTTATGGAACAAACATCAATAAAGCATGTATACTAAAAGTCTTCGGAAGAAATCTGTCTTCATAGGTTGAAGCTTCGGAAGACTTTGTCTCTGAGGCTTCGGAAGACTTCATGTTTGGCTTCGGAAGATATTGGTCTTGGCTTCGGAAGATTTTACACTTAGAGTATTTTCTAGTGTATGTGTAAAACTTCCGAAGCATTTCTTACTTCAGTACTTAGTGCATGTTTGCAGAGAGACATTGGATGTTTTGGTTGCATCAGACTTAAGGAATCCTTACAAACTCCCCCTAGGCTGATGCTACCAAAACACTTAGAAGATCTTCAGATGTTAGTGGTCTTCAGTACAATCATGACCATACCCTTCTTCATTAGATGGTCAGGATCATCAAGACCTTCATAGTATCTTCTCATCTCAAAGAGATCATGCAGAGGTAAGTTGATTATGTCTTGCCAAGTATAGACATTCTCAACACCTTGATCTCTGATTACATGCCATCTTTCTGGATTGGTAGAGTAAGTCCAGGACAAGATGGGTGTCTCAGTTGTCAGAGGAGCCACTTGCATTGGAGTTGATTGGGCTGCCTCATCATGCACTTCCTCAGGTTGATCTGACTCAGCCTGAGGTGTAGAGGTAGATGACTTAGGCTTCTTCTTCTTTGACTTTGGTTTAGAAGCCATTCTCTTCTTCCTCTTAGATGACTTTAACTGAGAAGACTGGTCTGCAGCACCTTGTTGATCATCCTTGTCTTTCTCAGTTGGGTGTTCCTCCCTCACAGGTTCAGAAGGAGAGGGAGTTTGACCCTGCTTTGGATCAGAAGATGAAGCTTGCTGAGGCTCAGCTGGAGGTCCGGGTTGAGGTGTCTCAGGTTGTTCAAACTTAACCTCCACTTCAGGTGGGACTTGACTTGGAAGAGAGTGCAAGTCAATCAGTTCACCACTCTTAATCTTCTGCTTGATCACCCTTATATGCTCATCCATTGTGGATAGAGACATAGGGCCAAGTCTCCTTCCGGAGAATCCATATAGCTTCAAGAAGCTCATCATCCTTTGTCTATCAGCAGACTTCTTCATACTCTTTTGGATGATGGCTCTTGACTTTGCAGCTTCTTCCCTTAGCTTCTTTTAGTTGTTTTTCTTTCTTTGACTAGCTCAAGTTCAAGTGTTTCAAGTACTCAAACTCAATGAAGTCATAGGACAGGGGAAGAAGTGCATCTGCCTGATAGAAGCCTGTGGCACTCAGGTAGTTGATCATCTTGATCCTATCTTCTTCTTTGTCTACCTGAGGTTCTTGTGGAGCCACATCTTCCTGTACAGGACTTTCTTGAACTGGAGAGAGAGTGGGAGCATGCTTGTAGAGTCTTTTCTGTCTCCTCTCCTCTTTGAATTGGAGAAGTAGCCTTGCATCCTCTTTTTCTTTCATCTCTCTTGACACTTCCATGTCAGCCAGTTCATTCAATTCTTCTAAGGGGAGGGAGATGATTTCATCAATATCATAGTTCCTGGTCTGTAAATAAGTAATCCTGACTGCCCTTAACTCATCATCTTGAGTATTTGGTCTGGGGGCAGCCCTGATTGCAGCTTGCATAAAGCTTGAAGACCCAGAGGAACTTTCTCCCCTTAGCTTCCTTTTCCTCTCTCTCTCTTCCTCCTCAATTTCCTCAGGAGTCATAATCCTTTTCCCTTTGTCACCCACAGACCTTTGTGACTCAGGGTGGATAGAGGCTTGGCCTTCATTGCTTGGTGTAGCTTCCATGCTCTGGCCAGAGAGAGGCTGAGAAACACCTTCACCAGCAGGTGTCTCAGAAGGAGTGTGAACCTTTGCAGCAGTTGTTGATGATGAGACAGGGGTCTCAGGTTCTGCCACTGGGCCTTCAGTCAAGGTTTCCCCTATGAAACTAATCTTAGGGTCCACCTCAACATCCAGTTGACCGATGACATTGCCTGATTGCCTAAGTCTCCTTCTTAGAGTGAACTCTGCAAGGATCCTATCTTGGATTCTTTGAGCCAATCTGTCAGCTTGTCTTGAGTTGCTTGGATTGACAAGTGGCATGTTGACTAGATCCAATCTTTCATAGAAGTTCAAGCTTTGAAAATCAAAAACTTCTTGTTGCCCTTGAACTCTGTGAAGAATAAGGGCTCTTCTGTCAGCATCATACCTCCACCTTATGATGTAGTTTGAAGTTCCTTGTGGTGGAGATGACACAGCCCTTGGTATCCTTCCTCAAAGAGACTCCTGATGATAGAGTCTATAGAGTCCACATTAATGTGAACTTGAGGAAGTTGCTGAGAATGCACAACAGCAAGTGAGGATGGTGAGTCCTCTTGTCCATTCTCTGTGAAGAACTCCCAGGTTCTGTGGCTGCAATAACTTTCTCCCCCTTTTTGGTAGCATCACCCACTTGCATAGGTGAGCTGGAGGATAAGTCAATCACTTCCACAGGTTCTTGTGTTCCTGGTTGAGCTCTCCTTAAAGGTCTCCCAGCTAGTTTTTCCTTAAGATATGAAATCTGAAGTTGCTGATCATTGACCCTGTTTTGTAAGGTAGTCACCTGAGATTCAAGGTGACTAACCTTAGAGACTAAATAGGAGCATGTTTTTGACAGTTTCTGCACCTTTAGTCTCAAATTCCCCTCTTCTTCATCAGAAGAATCATTGGGGGATGAGATGATTGGACCAAAGTCCTCTCTCTCACCACCAGCTTGAGGTTCTTGGCTGCTGGTTTTCCTCTGCTCACTAGCAATCTCAGTTGAGATGCCAGTGGGCTGAGTTGCCATGGTTGAGGTCTTAATGATGTAATCACTTGCAGAAGTGAGAGCCTCTTCCATATGGACATCCTGAACATGTTCAGAAGTGTCCACCTCAGTAACAGGTGACTGATGTGGGATAGACTAGGGAGGAGAAGAGAGACTCATGGTACTCACTGAATCCTAAGTCTTCATCAGTATAGAAGGATAGGTTGGGAATTGGTTGGTTTAGATCTAAAGGCTGGGGATGGTAGCTGTCCCCTGAAGGTTGTTCACTTGAGTGTTGAGACTCAGAGTGAAGGCTTAAGGCTGTTGGGCTTGTGAGCTCATCAGGGTGAGCATGAGGAACCTCAGCCCTGATAGGTGAAGAAATGGGAGTGGTTTGCTCCTCAGGGGAAGTGGGAGCTCTAGTGTCCACTTCCTCCTGTAAGGGTGAGTATATGGGGACCTGCACAGACTCAATAGCCTGAGCAGGGGTTCGTTTGGATTTTCTTTGGTAGGTGAGGGTTATTTGTGGTCTTTTTAGTGGTAAGAAAAAGAAGGTGTGGGTTCAACACTAGCTTGTGTTGCTAGGTTGTCACCTTGAGCAATGAGCTCTAACATTTTGGGGACTAGGGCTGTTTCTACCCCTGAGAAGCCTACAGTTGGCTTCTTCATGATTTTAAAGATGTCGGGCTTCATCTGTCCCAATTTAAGAATATTACTTGTTTCCCTCAACTGTGAGCCCAGTTCACAGTTAAGAATGTGCTGAACATATCTAGGAAACATGTAATACTCTAAGGAGTCCAAGTTTGCAAGTAAATTAGTATAAACAAATTGAGAGTACCTGAACTTGACCCCCTGAACCATTCCATGCACTATAAAGGAGAGATCCTCAGGAATCTGGTCCCACCCACCATGCTTGTTTGACAAGCTGTGGATAACCACATGGAGCAGGTATTTCCACTGGGATGAGACCTTCCCTTTCCTGAAGGTCTTTACAGAGAAATCTCCCTCATAGCCCATCTGCTCAAAGGAATGATTAACAGCTTCCTTTGGGAAGGACAACTCACCTTCTTCATCATCCAGCTGCAAATGATGGTTGATGATGGCCGGAGTGATGAAGATTGTCCTCCCTTGCACTGTGGCAGACAGTGCCTTCTCCCCATCCATAATGACCTCTTGGCAGGTCTTCCAGAATTCAAGCAAATGATCCTCATACAGAGTAGGATCAATGGTCAGGGAGGTGAAGTAGTTGGATAGAGTTAAGAATTGGCAAATCTCTGAGAAACTTGCATCTTTCTCAGAGCTTAACAGAGCAACCTGATTGTGTTGCCTGTGAAGTTGCATGGAGAAATCTGGGTTGTTTCTGCGGTTAAGGTTGGCCATTTTAGAAGCTTAAGGGTGAAGAAAGGTAGAAAGCAAAGGCGGTTTAGAGAATTAGGTTTGAGGAATAGTGGAATTGAGGAAGATAGTGAGGAAGAGGGGGAACCGTTGGGTATTTATGTGAAAAGGGATTTGAACCAAAGTTAATGAAAGAGGATAAACTTTGAAATCCGAAAGTCGGTCCCACCTCTGAAAAAGTAGTTTACTTTTGCTCAAAAAGTAGTTTTCTTGGAATTCGAAAAGCTTCCGAAGGTAAATTGTCTTCGGAAGTTTTAATGAAAAAGCTTCCGAAGCTAAAATGGCTTCGGAAGATTTTCCTGAGAGTCTTGAAAATTTTGCTTCGGAAGAGAAATAAACACTTGAATGCTTTGTATAAGGAACAACAAAGCTTCCGAGAGTTAATTTTGCTTCGGAAGGAAAAAGTCCTTAAAAACAAATAAGTGTCTGAGATAAGAATTTAAGCTTCGGAAGATAGATTTAGACTTCTTCCGAAGGTAAAATTTCTTAGACAGTTATTTATTTTGAAGACATGATTTTCTTCCGAAGATAAAATTTTATCTTCCGAAGTATCAAAAATTTTCAAGAATCTAAGGAAAGTCTTCAAAAGAATTTTATATCCAAAGAAAACATGAGCTTATGAAAGTGATGAACTAGACAACTTAGGACACACATATTTTAAGAAGAAATAATTAGAATTAGTTTTAAGAAAATGTCTACTCAAAGTTAATCATCCCAATAGCTGATATCAGATATTTAAATCTCTGTTCATCAAAAGCTTTTGTAAACAGATCAGCATATTGTTCATCTGTATGAACTTTGACTAGTTTAATTAATCCCTTTTCATAGTTATCTCTTATTAAATGATACCTGATATTGATGTGTTTGGTCCTTGAGTGCTGCACAGGGTTCTCAGTGATAGAGATAGCACTATTGTTGTCTATGTGGATAGGAGTCTCCTTGAAGTTAAATCCATAGTCCAGCATCTGATTTTGAATCCAAAGCACTTGAGCACAGCAGCTTGCAGCAGCAATGTATTCAGCCTCAGCAGTTGATGCAGACACACAGGATTGTTTCTTGCATTGCCATGAGACAACCCTTCCACCAAGGAATTGACATCCCCCAGATGTAGACTTTGCAGTCATGTTGCAACCACCATAATCACTATCTGTATAAGCATACAGATTGAAGTCAGGATTCTTTGGATACCATAAACCAAGTGTTGAAGCACCTTTGAGGTATCTTAAAATCCTTTTGACAGTGATTAAGTGAGACATCTTAGGGTTGGCTTGATATCTTGCACAAATACATGTAGCAAACATGATATCAGGCCTGCTAGCTGTAAGATACATAAGAGACCCAATCATAGCCCTGTATAAATGTTCATCTACACACTCCCCCTCAAGATCAGGTCCAAGGGAGTGGTTTCTGGCTATGGGTGTCTTAGCAATCTTACAATCAGTCATGTTGAACCTCTTGAGTATGTCCTGAACATACTTTGACTGACTTATGAAGATGCCATCTTCAACTTGCTTCACTTGAATTCCCAGAAAGAAATTGAGTTCTCCCATTGCACTCATTTCAAATCTGTCTTTCATCAGCTTCTCAAAGTCTTTGCAGAGCTTTGGATTAGTTGAACCAAAGATGATGTCATCTACATATACTTGAACTAGCAATAAGTCATTTCCCTGTCCTTTGATGAAGAGAGTTCCATCTATAGTACCTCTCCTGTATCCATGTTTACAAAGATACTCAGACAGTGTCTCATACCACTTCCTGGGTGCCTGATGCAGCCCATAAAGAGCTTTGTCAAGCTTGCAGACATAATCAGGATGATCAGGGTCTACAAAACCAGGTGGCTGTTTGACATAAACCTCTTCATCAATCACTCCATATAAGAAAGCACACTTTACATCAAGTTGAAAGACCTTGAAGTTCTTGGATGCAGCAAATGCCAGGAATATCCTAACAGCTTCTAATCTTGCTACAGGAGCAAAGACATCAGTGTAGTCAATCCCTTCTTCTTGTGTGTATCCTTGAACAACTAGTCTTGCCTTGTTCTTGATGATAATTCCTCTATCATCCTTCTTATTCCTAAAAACCCATTTGGTTCCAATGGTAGTCTTCCCATGAGGAAGAGGACAAAGGTTCCAAACTTTCTGCCTTTTGAATTGAAGCAGCTCTTGTTGCATAGCTTCAACCCAACTTCCATCCTTTAGAGCTTCATCAACTTTCTTTGGCTCTATCTGAGATAAGAAACAAGAGTGAAGACAAACATTTGCTTCATGGGTTTGTCCTCTTGTTCTTACCCCTGTGACAACATCTCCAATGATGTTTGTGGTGGGGTGAGACTTGTGGATCCTTAGCTGAGGGATCACAGCAAGTTGCTGAGAAAGATCCAAATTTGAGAAATTTAGATCTGGCATAGATGATTCACCCTCCACATTACCACACTTATCAAGATTAACTTGATCCAATGAGTGTGTGACATCATTGATGTTGTCATCTATGGTGTGGTTATTAGCATCAAGGAATTCCTGATCACTATCACCATCACCATTGTTGTCTTCTACAATTGAGGTATCTTTATCTGGTTGAGGAGCCTCTGAGCTGGAATTTGAAGGCATACCAGATGTATCAGCTGAATTTGTCATTGTAGTGCTGATAGAGACCTCATTTGCTGAAGTAGTTCCAACTGGAGCTGAAGATGTATGAGTTGAGGGTCTTCCTAGCTCAAATCTTGGATCAGGATCACCTGTATTTAGATTTTCTGCAGATCCTGAAACATTCTCACAAGATTTGTTAAAACAGTTGGTAACTAAATCAAGATCAAATAGCCAATCAGGACCAGAACCAGCCACACAGGGTGTGTGTTCATTGAAAGTCACATTGGCTGACTCCTCAACAATTCTAGTTCTGAGATTGTATACTCTATAAGCCTTAGCTTGGGAAGAGTATCCAATGAAGTGTCCATCATCTGATTTCTCAGCAAACTTGGCAATTTGATCCTTGGTATTCAAGATGGTGCAGGGACATCCAAATGACCTGAGAAAACCAATGAAAGGTTTCCTCTTGTGCCAAAGTTCATAAGGAGTCTTACCATGTGTCTTAACTACCAAAACTCTGTTTTGCACATAGCAAGCAGTATTTACTGCCTCTGCCCAGAAGGTGATGGGCAGTTTAGAGTCAGACAACATAGTTCTTGCAGCTTCAATTAGTGTCCTGTTTCTCCTCTCAGCAACTCCATTTTGCTGAGGAGTCCTGGGAGCACTATATTGTCTTGTAATACCTTTTTCATCACAAAATGTATCAAGGATTTGGTTCTTGAATTCAGTTCCTTGATCACATCTTATGGTTTTGACCTTGTGATCACATTGATTCTCAATTTTTAAGATGAAATTCTTCAGAATCTCAGGGGTTTCATCCTTAGTTCTAAGAAAGAAAACCCAAGTGAATCTTGTAAAATCATCTGTGATCACTAAACAATAAGAGGTCCTTCCTAGACTCATTACACTGGTGGGGCCAAAGAGATCCATATGTAACAAGTGTAGGGGAGTAGTGATGGAGTTCCTTTCCTTAGGCTTGTGAGATACCTTATGTTGCTTCCCTTTCAGGCATGCAACACAATGATCATCACTTGTAAACTCTTTCTTTGGCATTCCAGTTACCAAATCATGTTTAATTATTTATTCATGTTCTTAAAGTTTACATGGCACATTCTTTTATGCCATAGGAAAGACTCATCACTATTTGCTTTAGATAGAAAGCATGAAACTTCTCCAGAGGGAGATGTTTCTTGCAAATCCATCTTGTACATGTTCCCTTTCCTGGGGGCTCTGAGCAGGATATGCTCATGAGGAATGACCACTCCAGGCTTGAGAACAATGCACTCATGCTCAGTAAAGAGCATGTTATGACTCTGATCACAAAATTGGGATACACTCAGAAGATTGTACCCAAGCTCCTTAACAAAGTTTACCTTTTCAATGCTGAGCTTACCATTTGTGACCTTGCCCCTTCCTGAAATGTAACCACCTTCATCTCCTCCAAAAGCAACTGGTCCTCCATCAATTCTCTCAAAGTTATGGAGTAGAGACCTATTGCCTGTCATGTGCCTGGAACAGCCACTATCAATTATCCAGACATTCCTGCTTGTCTTGAGCTGTTCCTGCACAAAGAAAATGATTAGTTACATTTGGAAACCCAAGCCTTACTTGTCTTGGGCTCACTAAGTATAATAGAAGGTAATGCAACAGTAATAGATCCTATGGTTGTACTAGGGGGATCTTCAGCTGTTGTTGATGGAGAAACTTCAGTCATTTGGTCTTTCTTAGACTTCCACACCACCTTTGGAGTCTTGGACTTGACCTTCAAAACCTTAGAAGCTTTTGGGACTTCACAAGTTTTGATGACTGAACCTTCGGAAGATTCTACAGTCACTGCAGCAGACTTCAGTGCTTCGGAAGAACTCCTTTCTTCCGAAGGTAATTTTCCATTTACCTTCTTCTTTGATTTGGAGCTTCCGAAGGAAACAGACTTTCCTTCCGAAGCTTGAATCTTCTTGAAACTCTTTGAAGTCTTTGTATTGGTCATGTGGATAGTACTTTTAGGATTGTATGGGCAATCCTTAGCAATGTGAGAGGTACTTTCACACATGACACATAACATTTTCTTCTTCAAAGAGTCTCCCTATGAGAGCAAGACTGGCTTTGGTCACATCCCTTCTCCACCTTCATCTTGGTAGATGCTGAGACAGTTCTTTTGGGCTGTGAACTGTTCTTGGAGTTTGATGGTCCAGGCTGTGCAGCAGTGGTACACAGCAGCTCAGTCTTCTTCTTTGTACTGAGATGATTTGAACAAGAACCAGGACTCTTAGCTGAGGAGTCTTGGTTGATGTCTTCAGTCCTTACTACTTTAAAACCTGCAGAGATAAAAACTTGTTTCTGCTTAGAATCAAAAGTAGCCTTGATCTCTTGAGCCTTCTTTGCTTTTCTTTTGCTCTTCCTGATCAAGTTCTTTCTCTTGGACTTGGTCATCACAGTAGATTTCTTCTCCTCAGAAGGATAGTGGCCCTTGGTAGAATCCTCTTCTTCACTCTTCTCAGAGGAATTCTTCACTATCTCTTCTTCATCCTCCTCACTTATAGGATCTATGAGAGGAAGCTCATCTTCACAAGTTCCACACCTAGGAGATCTTACAGACAAGATTGTGTGTGGAGGAGCTATCTCATTTGATCCCAATCCCTGTCTATTTTGATAGCACACTTTGTTGTGCAGGGATGAGGATATCATGTTCTTGAAGGTCTCTTCTTCAAGAACACTCTTTTCTGCCTTGGCTTTGCTGATCACAAGCTCAGCCTGGCACTCAGTCAACTTAGTTATGAGATCCTAGATTTGAGTCCTAAAATCTGTATGTTCATGTTTTAGTACTGAAATGGTTTTCTCCAAGTCCTTTATCTTTAACTTGTAATCATTTTCAGACTTTCTAAAATCAGATTTTAATATGTTTAATGACTCAAGATCCGATCTCATTTCTAAGTTGTAGGACCTGTATCTGTTTACTTTAGCAATGCATTCAGGAGTACAGAGATGTTCCAATACCTTGGCTTCATCATGGTCTGCCATTAGTGCTTGGTTTGGAGATGCATCTTCCACCTGAAAGCTCCAGTCAAAGCCTCCCTCTTCAACAGCAACAGCAGCATGTTGCTTTGGCTTCTCATTCTGAGGGACTTTGTCAGTGTAGTTTGGTCTGGTTTGTGCTTGGCCACCATTTGTTTTAGGTGCCTTACACTCCCTAGCAAAGTGGCCCATCAACTTACAGTTGTAACACTTGACTTTGCTTTTATCCAGCCCAAACTTTCCACTGGTTGCATTGCTTGGAAACCTCCTTCCTTTTCTCTTGTAGAACTTCTTGGCTCTGTGAGTGAGGAGAGCCATCTGCTCAACTATCTCCATGTACTCCAGGTCATCTGGATGGATACAGTCCAGGTCTTCAAGAGTGAAGAGAGAGTTCCCACAGCTTTCATCAGAAGACACAAAGGCTTGAGAAGAGCTTGTCTCTTGGAATGGACTTCCTTGAGTGAAGTTCTCCCTGGGTGTCTCTGGGAAGGTGATGAAAGGACCCTTTGGTGAGTTGTCAGGGTAGCATATGAGATGATGTTGGGGTTCTATGCTATCCCTTTCAACCACATGAAGGGCTGAACCCATTTGATGTTGGAGTTGCCAGATGAACCTTGCATGTTCATCTCCATCTGGTAGCCATTGAGAATCCCATATAACTCTGTCAGAGTAAGAGTTTTGAGGTTCTCAGTCCTCTTGATCACCACACAGTAGTGTGTCCATTGCTTAGGAAGTGAGGACATGAACTTCCTTATAATGTCCCTGTTCTCAAGAGGAACTCCTCCATCCACTAGGGTATCCACTATCTCAACATACCTAAAGTATTGTTGAGTCATGGTTTCACCTGCTTTAAAGGTGAAGTTTTCAAACTGCTGCTTCAGGAGATCCTTCTTGTTCTCCTTGGCTTCAGAGGAGCATTCATACATCAGCTTCAGTGCATCCCACAGCTGTTTAGTTGTTTTGCACTTCTTAAAGCCTCTGTACACAGAGTTCTTCTTGGCTTCAGAGGAGCTTTCTTGTTCTCCTTGGCTTTAGAGGAGCCTTCATACATCAGCTTCAGTGCATCCCACAGTTAAGGGCTTGAACAAATTACAACACAACAACACAATGAGGAGAACAACTAAACTTGATCAAACAGTGAACTGGATTAACCAATATTGATACAAAGAACACAAGTAAGTAAAGGAGACAGAACAAGAGAGTTGGGTTTCAAGGAGGCAGTATATTGCTTTCTCAAGTTCTTTTACAAGTGTTATAAAGCATAAAGAAAGATACAAGAACTTGGAATACTTATACTACAACATACAGCCGGCTATACTTTGAAAGCCAGCTGGATACAATTGACTAGACACTAACAAAATCAAATGTAGGATCAAAAGGCATATCTGCCTTTTGACCTTGTGACTATGATATGCCATAGCTCACATCCTTATCTATTACAAAAAGGATAAAGTACATAAAGTAAAAAGTTACAAACTCAAGACCTTAATGTACAGTTACCAAAAGCATGGACCTTTTCACCAACTCATGTAAGTTGGTGACTTTACAGAGATGCAGCGGAAAGGTGTCCAGCTTTATGGAACAGTACATCAGATAAAGCATGTATACTAAAAGTCTTCGGAAGAAATCTGTCTTCATATGTTGAAGCTTTAGAAGACTTTGTCTCTGAGGCTTCGGAAGACTTCATGTTTGGCTTCGGAAGATATTGGTCTTGGCTTCGGAAGATTTTACACTTAGAGTATTTTCTAGTGTATGGTGTAAAACTTCCGAAGCATTTCTTACTTCAGTACTTAGTGCATGTGTTGCAGTGAGACATTGGATGTTTTGGTTTGCATCAGACTTAAGGAATCCTTACACTAGCTGAGAAACAGATTGAGAGGTCTGTTAGGCATGTACCAATTCAGGTCTCATTGACCTCTTCCTCCTGCTCATCAAGCTCTTAAGATGATGCTACCAAAAAGGGGGAGAGTGTTCAGGAACAAAGCCAAAGACAAGAGGAACCACAGAGTCAAGCTCTCACTTCCTTAAGTTCAAGATACCGTATGTAACAAGCTTCAGTTTTTCCTGAGCCTCCTCCAGTTGTAATTCAAGTGGATCAAAGGATGCTCCAAGATCTCAACAGGTTCTTCAACAAGTTCCTGTTGGAATCTCTCATTGAACAACCAAGTCCTGACTTGTCTGTGATTTACTTCGGAGCTCAAGAGCTTCAGAGGTTAAATGCACCTTCTACCACTATTGAGGAAGTTGGTCAACCTAAGGTCCAAGTGGAACCTGAGATTAATTTCGAAGGGGAAACAAGGACTGATGGCCCAGCAACTGAGACAATTGGGACAGATAGTGCATTCTCACAGACTTCCGAAGCACAAGTCAAAGCCTCAAAAGAACAACTTCAATCTTCCGAAGCTGAGATTGCAGCTGCGAAAGGAATATTCTCTTTATCCGATGATCTAATAGTCATAGATGCAATCCTATAACTTGCATTTGAGGTTAATAGGGAGGATTTTCTCACCCAACCCCTAGCTCAAACATCAGCATTAACTCCAGCTCCCATTTCCACCACTCAACCTGAACCTTCCATCCAAGAACCCTCAAAGTCTAGCACTTCCGAAGATGTCAAAGGAAAGAGGAAGATGACTGAGGAAGAGCTTCAGGAGGAGGCAAGGTTAGAAAAGCTCAAAAGAAAAGGTGGACTTCTAACTGGAAAGCTGCTAGCTGCCAGTAGCAAAGCAGCTGCAGCCAACCAGGAGGCTGTCAACAATAAAAGAAGAGTAGAAATCATTGACAGACTTGTCAATCTAAGAGCTGTGAGTGAAGATGTACTCCTGCTACCACTAGAGGAGTTAGTTGAGTTGGAAAAGGCAACTTTGCTGCAAAAACAGCAAAAAGAAGAAGCAGCAAGGTTGGCCTTAGAGGAAGAAAGGGAGAGGAAAGAAAGAGAAGTTGATCAGTAGCTTAGGAGGGAAAGGATAGGGAGAGGAAAGAAAGAGAAGTTGATCAGTAGCTTAGGAGGGAAAGGATAACTTTCCTAACCTCCAGGGGTTTCTCTCTAGAAGAACTATCTCCACACAACAATGATACGATCTTATGGCTATTCAACAAAGAGCAAGATCAAATGGAGGAGAGAAAGAGAGCTGCCAAGGAGAAGCTGATGTTGAAGAGGAAGAAGGAAGAGGAAGCAGGACTAGTTGCTGCCAAGAAGATAGGTGAAAAAGCCTGGATGAAAGACTATCTCCAGGCTCATGGCTTCACTGGCAGGCAGGTGGGTCTTATGTCTGAGAAGACCCTCCAGCGACATGTCAGTGACATAAAGGCTGACATTCGCTCGGGGAAGAGGAAGGAGATGTATAGAAGGGGACAGGGGATGATCTTCAAATCAACTACTCAACCCCAACCTCAAACCCAACCACAACCTAAACCAATTCCTTTTACATACCCCATCAAAACCGAACCAACCACTGAACCTTACACCCCTGAACCTACACCATCATCCTTACCAACCTCCTCACCTCAACCACCTAAACTACCCATCCTCCAACCCAAAACACTCGCCAGAACCCAAACACCACAACCTACCCAACAACCTCTCAAACCATCCCCTCAGCCTTCTAAACATCTCTCCTTAGAGGAGTTCAAGGCAATCAAGACAAAGCTCATCAACTGCACAACCCTGAGCGACATCTCCTGTGAGGAGGATTCTGTCAAACTGACTTATGTTGATGGATCCTCATGTTCCCTCACTAGAGATCAATTTCTTGATCTGCCCAGAGGAACATTGGACCAAGCTGCAAATCTCCTTGGCATCAATTCAGATACTTTGAATGAAGAAGAAAAGAAGCTAAGGAGAAGGCTGGTGACTCTGCTGAATACCAGGAAAGGTGACAGGGTGCCAAGACAACCCCTTGTGCCTAGGAAAAAGATCATCCAGTGAAGGTTCGAAGACTCTTCTCACAACTTTGTTGTTGAGAGAGAGAGTGGAGAGCTCAACAATCTAAATGCCTCATCTCTGCTACACTTAAGCAGATTTGATATTGCTGAGTTAGCAGAGAAGCCACTCTCCAACCCCTCTAACTCTGAAGTAGCTGCTCACATCAGAAATCACCTGGGCAGTCTTCATCTGGCCGAGCTGACCCCTAGGACCAAGATTGAAGAAGAGTTGAAACTGAGAGAGGAGGAGAAAAGGAAGGGATCAACAACCAAAGGCAAAGCCTTTATACAAATGGTTGAGGGTCCTGAACTTGAATCCATAGTTAGATGGGAGTATGACTATAACTCCCGCCAACAAACTCTTCTCAGGGAGGCACAACAAAGGATACATGTCATTAAGAGTGATAGACTAGATCTCATATCCACTAATGACTTCTACAAACTTCTCAGCACCACTTCAGGGAAGAACAAGGACACAGACAAATATCTTCTGTCCCTGGTGTTGAAGGTTTTGAGAAGCAGAGACAAGTGAGGTTTTGGTAGCATCAGCCTAGGGGGAGTTTGTTGGATCTAGAAAGGCTGGTGCAACCAAAACCAAATCACTTAGACTATTTTAGTGCAACTAATAAAGGACTTCCGAAGTTAAGTGTGGAACTTCCGAAGGAAAAGGAGCTCTTCCGAAGACAAAGTGTAAGATCAACTTCCGAAGAAAAACTCCAACTTCCAAAGACAAAGTATTTACTTCCGAAGATCAAGACTTAGAGTGAAAGATCAGAAGTCAACTTCCGAAGTATGAAAGAAGTCCTGAAGCCTCGGAAGTATAGTAGCCTCTTTCGAAGTATAAGTGGCTTCGGAAGAACTTGTTCTTCCGAAGCCAACTTACCTTCGGAAGACACTACTATTATCCAGTGGACATAAGTATGGTCTATCTGACACTCCGCTGCAGACCTTTGAGATACTGCATGGCGTTTTCTCAAAAGCCATGTAGTTGACTATACTTTATTCCACTGTTTACCTTTATCAGTTAGTACAGTTGCCAACTTTAATTGGTGACAAAAGGTAAGTCATGGACATGTCATGACTACCATATCTTAGATAATACTTTATCTAAGATACCTTAACTTTAGCATTGTAGTATATGCTTTAGTCTTAGGTTTCCAGCTGGTATCAAAGTATATCCGGCTGTAGGATCTAGTATATATAGTTTCTCATTGTAACTCTTGTTTCATGCTTGTAAAAGTCTTGTAATACTTTATGTTGAGAAGTAATATATACAAGTGCCTTGAAAATTATTCTTTTGTGTTCTTTGCTACTTATTGTATTATTATCAACTTTTAAAAGAGATTCTACTTCATCTGATCAAAGTGTAGTATAAGTGAGTTTGAGAGAAATCCAAGTGTTAAGTGACAAAACCCGATCCTGCACATATTCTCCCAGAGGTGTGTAATCTTTCCACTGAAATCATAACGGATGGCACAGCAGTCTGCAAAGATACGGGTGTTCATTTGCACCAGCCTTTTGACTTCCTCGTGTCTTGGTAAATTAGGAATAAGATCATCTAAAATCATCTGTAAGAATCGGGGGTACAACAACCATTTATCCTTTTTCAAGGCCATCACATTCTCTGTCATACATGCAAAAATCAACTTAGCAATGTTTGCCTTCTCTCCTTTGCAGCATAAAACCATTGCTTTTGCCCAATCAATATTAAGCCCATCTGATCCATCTTTACGGTGATCTAAGCACATAATGAAGACATGAGCTATGTATCTCCATTCCTTGGAGAGAAAGGACTTCTTGATCTCCTTTCTTGTGCCAAAGGCTGGTCCCTCATAACCCATCAGCCTGAACGCTTCAAACACCTCCAGATCAAGCAAAGTAACCTCTTCTCTAGTATCTTCGTCTAATCTTGGTACCCTCGAGACAATCTCTGCTGTAATGATCACCTCATTCTCCATGCCCTTGGCAATAATCCTCTGTGTGTTGCCTCTAGTATCATACTCCGCTGTTCTCCAAAAATCTCTAATATGAAGATCATAAACAATAGTAGAGTGAGATATGGCGTAGGCAATAGGAGATCTCTACAGCCAGCGAATGCAGTCTCTAAAGCCAACTGCTTTGGGGTGTGTATCGTCTAAGATGGCAGTGATGTTGTTTCTCTCATCAAATTTTAGATTCGCCATTAAATCTGAAAACCAAGTGAAATGCGTTAGCATAATATATTATATAATAATATTAAAGAAAAACAAGAAAAAGATTAAAATTAATCAAAAACCAAATTAATTTCGCTGGCCGCAACTGTAGTTTCGCAGAAAGAATTTTAGTTTCGGCAAGCGAAAGTATAGTTTCGTCAGCAATAATTCATTAGTTTTGGCAAGACAGTGAAGTAGATTCGACTAGCCGAAAGTATAGTTTCGGCACAGCAAAACTGAAGTTTAATCAGCGAAACTGTTAAGTTCGCTCGGACAGCATAACATCACAGTTTCGTTAAAGTACCATGAACTTTCGTTCAGTTTCGCTGAACTATCGGTACTTTTGCAGTAAGAACTGCGAAGGTACCGAAGAGTCTCAGTCGAATAGATTCACAATGTTGCAGTTAAACATCGATTAAGTTATAATCCTGAGTTCGAAACTCACTTGCGAACAAAATACAAAGGTCAAACAATAATCGATCGTGCGAAAATGAGAAAGTAACTTCGCAAAATGAGATATATAGCAAATAGTTTCACAGCGAGCGAAACTGGAGTTTCGCCAGACGAGACTACTGTTTCGCCAGGCGAAGATACAATTTCGCCCGGCGAAACTCTGGTCGAAATTGACTTCGCACAGCGCGAAAGAGCCGATCGAAACTACAATTTCGCCATGCGAAACTACCAGCGAAAGTATAATTTCGCTGCAAACAAAAACACTTTAAAAACATAAAATAAAATAAAGGAAAATAAAGGAAAATGAAAATAAAATAAAATAAAATAAAAAACATAAAGGAATTAAAATAAGGTAAACAAAATCAAAAGAAATTAGCCCCACAAAACCTCACCATAAACCACGATTAATAATTGACTAATAAAATTTGAACAATATAAAGGATATGGTTGAGAAGCTGAAAAGATATTTTGGAGAATCAAAGTTTGGTGGGATTGCTGATATGCTCGTCCTTTTAAGTCCATGTCTTCTTCGTTTCAACAGATGCATCACAGCTATTGTTATTATGTTTTGGTTTAAGTTTAAAGAAAACATTGAATGACCCAATCCCTACAGACATTTGGCAAAGAAACTTATCTTGTCCTCATGATGTATTGAACAAATGACACGCTTTGCACGAATCTTCCTCTCAGAAGCAACAGAGATCATACTTACGTATAACAAAGGAGTTGATCAATTGAGTTTTCCAGATGATAACTTCAGGTCTATACTTACGTATAACAGAGAAGATTATCATATTGTGCCGATGAGAGCTCCAGGTCAGTACCATCGTACAGCAAAGGAGATCATCACTCCAGGTCAATTTCACACATAGCAGAGGAGATAAGCACAAGATAGAATACAACAGGGAGCATCTTATATGCAAAGATGAAAAAGCATATTGCTTTTTGAGATATATTGAAATGATTTGACACAAAGAAGCTTTAGAATAACTCAAAACAGAGGTATCACGTTCTCAATCCTTTTTGAACAAGGACTTGAAACTTTGTGAAGGCCAAGGATGTCAAGGGGATTATTTGAGTCATCAAGTTTCTTGTTCTATTAGTTCAGCTACAAGACAACTGTTTACTTCGATTTCTAGTTGAACCTATCAAACATATCCCACACAATACTGTTAACCTCCTTTACATCGTCCAGGCTTCTCATTTTATTCTGCAAAGGAAAACAAAAAAACTTTTAATATATATTCTCCCCCGAAATTTCTGCATTTAACAAAGATGTGGAAATTTCTCACTTTATCGTATATCATTATAAAGTTTTATTATTATTATTATTTTTTATTATATATATATTTTTTAAAATTGTGAAAAATGATGAAGAGTGAAGGAGCGGGCAGAACAAGAAGAAAAGAAAGAAAACAAGAAGAAAAGAATAAATAATTTTGTACAGAACATAGATTTAAGGAAAATGGGTTTTAAAAAGATATTAAACCTAACATAGAGATCAATTCATAAAAACGAGGTTTATCAAATGTTTTAGTGAAAAGATCTGCTTTTTGATTTTTGGTGTCAATGGGAATAATATCAATAAAACCATTTTCCTGAGCATCACGGATTGCATGAATCCATGTCTCAATGTGCTTGGTTCGGGAATGATGAATAGGATTCTTGGCGATCCCAATAGCTGCTTCGTTGTCACAGAACAACGATGTATGGAGGAAGTTTATCCCATAGTCAATCATCTGGGGTTGGATCCAGAGTACTTGTGAACAGCAACTGGAGGCAGCAATGTATTCTGCTTCTCCCGTAGAGAAAGAAACATGGGTCTGTTTCTTGCTTTGCCATGAAACCAGACAATTTCCCAAGTATTGACACCCACCAGTAACCGACTTTTTGTTTAACCTGCAGCCATTAGAATCACTATCAGAATATACATGTAAGTCAAAATTCCCACCATAAGGATACCAAAGACCCAAACGAGAAGAGCCTTTAAGATAACGAAAGATTCGTTTTACTGCTTTTTCATGAGACTCTTTCGGAGCAGATTGGTATCGAGCACAATATCCTACAGCAAAGGTGATGTCAGGACGACTTGCTGTAAGATACATAAGGGAACCGATCATAGATCTGTAGAGATGAGGATCAACAGGTTTCCCGTTCTCGTCAGGAGTGAGACACGTTTGAGCAGTAAATGGAGTCTGCAGGACCGTTTAAGGGCTTGAACAAATTACAACACAACAACACAATGAGGAGAGCAACTAAACTTTGATCAAACAGTGAACTGGATTAACCAAGTATGATACTAAGAACACAAGTAAAGTAAAGAGACAGAACAAGAGAGTTGGGTTTCAAGGAGGCAGTATATTGCTTTCTCAAGTTCTTTTACAAGTGTTACAAAGCATAAAAAAAATACAAGAATTTGGAATACTTATACTACAACCTACAGCTGGCTATACTTTGAAAGCTAGCTGGATACAATTGACTAGACACTAACAAAATCAATTGTAGGATCAAAAGGCATATCTCCCTTTTGACCTTGTGACTATGACATGCCATAGCTCACATCCTTATACATTACAAAAAGGATAAAGTACATAAAGTAGAAAGTTATAGACTCAAGACCTCAATGTACAGTTACCAAAAGCATGGACCTTTTCACCAACTCATGTAAGTTGGTGACTTTACAGAGATGCAGCGGAAAGGTGCTTTATGGAACAGTACATCAGATAAAGCATGTGTACTAAAAGTCTTCGGAAGAAATCTGTCTTCATAGGTTGAAGCTTTGGAAGACTTTGTCTCGGAGGCTTCGGAAGACTTCATGTTTGGCTTCGGAAGATATTGGTCTTGGCTTCCGAAGATTTTACACTTAGAGTATTTTCTAGTGCATTGTGTAAAACTTCCGAAGCATTCTATACTTCAGTACTTAGTGCATGTTGCAGAGACACATTGGATGTTTTGGGTTGCATCAGACTTAAGGAATCCTTACAAACTCCCCCTAGGCTGATGCTACCAAAACACTTAGAAGATCTTCAGATGTTGGTGGCCTTCAGTACAATCATGACCATTCCTTTCTTCATTAGCTGGTCAGGATCATCAAGATTTTTATAGTATCTTCTCATCTCAAAGAGATCATGTAGAGGTAAGTTGATTATGTCTTGCCAGGAGTAGACATTCTCAACACCTTGATCTCTGATTACATGCCATCTTTCTGGATTGGTAGAGTAAGTCCAGGACAAGATGGGTGTCTTGGTTGTCAGAGGAGCCACTTGCATAAGAGTTGATTGGGCTCCCTCATCATGCACTTCCTCAGGTTGATCTGACTCAGCCTGAGGTGTAGAGGTAGATGACTTAGTCTTCTTCTTCTTTGTCTTTGGTTTAGAAGCCATTCTCTTCTTCCTCTTAGATGACTTTAACTGAGAAGACTGGTCTGCAGCACCTTGTTGATCATCATTGTCTTTCTAAGTTGGGTGTTCCTCCCTCACAGGCTCAGAAGGAGAGTGAGTTTGACCCTGCCTTGGATCAGAAGATGAAGCTTGCTGAGGCTCAGCTGGAGGTTCTGGTTGAGGTGTCTCAGGTTGTTCAAACTTGACCTCCACTTCAGGTGGGACTTGACTTGGAAGAGAGTGAAAGTCAATCAGTTCACCACTTTTAATCTTCTGCTTGATCACCCTTATATGCTCATCCATTGTAGATAGAGACATAGGGCCAAGTCTCCTTCCGGAGAATCCATATAGCTTCAAGAAGCTCATCATCCTTTGTCTGTCAGCAGACTTCTTTACACTCTTTTGAATGATGGCTCTTGACTTTGCAGCTTCTTCCCTTAGCTTCCTTTTGGTTGTCTTTCTTTCTTTGACTAGCTCAAGCTCAAGTTGCTTTAGATACTCAAACTCAATGAAGTCATAGGACAAGGGAAGAAGTGCATCTGCCTGATAGAAGCCTGTGGCACTCAGGTAGTTGATCATCTTGATCCTATCTTCTTCTTTATCTACCTAAGGTTCTTGTGGAGCCACATCTTCCTGTGCAGGACTTTCTTGAACTGGAGAGAGAGTGGGAGCATGCTTGTAGAGTCTTTTCTGTCTCTTCTCCTCTTTGAATTGGAGAAGTAGCCTTGCATCCTCTTTCTCCTTCATCTCTCTTGACACTTCTATGTCAGCCTGTTCATTCAATTCTTCTAAGGGGATAGAGATGATTTCATCAATATCATAGTTCCTGGTCTGTAAATAAGTAATCCTGACCGCCCTCAACTCATCATCTTGAGTATTTGGTCTGGGGGCAGCCCTGATTGCAGCTTGCATAAAGCTTGATGACCCAGAGGAACTTTCTCCCCTTAGCTTCCTTTTCCTCTCTCTCTCTTCCTCCTCAATTTCCTCAGGAGTCATTATCCTTTTCCCTTTGTCACCCACAGACCTTTGTGACTCAGGGTGGATAGAGGCTTAGCCTTCATTGCTTGGTGTAGCTTCCATGCTCTGGCCAGAGAGAGGCTGAGAAACACCTTCACCAGCAGGTGTCTCAGAAGGAGTTTGAACCTTTGCAGCAGTTGTTGATGATGAGACAGGGGTCTCAGGTTCTGCCACTGGGCCTTCAGTCAAGGTTTCCCCTATGAAACTAATCTTAGGGTCCACCTCAACATCCAGTTGACCGATGACATTGCCTGATTGCCTAAGTCTCCTTCTTAGAGTGAACTCTGCAAGGATCCTATCTTGGATTCTTTGAGCCAATCTGTCAGCTTGTCTTGAATTGCTTGGATTGACAAGTGGCATGTTGACTAGATCCAATCTTTCATAGAAGTTCAGGCTTTTAAAATCAAACACTTCTTGTTGCCCTTGAACTCTATGAAGAATAAGGGCTCTTCTGTCAGCATCATACCTCCACCTTATGATGTAGTTGGCAGTTCCTTGTGGCGGAGATGAGACAGCCTTTGGTATACCTTCCTCAAAGAGACTCCTGATGATAGAGTCTATAGAGTCCACAGTAATGTGAACTTGAGGAAGTTGCTGAGAATGCACAACAGCAAGTGAGGATGGTGAGTCCTCTATGTCCATTCTCTGTGAAGAACTCCCAGGTTCTGTGGTTGTAATAACTTTATCCCCCTTTTTGGTAGCATCACCCACTTGCATAGGTGAGCTGGAGGATAAGTCAATCACTTCCACAGGTTCTTGTGTTCCTGGTTGAGCTCTCCTTAAAGGTCTCCTAGCTAGTTTTTCCTTTAGATATGAAATCTGAAGTTGCTGATCATTGACCCTATTTTGTAAGGTAGTCACCTGAGATTCCAGGTGACTAACCTTAGAGACTAAATAGGAGCATGTTTTTGACAATTTCTGCACCTTTAGTCTCAAATTCCCCTCTTCTTCATCAGAAGAATCATTGGGGGGTGAGATGATTGGACCAAAGTCCTCTCTCTCACCACCAGCTTGAGGTTCTTGGCTGCTGGTTTTCCTCTGCTCACTAGCAATCTTAGTTGAGATGCCAGTGGGCTGAGTTGCCATGGTTGAGGTCTTAATGATGTAATCACTTTCAAAAGTGAGAGCCTCTTCCATATGGACATCCTGAACATGTTCAGAAGTGTCCATCTCAGTAACAGGTGACTGATGTGGGATAGACTGAGGAGAGTCAGAGGTACTCATCTCTCTTTGAGTAGGGGAGGAGAAGAGAGACTCATGGTACTCACTGAATCCTAAGTCTTCATCAGTATAGAAGGATAGGTTGGGAATTGGTTGGTTGAGATCTAAAGGCTGGGGATGGTAACTGTCCCCTGAAGGTTGTTCACTTGAGTGTTGAGACTCAGAGTGAAGGCTTAAGGCTGTTGGGCTTGTGAGCTCATCAGGGTGAGCATGAGGAACCTCAGCCCTGATAGGTGAAGAAATGGGAGTGGTTTGCTCCTCAGGGGAAGTGGGAGCTCTAGTGTCCACTTCCTCCTGTAAGGTTGAGTATATGGGGACCTGCATAGACTCAATAGCCTGAGTAGGGGTTCGTTTGGATTTTCTTTGGTAGGTGAGGGTTATTTGTGGTCTTTTTAGAGGTAAGGATAAAAGAGGTGTGGGTTCAACACTAGCTTGTGTTGCTAGGTTGTCACCTTGAGCAATGAGCTCTAACATTTTGGGGACTAGGGCTGTTTCTACCCCTGAGAAGCCTACAGTTGGCTTCTTCATTATTTTAAAGATGCCAGTCTTTTTAAGAATATTACTTGTTTCCCTCAACTGTGAGCCCAGTTCACAGTTGAGAATGTGTTGAACATATCTAGGAAACATGTAATACTCTAAGGAGTCTAAGTTTGCAAGTATATTAGTATAAACAAATTGAGAATACCTGAACTTGACCCCCTGAACCATTCCATGAACTATAAAGGAGAGATCCTCAAGAATCTGGTCCCATCCACCATGCTTGTTTGATAAGCTGTGGATAACCACATGGAGCAGGTATTTCCACTGGGATGAGACCTTCCCTTTCCTGAAGGTCTTTACAGAGAAATCTCCCTCATAGCCTATCTGCTCAAAGGAATGATTAACAGCTTCCTTTGGGAAGGACAATTTACCTTCTTCATCATCCAGCTGCAAATGATGGTTAATGATGGCCGGAGTGATGAAGATTGTCCTCCCTTGCACTGTGGCAGACAGTGCCTTCTCCCCATCCATAATGACCTCTTGGCAGGTCTTCCAGAATTCAAGCAAGTGATCCTCATACAGGGTAGGATGAATGGTCAAGGAGGTGAAATAGTTGGATAGAGTTAAGAATTGGCAAATCTCTGAGAAACTTGCATCTTTCTCAGAGCTTAACAGAGCAACTTGATTATGTTGCCTGTGAAGTTATATGGAGAAATCTGGGTTGTTTCTGCGGTTAAGGTTGGCCATTTCAGAAGCTTAAGGGTGAAGAAAGGTAGAAAGCAAAGGCGGTTTAGAGAATTAGGTTTGAGGAATAGTGGAATTGAGGAAGATAGTGGGAAAGAGGGGGAACCGTTGGGTATTTATGTGAAAAGGGATTTGAACCAAAGTTAATGAAAGAGGATAAACTTTGAAATCCGGAAGTCGGTCTCACCTCTGAAAAAGTAGTTTACTTTTTCTCAAAAAGTAGTTTTCTTGGAATTCGAAAAGCTTCCGAAGGTAATTTGTCTTCGGAAGTTTTAATGAAAAAGCTTCCGAAGCTAAAAATGGCTTCGGAAGATTTTCCTGAGAGTTTTGAAAATTTATGCTTCGGAAGAGAAATAAACCCTTGGATGCTTTGTATAAGAATCAACAAAGCTTCCGAGAGTTAATTTTGCTTCGGAAGGAAAAGTCCTTAAAAACAAATAAGTGTCTGAGATAGGTATTTAAGCTTCGGAAGATGGGTTTAGACTTCTTCCGAAGGTAAAATCTCTTAGACAGATATTTATTTTGAAGACATAATTTTCTTCCGAAGATAAAATTTTATCTGCCGAAGTATCAGAAAATTTTCAAGAATCTAAGGAAAGTCTTCAAAAAGAATTTTACATCCAAAGAAAACCTGAGCTTATGAAAGTGATGAACTAGACAACTTAGGACACACATATTTTAAGAAGAAATAATTAGAATTAGTTTTAAGAAAAAGTCTACTCAAAGTTAATCATACCAATAGCTGATATCAGATATTTAAATCTCTGTTCATCAAAAGCTTTAGTAAACAGATCAGCATATTGTTCATTTGTATGAACTTTGACTAGTTTAATTAATCCCTATTCATAGTTATCTCTTATTAAATGATACCTGATGTTAATGTGTTTAGTCCTTGAGTGCTGCACAGGGTTCTCAGTGATAGAGATAGCACTATTGTTGTCTATGTGGATAGGAGTCTCTTTGAAGTTAAATCCATAGTCCAGCATCTGATTTTGAATCCAGAGCACTTGAGCACAGCAGCTTGCAGTAGCAATGTATTCAGCCTCAGCAGTTGATGCTGATAGGATCGGATCAATTAGGTTAGAATTATGCAGCAGAATATCACCAATTGAGATCGAATTCAAGCAAGAAATGTAATGAATATGCAAGACAATCAATCACAATTATAGAGAGAATATTTCTGTTAAGGGAAAGATTTCATTCACGCGTAATGCTTCGGTTAGAAATACAGCTAGGTCAACATCCCTTATATAGAGGAATGTGACGTCTGCTGATGTCACTTGACAGTGACATCTAACAGAATTACAAAAACAACTGAAATAGGCAAACTACTGAGATGTTCTCAACAACTGATTACACCTCAGTAAATGCTAAGTACAAATACATAAACTACTGACTAGTAACTACTGAAACAATAAACTACTGAAATATAAAATTACAAGTACTAAAAAGTAAAACCATCACAACTACTGAAGTTAACAACTTCAGCTGTTGTGACAACTGCTGATCACTCTGGTCTTCAGTCTTTGTCTTCAGCACTTCATCTTCAGACTTTGTCTTCAGTTCTTTGCTTTCAGACTTTGTCTTCAGTTCTTTGCTTTCAGACTTTGTCTTCAGACCTTTGTAATCAGCTGATGTCTTCAGCTGATGTAACTATCTTCAGCAGTTGTAATGTCTGTGGGACTTAGAGGTTTTTCTGATCAGGCTCATTGGTTCTTTTGGTCCAACAAACTCCCCCTGAACCAATGCAGCCAAAACCTCTAACTTTATTGAAAATCCCACTTATTCTTTGGCAAAAGTACTCTCTTGATCAGCTTCAGAGGTAAACAAATAAGCACAGGCCAGGAAAAGGTTTCTAATCATTTGATTGGCTAAGTATGGAAGGGAACTCTGTCTTGGGGAAATTGGACACAGAGTCTTGTCCCAGCCATGAAACCTATTTCCCATTTATGAGTCTGAAAGACTCCCTTGCATAGGCCTCAAGGAGAACAACTTGTTCCTCCTTAGTGAGTTCTTCTGCTTCTCCCTCAAAGAAGAACTCAGGCCCATAATACTCAGACAGGTACCTTACTGTCTTCCCATTCTTCAGCTCAACAGTTGTTATCTCTCTATATGCGAATTCATCTGGATGAGAGCCTTCAAGTAACAACTGGAGTTCACTCTTCTGAAGATCTTCAAGTCTTTTGTACAGAAACCCCTTCTTGATCATTTTGTTCTCAAGAATAGACATAGGGGTTTATTTGGATGTGTGAGCTCTCTTGAATTCTTCAATGATTTCCCAGGGTGAGACTACCATGGCCAGCATGATTGCAGCATTCAAAGTTTTTCTTACTTGGCCATGATATCTACTTGGTAAATTTTTCTTGTGAATTCTAGAACTTACCCTGGGATCTGGCCAAATCCGCACTCTCTCCTTTTGATGTTGAAAAGTATGCCTGAGAATGTACAGCCTTTGAGCTTGAATCTTCATGGCTTGAATAGATGAGGACTGAGGGAAGTCCTTGTCAACCATCTTGAGAAACTGCTCATCATGCTGCTTCTGTTGTTCTTCTTCTTCAATTTTGACTTTAACTGTCAGCCTTTGAGTTTCAGGAGTTATTGGTTGTGATTGACTCCTAGGCTTCAGTTTCTTCTTCTCAAGAACAGCAGATATTGGCAGATTGTCTTCTTCATCCTCCTCTTCTTCTTCTTCCATCCTCAGCAACCTTCTTTTTCTTTTTGGTGCTTCACTGGTGGACTCTTGGATAGGTTTCTTGGGTGAAGGAATTGGTTTAGATGGTTGTGAGGTTGTTTGTTTTTGAGGGTGAGAAGTTGGTTGTTTTGAAGGTTTAGATGTAGGCAGTTTTGATTGTGAGGTTGGCTTGGAGGATTGTTTAGGTAAGGGGGATTTGAAAGGCTGCTCTATCATTTTGTTGGTGAGGGTGGCTTTTGACAACTTGGCCATATCAGTTCTCTTCCCAGCACCAGCTTCATCCAGAGCTTCAATGATTAGGCCTTTGTTGAAGCTTTCAGATGAGCATATCTTGGTAGTGATCTCTAAGATGCTATCTCTGGACCATGATTTAATCTCTATGATAGGTCTTCCCAGATGTTTAGACATAAATCTAATCATAGCCTCTAGTCTCTCCCTTTCTTCTTCATTACAACTTGCCCATCGATCTTCAATTTCTTGAATCTCAAGTCTCCTAATCTCTGAGTCAAGTTTAGCAGTGTCAAATCCTTGCCTGAAGAGCTGATCAATGATCCTGTCCATGGATCTGCTGTGTTGGTCATCAGCTTCTTTGATCATCTCATCTAGCTTCTTCTCATCTTCAGTTTTATCACCAATACTCTTCTTTCTTTTGTAGGTGATGATCTCTTTGCCTTTGTTCTCTTCCTTATCTTCTTCCTCTTCAGCTCTTTTCCTTTTATCATCCTTAGCTGACTTAAACTCCCCCTTTTTGGTTGCATTGGGTTCAGGGGTTTGAATGTCAGAAAGATGCTTGGACACAGCATCAGTCACAAGTGAGGTAATATCTGAGGAGAGCCTCTCATCAATGGTTTTATGAACAATAGATGTGATGATGGGTGTGATGAGAGGTAAGGAAGATTTGAATGCAGCAACCATTTGCTCAGAGGGGTTTTCTCCCTGAGAAATGGTGCCTGAACCTGAGGCTGGTGGTTTGGTTGATTTGAGTGGCTCAGTGTTTAGGGAAGCTTCAACAGAAGCTGCCATCTGTGGATTTGTTGGGGCAGATGGTCTTGATTCTTGAGGCAGGATGGGAAGCAGATCTTTCAATCTACAAACCTCAGCCTCAAGAATGGTGTTTTGGGCTAAGACTTCAAAGAAAAAGCCCAGGTCATCATCAGTATAAACTGAATCACCTGACCTCCTGAGTGAATCAGGATGAACATGTGCTGAGTGTAAATCAGTAATCACATGTGCCCCTTTGTCTTGGAACTGGGGACTTCCTGTCTCAGGAGCAAGTCCTTCATTGACAGTTGCCTCTGGTGAGGTCTTAGAGATGATACCAGCTTCATCCTGTTCATGTGCTGAAGCAGGGAAGAGGTAGCCTCACCAGATGTTCTGGTCTCCACATTTACACTGGGAGACTGAACTTGATAATCCCTATGCTGTTGGATATCAACCACATTTTGATCCTCTCCCTCAGCTGTTGAGGTTTTCCCAGTAGTAACAGGTATCTGGGGAGGGGTAGAGGAATGTAGCTGAGTCAGCACTTGTGCAATGACTACAGTTGGGTAGGAGCAGTATCAGTGGGAGATGGTGGTGAAAAGGTTTGCACCTAGGGAGATTGGTGCTCTTAAATGGTAATCTTCTCAAGTGAGATAGATTCCAGCAATGTGGTTTCCCATATATTGGTTGCATCAGGATCCTGTTGAGAGGATACCTGAGCGGTTTCAGCTGGTGGAGTCATTGAGACTACAAGGGGATTAAGACTTGTAATCTCATCCTGCGTTTGTGCTGCAGGGGCATCATCAGGGGACTCAACTCCCTGAGTAGCCTTTTTGGTTTTCACAAGGGCAAAGGTTTCATCATAATCAATACCTTCTTCTTGTGAGAACCCCTGTACAACCAGTCTGGCCTTGTTCTTGACAATTTGACCTTTTTCATCAGTTTTATTCCTAAACACCCATTTAGTGCCTATTGCACACTTACCTGGGGGTAGAGGAACCAGTTCCCACACTTGCTGTTTTTGAAATTGAAGAAGCTCAAGCTGCATCGCTTCAACCCATCCTTTGTCCCTTAAAGCAACATGATAATTCTTTGGCTCTTGCTGACTGATGAAGAGAGCATAGAGACAAAAATTGGACAATTGACTTCTTGTTGAAACACCAGCAGTTATGTCACCAATGATCTGGGACACAGGATGATTCTTCAATTCTTGATAAGCAATGATATATGTGCAAGTGTTTGTAGAAGATTCAGCAGCAGCAGATGTTGATGTAGACTCTTGAAACCTAGACTGAGATGGCAGTTGAAATGAGGTAGAGGATTCAGAGATTTCATCAGCATTTGTTGTGGATGGAGCTGCTGAGGCTACAGGAACCTCAAGTGTAGTAGGACGAGGCAGATGATCACTACAACTTGCATTTGTATCTTCAGTTGGAGATTATGGATCTTCAGAGACCATAACAGGTGGAGGCTGATATGGAACATATTGCAGTATATCCAAGTCAAACATCTCAACAGGGTTTTGAGGAATCTTGTCTTTTGGTGATTCATTGAACTTGACATGCAAAGTCTCTTCAACAATCTTTGTTCTGCAGTTGAACACTCTGTATGCTTTGCAAGTAGATGAATACCCAACAAAATACCATGCATCCACCTTGGAATCAAACTTCTGAAGGATACTTTTTGTGTTAAGAATATAACAAGGACACCCAAAAGCTCTAAAGAATGAAATCAAAGGAGCCAAATGATATAAGAACTCATAAGGAGTCTTCATCAACCTCTGATTCACTAATACTTTATTCTGAACATAGCAAGCTGTATTGACAGCTTCAGCCCAAAAGGTTAGTGGCAACCCAGAGTCAGCCAACATTGTCCTTGCAGCTTCAATCAGGGTCCTGTTCTTTCTTTCCACCACTCCATTTTGCTCTGGAGTTCTTTGAATACTATATTGTCTTTTGATTCCCTTAGACAAATAGAATTCATCAAGAGTGTGATTTCTAAACTCTGTCCCATTATCACTTCTCACACACTTAACATGAAGTGAATGCTGCTTCTCCACATGTAACACAAAATAGATAATACTTTGAGCTGCTTCATCCTTGGAGTGCAAGAAGAAAGTCCATACATATCTAGAGTAATCATCCACAATTACCAGACAGTACCTTTTCTTTGCCATGCTCATTACTCTCACAGGACCAAATAGATCCATGTGCAGTAATTGCAAGCATGCGGTGGACTTAGGTTCTTCTATAGAAGGAAATGAAGCTTTGTGTTGTTTTCCTTTCAAGCAAGCTGGGCAGGTATCATCACACTTGAACTCTTTCAATGGTAAGCCTCTCACTAATCCATGATGAATGAGCTGATTCATGTTTTTGAAATTCACATGACCCAGCCTTCTATGCCATAGTTCAGATTCTTGAGGAGAGGCTTTGGAGAACAAACATGGATGGCCTTTTAGATCTATTTTCTTTGATAGATCTAAGGCATATACTCTACCAATCCTGTTGGCCTTCAGGAGAGTATACTCATCCAATATTTTGTCAATCTTGTGCAAAACTGTGGAAGACAGAATCCGACAGTTTTGACTTGTGAAAAGTGCAACATGCCCTTTATCACACATTTGACTGACACTCAAAAGGTTGTATTTGAGGTTCTCCACATGGTTGACATCATCAAATCCTATCTCCCCATTTGAGACAAAACCCTTCCCAATGATGTAACCTTTTGCATCATTTCCAAATGAAACAAATCCCTTCTTCCTTTGGGAATAGTCATGAAGAAGAGAGCTGCTCCCTTTCATATGCATGGATCCTCCACTGTCCACATACCAGATGCTTCTTTGGCATGATGAAGAACCCTGCATTTAACACAAACATTAGTTAGCTTTGGAGACCCAAACCTTTTTGGTTTTGGGTCTGTTTTCATCAACAGATGTTAAACTAACAGGTTGTGCATGATCAACAGCTTTTGAAGATGTAGATGATGCTGAAAAGGATTCCTTGGATTTTTGCTTGGGTATCCTTTTCAGTGGTTTAGACACAAGAACATCCAATTGGTTAACTCTCCCCAATAGATGTTGAATCATCATCACAAGTTGTGTCTGATTTGTTGATAGAGTTTTCAACTCAGTTGACATATCAGTACTTGTGGATGATTTGTTCTTATTATTCTCTACACCCTTCTTTTGAAAAGACATAGACTTAGTCTGAGTTTTCAATATTCCCTGAGGAATATTTCCAGCTGTTGTTTGAAAAACCCCTTCTTTCTTAGTGGCATTTTGAGAAAGCTTAGGTTTATCAGAATGAGATGATTGAGGTACAAACTTGGTTTGAAATTCGTTTTTCATTTTCTGCATTTCCTGCTTAATGATTTTCTTTTTATTGAATTTTAAACCCTTGCTATACCAGCACTCATCAGTTAGATGATTGAACAAACCACATATTTCACATGGTTTTGTTTTCATCTTTGCTTGATCAACTGCTGAAGTTGAGGAAACTACTAAAGATTTGTTCTTCAGTACTTTCTTCCTTTCAGTACTTTTGGGAAGTACTGCAGGATTTTCAACAACTAAAGATTTCTTCTTCAGCGGTTTGCTATCAGTATTTTTTGGAATCCTGATAGATTCTTCAGCAGTTGTCAATGATTGCCCATTTTCTTCTGATTTGAAATGCTCTTCAGGTGTTGTGTTTTGCCCTTCAGTACTTTGAGTACCTTGTGGAACAACACCTGAGATTCTCAGCTTCTTCTTGATCAAGTGTTTCGAAGTAGTAGGATCATCAGTTATTTGATTAACTGAGATACTCACACTATCTTCATCCTCAGATTTTAAATTTTCAATAGAGGATGAAACACCTGATGATGTGGTTTGGGAATGACTCTCAACCTCAGATTGTACTTCTGACTTAGGAGTAAAATCTGTGGGAGGTATGGTATGATTATACCCAATCCCAAACTTCACATTTGAAGCAGTTTGCTTACTGAGAAGCATTTCAAATCCCTTGCAGGATGTTACCCATCATTTACAATCAACTTGGGTAGCTGCAAGTGTATCCTTGAGATTCTTGTGATTTTCTAGAATGACCTCTACCTTAGCCTTTTCATCAGTAATTTGACATTTAAGTTTATAAATCTCTTCATCCTTCTCTTTTAACACAGACTCAAACTCAGATTTCCTTTTAGACATTGCCTTTTCTAGGTCAAGATTTTGATTAATTAAAGCTACATTTGCTTCCCTAATAGAAACAAAAGCAACTATGCATGATTCAGAACAAATCTTGGCCTTAGCCTCAGAAGATACCTGTGGTACCTGTGATGAAGACCCTTGTGATGATGAAGGATTGTCATCAGTAGATTCCAGGGCCATTAAAGCAAGGTTTCCAAAAGGATTGTCACCACCATGTTGACCAGCACCAGCAAATTGCTCAGAATAACCAGAGACATCATCTGGTAGGCTGCTCCAGTCAACAACCTCAGGGGTGAAAAAGCTCTGATGAGATTGAGGTTGAGATTGCTGATTTGATTGAGAAGGCTGAGAATCAGGTAGAGCATGTGATTGTTGAGCCATTGGTACTGAAACTTGACCAGACTGAGGCATGTAAAAGCATGGATAAGGATATGGCATGGGGCTTTGAGGGACAAAGTATGCAGGAGATGATTGATGCTGAGAATGATGATCAGAACTGGTAGGATGTTGCCCTTTGGATTGTGAATTATTACTTGGAAAAGTCACAAAGGGTGCAGATGAGTTAGATCCAGATGATCTACACTCTCTAGCAAAATGTCCAAGTCTGTGACACTTGTGACATCTCAACTTACTCTTGTCAAAACCAACCTTGGTTTTGCTAGAGAGTCCAGGAAATTTCCTACCTGTTCTCTTATAAAATTTTTGAGATCTGATATTAATCAGTGCCATTTGGCTCAAAATATCCATCTCTTCAAGATCATCATCAGCTATTCCCTTTAAATCATCCATCACAAAACACAAATTATCAGCATTAAAACATGAGTTTCCCTCAACTCCAACAAAAGCATGATTTCCACTGTTTGAAGAGAAATCAATATGCTCATCATATGAACTTTCAGATGAAGCATATTCAGACTCATGACCAACCAGAGCAGTATTACCTGGTACAAAGTCATCAGTGAGCTTTCCAGATGAAGATAGTTTCCTTTTCTGTTCAATCTCTCTCTCAAATGTTAAGAGCTTCCCATGAAGTTGGGTGATAGATAGAGTATCCAGATTTGCACTGGAGCGTAGGACAATGGTGTAAGTGTCCCATCTCTCAGGCAGGGATCTGAGGAATCTATTATTCATCTGGCTGTTTATGTATTCATGTTGAACCATTTTAAGCTCAGAGATTAAACATGAAAACCGCTCAAACTGTTGAGTCAGTGTCTCACCCTTCCTATGAGAGAATGTCTCATATTGCTGGGCAAGGATTTCCCTATTGTTTGCTAAGACCTCATCAGTTCCTCCAAATTGTTCCTTTAGAGCAACCTAGAGATCATAAGCAGTTTCATGATGCATGAGCCCAGAATAGATTTCATTAGGTATTGCCATGGCCAGAATTCCATGGGCTTTAGCATCAATCTCAAACAGTTTTAAATTCTCATCAGAATATTATTCCTTCTTTTTAGGAACCATCTCCTTGGTTTCAGGATTACTCACCATAGGCTTGTATGGTCCATGAACCATAGACTTCCAACAACCTGAACTGTTAACAGACAGGTGATGGAGCATTCGGCGTTGCCATATGTTATACTCACTCCTAACAAGCATAGGAGGCTTAGTTGAGGAGCCAGTATTGTGAGGATCATTCATTGAACTAGTCATTTTCACTAATTCAATTGAAGTCAAGGAGATTAAAATTGGTCTGGTTTGAAAACTCAACAACACACTTAGAAAACACAATTAGAATCACAATTAATGAACCGGAAGCACAGAAAATTAATCTCTATAATCAATTCTTGCAAAACTACTAATTCGATCAACCTTTGCTATCAAAAGAACAGTTTCAATGATCAATTGTTAGATCGATCAATGATTAACCTGCTCTGATACCATTTGATAGGATCGGATCAATTAGGTTAGAATTATGCAGCGGAATATCACCAATTGAGATCGAATTCAAGCAAGAAATGTAATGAATATGCAAGACAATCAATCACAATTATAGAGAGAATATTCTGTTAAGGGAAAGATTTCATTCACGCGTAATGCTTCGGTTAGAAATACAGCTAGGTCAACATCCCTTATATAGAGGAATGTGACGACTGCTGATGTCACTTGACAGTGACATCTAACAGAATTACAAAAACAACTGAAATAGGCAAACTACTGAGATGTTCTCAACAACTGATTACATCTCAGTAAATGCTAAGTACAAATACATAAACTACTGACTAGTAACTACTGAAACAATAAACTACTGAAATATAAAATTACAAGTACTAAAAAGTAAAACCATCACAACTACTGAAGTTAACAACTTCAGCTGTTGTGACAACTGCTGATCACTCTGGTCTTCAGTCTTTGTCTTCAGCACTTCATCTTCAGACTTTGTCTTCAGTTCTTTGCTTTCAGACTTTGTCTTCAGTTCTTTGCTTTCAGACTTTGTCTTCAGACCTTTGTAATCAGCTGATGTCTTCAGCTGATGTAACTATCTTCAGCAGTTGTAATGTCTGTGGGACTTAGAGGTTTTTCTGATCAGGCTCATTGGTTCTTTTGGTCCAACAGATGCAGACACACAGGATTGTTTGTTGCATTGCCATGAGACAACCCTTCCACCAAGGAATTGACATCCCCCAGATGTAGACTTTACAGTCATATTGCAACCACCATAATCACTGTCTGTATAAGCATACAGATTGAAGTTAGGATTCTTTGGATACCATAGACCAAGTGTTGAAGCACCTTTGAGGTATCTTAAAATCCTTTTCACAGTGATTAAGTGAGGCATCTTAGGGTTGGCTTGATATCTTGCACAAATACATGTAGCAAACATGATATCAGGCCTGCTAGTTGTAAGATACATAAGAGACCCAATCATAGCCCTGTATAAATGTTCATCTACACACTCCCCCTCAAGCTCAGGACCAAGGGAGTGGTTTCTGGCTATGGGTGTCTTAGCAATCTTACAATCAGTCATGTTGAACCTCTTGAGTATGTCTTGAACATACTTTGACTGACTTATGAAGATGCCATCTTCAACCTACTTCACTTGAATTTCCAGAAAGAAATTTAGTTCTCCCATTGAACTCATTTCAAATCTGTCTTTCATCAGCCTCTCAATGTCTTTGCAGAGCTTTGGATTAGGTGAACCAAAGATGATGTCATCTACATATACTTGAACTAGCAATAAGTCATTTCCCTGTCCTTTGATGAAGAGAGTTCCATCTATAGTACCTCTCCTGTATCCATGTTTACAAAGATACTCAGACAGTGTGTCATACAACTTCCTGGGTGCCTGATGCAGCCCATAAAGAACTTTGTCAAGCTTGAAGACATAATCAGGATGATCAGGGTCTACAAAACCAGGTGGTTGTTTGACATAAACCTCTTCATCAATCACTCCATATAAGAAAGCACACTTTACATCAAGTTGAAAGACCTTGAAGTTCTTGGATGCAGCAAATGCCAGGAATATCCTAACAGCTTCTAATCTTGCTACAGGAGCAAAGACATCAGTGTAGTCAATCCCTTCTTCTTGTGTGTATCCTTGAACAACTAGTCTTGCCTTGTTCTTAATGATAATTCCTCTATCATCCTTCTTATTCCTAAAAACCCATTTGGTTCCAATGGTAGTCTTCCCATGAGGAAGAGGACAAAGGTTCCAAACTTTCTGCCTTTTGAATTGAAGCAGCTCTTGTTGCATAGCTTCAACCCAACTTCCATCCTTTAAGCTTTATCAACTTTCTTTGGCTCTATCTGAGATAAGAAACAAGAGTGAAGACAAACATTTGCTTCATGGGTTTGTCCTCTTGTTCTTACCCCTATGACAACATCCCCAATGATGTTTGTGGTGGGGTGAGACTTGTGGATCCTTAGCTGAGGGATCACAGCAAGTTGCTGAGAAAGATCCAAATTTGAGAAATTTAGATCTGGCACTGATGATTCACCCTCCACATTACCACACTTATCAAGATTTACTTGATCCAATGAGTGTGTAACATCATTGATGTTGTCATCTATGGTGTGGTTATTAGCATCAAGGAATTCCTGATCACTATCACCATCACCATTGTTGTCTTCTACAATTGAGGTATCTTTATCTGGTTGAGGAGCCTCTGAGCTGAAATTTGAAGGCATACCAGATGTATCAGCATAGTTTGTCATTGTTGTGCTGATAGAGACCTCATTTGCTAAAGTAGTTCCAACTGGAGCTGAAGATGTATGAGTTGAGGGTCTTCCTAGCTCAAATCTTGGATCAGGATCACCTGTATTTAAATTTTCTGTAGATCCTGAAACATTCTCACAAGATTTGTTAAAACATTTGGTAACTAAATCAAGATCAAACAGCCAATCAGGACCAGAACCAGCCACACAGGGTGTGTGTTCATTGAAAGTCACATTGGCTGACTCCTCAACAATTCTAGTTCTGAGATTGTATACTCTATAAGCCTTAGCTTGGGAAGAGTATCCAATGAAGTGTCCATCATCTGATTTCTTAACAAACTTGGAAATTTGATCCTTGGTATTCAAGATGGTGCAGGGACATCCAAATGACCTGAGAAAACCAATGAAAGGTTTCCTCTTGTGCCAAAGTTCATAAGGAGTCTTACCATGTGTCTTAACTACTAAAACTCTGTTTTGCACATAGCAAGCAGTGTTAACTGCCTCTGCCCAGAAGGTGATGGGCAGTTAGAGTCAGACAACATAGTTCTTGCAGCTTTAATAAGTGTCCTGTTTCTCCTCTCAGCAACTCCGTTTTGCTGAGGAGTCCTGGGAGCACTATATTGTCTTGTAATACCTTTTTCATCACAAAATGTATCAAGGATTTGGTTCTTGAATTCAGTTCCTTGATCACATCTTATGGTTTTGACCTTGTGATCACATTGATTCTCAACTTTTAAGATGAAATTCTTCAGAATCTCAGGGTTTCGTCCTTAGTTCTAAGAAAGAAAACCCAAGTGAATCTTGTAAAATCATCTGTGATCACTAAACAATAAGAGGTCCTTCCTAGACTCATTATATTGGTGGGGCCAAAGAGATCCATATGTAACAAGTGTAGGGGAGTAGTGATGGAGTTCCTTTCCTTAGGCTTGTGAGATACCTTATGTTGCTTCCCTTTCAGGCATGCAACACAATGATCATCACTAGTAAACTCTTTCTTTGGCATTCCAGTTACCAGATCATGTTTAATTAATTTATTCATGTTTTTAAAGTTTACATGGCACATTCTTTTATGCCATAGGAAAGACTCATCACTATTTGCTTTAGATAGAAAGCATGAAACTTCTCCAGAGGGAGATGTTTCTTGCAAATCCATCTTGTACATGTTCCCTTTCCTGGGGGCTCTGAGCAGGATATGCTCATGAGGAATGACCACTCCAGGCTTGAGAACAATGCACTCATGCTCAGTAAAGAGCATGTTATGACTCTGATCACAAAATTTGGATACACTCAGAAGATTGTACCCAAGCTCCTTAACAAAGTTTACCTTCTCAATGCTGAGCTTACCATTTGTGACCTTGCCCCTTCCAGAAATGTAACCACCTTCATCTCCTCCAAAAGCAACTGGTCCTCCATCAATTCTCTCAAAATTATGGAGTAGAGACCTATTGCCTGTCATGTGCCTGGAACAGCCACTATCAATTATCCAGACATTTCTGCTTGTCTTGAGCTGTTCCTGCACAAAGAAAATGATTAGTTACATTTGGAAACCCAAGCCTTACTTGTCTTGGGCTCACTAATTGTAATAAAGGTAATGCAACAGTAATAGATCCTATGGTTGTACTATGGGGATCTTCAGCTGTTGTTGATGGAGAAACTTCAGTCATTTGGTCTTTCTTAGACTTTCACACCACCTTTGGAGTCTTGGACTTGACCTTCAAAACCTTAGAAGCTTTTGGGACTTCACAAGTTTTGATGACTGAATCTTCGGAAGATTCTACAGTCACTGCAGCAGACTTCAGTGCTTCGGAAGAACTCCTTTCTTCCGAGAACAATTTTACTTCCGAAGGTAATTTTCCATTTACCTTCTTCTTTGAATTGGAGCTTCCGAAGGAAACAGACTTTCCTTCCGAAGCTTGAGACTTCTTGAGATCTTTGAAGTCTTTGTATTGGTCATGTGGATAGTACTTTTAGGATTGTATGGGCAATCCTTAGCAATGTGAGAGGTACTTTCACACATGACACATAACATTTTCTTCTTTAAAGGAGTCTTCTTTTGAGAGCAAGACTGGCTTTGGTCACATCCCTTCTCCACCTTCATCTTGGTAGATGCTGAGACAGTTCCTTTGGGCTGTGAACTGTTCTTGGAGTTTGATGGTCCAGGCTGTGCAGCAGTGGTACACAGCAGCTCAGTCTTCTTCTTTGCACTGAGATGATTTGAACAAGAACCAAGACTCTTAGCTGAGGAGTCTTGGTTGATGTCTTCAGTCCTCACTACTTTGAAACCTGCAGAGATAAAACTTGTTTCTGCTTAGCATCAAAAGTAGCCTTGATCTCTTGAGCCTTCTTTGCTTTCCTCTTGCTCTTCCTGATCAAGTTCTTTCTCTTGGACTTGGTCATCACAGTAGATTTCTTCTCCTCAGAAGGATAGTGGCCCTTGGAAGAATCCTCTTCTTCACTCTTCTCAGAGGAATTCTTCACTATCACTTCTTCATCCTCCTCACTTATAGGATCTATGAGAGGAAGCTCATCTTCACAAGTTCCACACCTAGGAGATCTTACAGACAATATTGTGTGTGGAGAGCTATCTCATTTGATCCTAGTCCCTGTCTATTTTGATAGCACACTTTGTTGTGCAGTGATGAGGATATCATGTTCTTGAAGGTCTCTTCTTCAAGAACACTCTTCTCTGCCTTGGCTTTGCTGATCACAAGCTCAGCCTGGCACTCAGTCAACTTAGTTATGAGATCCTGAATCTGAGTTCTAAATCTGTATGTTCATGTTTTAGTACTGAAATGGTTTTCTCCAAGTCCTCTATCTTTAACTTGTAATCATTTTCAGACTTTCTAAAATCAGATTTTAATATGTTTAATGACTCAAGATCAGATCTCATCTCTAAGTTGTAGGACCTGTATCTATTTACTTTAGCAATGCATTCAGGAGTACAGAGATGTTCCAATACCTTGGCTTCATCATGGTCAGCCATCAGTGCTTGGTTTGGAGAAGCATCTTCCACCTGAAAGCTCCAGTCAAAGCCTCCCTCTTCAACAGCAACAGCAGCATGTTGCTTTGGCTTCTCATTCTGAGGGGCTTTGTCAGTGTAGTTTGGTCTGGTTTGTGTTTGGCCCCCATTTGTTTTAGGTGCCTTACACTCCCTAGCAAAGTGGCCCATAAGGTTACAGTTGTAACACTTAACTTTGCTTTTATCCAGCCCAAACTTTCCACTGGTAGCATTGCTTGGAAATCTTCTTCCTGTCCTCTTGTAGAACTTCTTGGCTCTGTGAGTGAGGAGAGCCATCTACTGAACTATCTCCATGTATTCTAGGTCATCTGGATGGATGCAGTCCAGGTCTTCAAGAGTGAAGAGAGAGTTCCCACACCTTTCATCAGTAGACACAAAGGCTTGAGAAGAACTTGTCTCTTGGAATGGGCTTCCTTGAGTAAAGTTCTCCCTTGGTGTCTCCGGGAAGGTGATGAAAGACCCTTTTGTGAGTTGTCAGGGTAGCATATGAGATGATGTTGGGGTTCTATGCTGTCCCTTTCAACCACATGAAGGGCTGAACCCATTTGATTGTTGGAGTTGCCAGATGAACCTTGCATGTTCATCTCCATCTGGTATCCACTGAGAATCCCATATAACTCTGTGAGAGTAAGAGTTTTGAGGTTCTCAGTCCTCTTGATCACCACACAATAGTGTGTCCATTGCCTAGGAAGTGAGGACATGAACTTCCTTACAATGTCCCTGTTCTCAAGAGGAACTCTCCATCCACTAGGGTATCCTTTATCTCAACATACCTGAAGTATTGTTGAGTCATGGTTTCACCTGCTTTGAAGGTGAAGTTTTCAAACTGCTGCTTCAGGAGATCCTTCTTGTTCTCCTTGGCTTCAGAGGAGCCTTCATACATCAACTTCAGTGCATCCCACAGCTGTTTAGCTGTTTTGCACTTCTTAAAACCTCTGTATACAGAGTTTGGGATAGCAGTCTGAAGAGCAGTCATGGCCTTCCTATCAATCTCTACTCTTTTTCTATCTTCATCTGAGTAGTTGGCCACATCTTTTGGGTTCATACCAGCACCAGTAGCAGAAGGAGTGCTGGGTATGAAAGGTCCATTCTCAACAGATTCCCACATTCTTGAATCAAGAGACCTGATGAAACCTTCCATTCTCATACACCAGGTGTCAAAATCATCAAGAGTGATCAGTGGGGATTTGTTCATGGTTCCAGTCTCCATATCAGTCTTTGAGATGGATGCCATTTGGAGAGTTTAGTTTTTGTGTGTGTGAGGGATCTTAAGATGGTGAGATCTTATATCAAGAGCCTGGAAAGCTCTGATACCAATTGCAGGACCGTTTAAGGGCTTGAACAAATTACAACACAACAACACAATGAGGAGAGCAACTAAACTTTGATCAAACAGTGAACTGGATTAACCAAGTATGATACTAAGAACACAAGTAAAGTAAGAGACAGAACAAGAGAGTTGGGTTTCAAGGAGGCAGTATATTGCTTTCTCAAGTTCTTTTACAAGTGTTACAAAGCATAAAAAAATACAAGAACTTGGAATACTTATACTACAACCTACAGCCGGCTATACTTTGAAAGCCAGCTGGATACAATTGACTAGACACTAACAAAATCAATTGTAGGATCAAAAGGCATATCTCCCTTTTGACCTTGTGACTATGACATGCCATAGCTCACATCCTTATACATTACAAAAAGGATAAAGTACATAAATAGAAAGTTACAGACTCAAGACCTCAATGTACAGTTACCAAAAGCGTGGACCTTTTCACCAACTCATGTAAGTTGGTGACTTTACAGAGATGCAGTGGAAAGGTGCTTTATGGAACAGTACATCAGATAAAGCATGTGTACTAAAAGTCTTCGGAAGAAATCTGTCTTCATAGGTTGAAGCTTCGGAAGACTTTGTCTCTGAGGCTTCGGAAGAGTTCATGTTTGGCTTCGAAAGATATTGGTCTTGGCTTCGGAAGATTTTACACTTAGAGTATTTTCTAGTGCATTGTGTAAAACTTCCGAAGCATTCTATACTTCAGTACTTAGTGCATGTTGCAGAGACACATTGGATGTTTTGGGTTGCATCAGACTTAAGGAATCCTTACAGAGTCATTTCAGGGGAAGCGTCATCCATCTTGAATTTCTTCAACATCTCTTTAATGTACTTCTCTTGATGAATGAGGATTCCTTCTGGCTTTTGTTCAACACATCTCCCCCATCATGCTCATTTCGAAATGATTACGCATTACCTCCTCAAAATCCCGACATAATTTTGGATTGGTGGAGCCAAAGAGAATATCATCGACATAGACTTGTACAATTAGCATCTCACCATCCACTTCCTTCTTGAATAAAGTCATATCGATGGTGCCACGAGAGAATCCATTGCTTAAGAGATACTGTGTTAGAGTCTCATACCAGATTCGAGGGGCCTGATGAAGACCGTAAAGAGACTTGTCAAGTTTATAAACTTTGTCAGGAAAATCGGGATCCTAAAAACCAGGTGGTTGACACACGTATATCTCCTTGTCAATGTCTCCATACAGGAATGCACATTTGACATCCATCTAATAGACTTTGAACTGTTTATGAGCGGCATGAGCTAGAAAAATTCTATGGCTTCAAGACGGGCGACAGGAGCAAAACTTCGGTATAGTCAATCCCTTCTTCTTTAGCAAATCTTTGCACCATCAATCTGGATTTGTTCCGTAGCACAATGCCACGGTCATCGGGTTTGTTCTTAAAAACCCATTTTGTGCCAATTGGGCATAAATTTGGTGGAAGATCAACCAGAGTCCACACTTTAAGTTTTCTGAATTGTTGTAGCTCTAATTGCATTGATTCAACCCAGCAGGGGTCCTGGAGAGCTGCATGAACGTTTTTCAGAATGATTTGGGATATAAAACAAGAGAAGAGACAAATGTTAATCAAACCAGATTGACTCTGCGTCCGTACTCCATCGGTGATAGATCCAATGATGTTATCATGAGGAGATCTTTCAAGGTTTTGAAATCAGTGGGTATAGGCAGGATGTTTGGAGATGGTTGGCTGATAGATTGTGGATGGGTAGATGAACGTGAAAGGGATGGGACTAGCTGTGATGAGGTAGATGTTGGTGATGAAGGAATGAAGATCATGTTAGGTTGGACTCACTTTAGTATAGATGTTTACTTTACATTGTAATAGGACTTTTGTTAGTTTCATTTTGTATTTTGTTAGTAATTAGCAGTTTTGGCAGTCCAGCGAAACTGTGAGCGAATCTATCATTCGCTCACAGTTTGCTGTTTTGGTTTACCCGGCGAACTTGTGTTCTGCCGGGCGAAACTATAGTTTCGGCATGACAGTTTCGCTGGTAGCGAAACTGTCAGCGAAACTATGACTGCTATATATACTATTGTCATTTCACTTTGTATGGTAAGCTTGCAAAACCCTAATCGTGGAATTCTGTTGCAAGCTACCATTTCTAAGCAGTTACTTCATTGAAATACAATTGTGCTTGTTGTTATTGAGTGAGATTGTTCATTTGAGTACCAATTATGTCTTGATTCATCTTATTCATTCTCAATTGTTGTTATTTGGATTGTGTGTTGATATTGATCAAATTATCCTATCAATTGTACTGTTCATCGATCACATGGACCAACAATATGGTATCAGAGCCTTAGTGCTCTTGATTTGTTGAGTTTTTGTGTTTTGGTCAATATCTAGTTTCAATCAATTTTCATTGGATTATCAGCTGTTTTTGGCATGGAAATTGATTGAATTATGCTTGTTCTTGATTGAGGAAGATTCTACAATCATCAGATCTCAAATTCATTGAGTTTTGGATGATTTCAGATTGATTTTGAGGTGAAAAAGGGTTTTGAGATCGACCAGCGAAATACTGTTCTTACAGCGAAACTGTCATCTTCATTCAGCGAAATTATGAGTTATTTTGGATCAGAAGTTGTTTTCTAGAGTTTCAGCGAAAGTATTCCCTTGAACGAAAGTTCATTAGTGTTTTGACCAATCATCAAGCGAAATTGCTGCCGAATCTATTTCTGAACGAAAGTTCAAGCTTGTTTCCTGCGAAGTTAGCAGCGAAACTAAGCAATTGTTGTGTCTCTGTTCAAGCGAAAGTGCTGCTGAAATTGCAAGCGAAAGTGTCTGTGTTTGCGAAAGTGTCTGCGATAGTATTGTTTCAGCGAAACTGTTAGCCAAGTCACCTCTTTCAGCGAATTTGTTAGCGAATTTGTCAGCGAAATTATCAACTTTTCTGCCGAAACTATCATGTCGAAATTAACTACTCTTACACTTGCGGATCTTGAAAGTGTTGCTCCTAATAGACCTCCAAGACTCATTAATGGAGATAATTTTGAAGATTGGAAGAGATGTCTCAAAGCTTTCTTTTTCTACACAGATCATAATCAATGGGAATCGATTATTTCAGGTCCTCATATACCTACGGTTACGGTTGGTGATGTCGTTTCTCAGAACAAAGACCATCTTCTTATACTGAAAGAGATCTGAAACTGATTGATCGTGATCAAAAAGCTTTTGGTGCTCTAACTCTCTGCTTGGCTCCAGACATCTACAATCGTTTTGCAGAGCATAAAAATGCTAAATCCCTTTATGATGCTCTCTGTGAATTCTATGATGGGAATGCAGATCTGGTGAAAGACAAGAGTATTCAAGCTGAAAAGGAGTTCAATTCGTTTGTAGGATACAAGAATGAAAGTTTGACAGATCTTACAAATCGTTTCTTACCGTCTCAAGCACTCTGAAGAAGTATGATGAAAGACTCTCCAACAGTGAACAAGTTAACAGGCTTCTCGATTCTCTTCCACCACAGTGGAGTCTTCAAGTGAGGATGCTCAAACAAGAAAGAGGTTTTACAGATTATAAGCTGATGGATATCATTAACAAGTTGAAATCTTTTGAGTTGGATATGAAAAGAAGAGAATTTAACCAGACTATGATGCCCACATCTGGTTTTTCTCAAAATGCTGCTTTGTTGTCATCCGCTGCAAACTCCACATTCAAAATCCAATTCAAGGAGGGAGCATTACAAGTAATTTCTCGAGTGGTAGTAATCATGTTGGAAAAGAATTGGGAAATTCTAAGGTGAATGCTGAAACTTCAATTCCATCTGAAACAATGGCTCTTTTTGGATGTTTGTTCAGAGCTATGAAGCTCTTGTTGCTGGTGAATTGAAAGGTAAAGAATGACTATGGAGGATATGTATCAGGTTGATCCTGATGATTTAGAAGAAACTGACATTCAATGGCAAATGGCGATGTTAACTTTAAGAGCCCGGAGATTCATGGAAAGAACAGGAAGAAAGAACTTTGGTGGTCAATCATCTACCTCAAAACTAGGATTTGATAAGTCAAAATTGAGGTGCTTTAATTGTAAACAATTGGGACATTTTAAACGTGAATGTCCATTACCAATTGTCACAGATCCTAGTAACACTGGAGTACCAAGATTGACAGCAGAGAAAGAAAAGGAAGAAGGAAATTCAAAAAAGGAGTCAGCTTTGATCTCAAACTTTGACTAGAGTGCGAGGTGGAAGAAATAAGATCTGAAATAAATCACGCGTTAGTTGCTGAGGTTGTGGAAAGTGATGAGATGGAAGTTGATAAAGATGGATTTGTGTTGTTCAAGGAATTCAAAGGAGAAAATGAATCTTCAGTAAAGGAGAAAGAAGAGAAGGCAGATGGAGAGGAAAGAGGAAATTACAGGTTCAGATGAAGAAAGGAATTCAAAAGCTGCGAAAGGAAAAGAGAAGGATGATGCGGCCTCTACTGTTGAGGAAAGGAAATCAAGTACTCCAGTATGCATGTGCGATAAAGCTTTAGCTGCCGAAAGGATGGTAATGGGACTTCCTTATGAGGTAATACAGGATATGTGCTCATCTGCTTGCAAATTAGACTTTTTGGGATTTATAAGGCTAATCGTTTGTTAATTGATAATGAAAAGGATTTAAAACGAATTAATGATGAACTTAAAATGAATGAATCAAAATATTTTGTGAAATTAAATGAGGCTTTAAAAGAAACTGATCATTTAAAAAGAATGTTTTGGAAAGAAATGTAGAGTTAATACTTTGACTGAACGGGTTGCTCTTGCTGAATTTGAAGCAAGCAAACTTCAGTCAAAGTTAGATAAATGGACTATTTCTGGAATGAAACATGATGATCTTTGTAAATCTCAACGGGGAGCAAGAATTAAACAGGTTTGGGTTATGAAAATGTACAGGTTTATCCTCCTCCTAGTACATACTGTTATTCTCCTATGCCTGTTCTCATCCTTCTAATGATTTAATCAAATCAGATACTGACAGTATGTCTGCAGGTTTAGTCGGGAATAACTCTAAGTACATTCGTGAAGACTACGACTATGGACCAACTAGTGGGCTTGGATGCACTAGTTCTAGTACACCTGAAAATCAGCAGTCTGTTTTAGATAATAAGTCTAGTTTAATTCAGTGTTTGTTTCTAGTTCAAATGTAACAGACTTGAATGTCTCATGTTCTCTTGATAGTTCTATTTCATCTTGTACTTCAAATCATGATAGTGATGATTTTTGTTCTGGTAATGAATGCAATGAATCTGATGTTTCTCCTAAAACAACTGAGCAACTTAAAATTAATTCTTTCGAAAAGTTCTTTTCTCAACCTATTCCATCTTTCATACCATTAAATATGACATCATCAAAAAATGCAGTTCGTCTTTATCTGACACTGGTACCAATGGTACGAGTTTTACTGATTTGTCAGAAGAATCACGTTCTGATTTTGTAAAGAAGAACTCTGATTCAAATAAACAAAAACATCATGAGATGTATGAGACATTCAGTGATGTTGATTCTAGTTTGTCTGAATGTGATGAGGAGATTATTATTGATCCTATTTTTACCTCATCACATCATCGACCTAGATTCAAACATCATTGTTTCAGGTGTGGTGAAGAGGATCATCTTATCAAAAATTGCCTTTTGATTCAAAGATCCTCTAATAGGAATTGTTTTGGGAATAAATTGACAAAATTGGTTAATAATTTCTTTTGTAAAAAATCAGCTTCTTTAAAAACAAAAGTTGTTCAATCTTGGGTCCCTATTGCTCCTGGCTAAATGATTTGTTAATTCATTTCAGGGATCTTCTTCAAAGATTGTACACAGTCTGTGGCATGTTGATAGCGGATGTTCCAAGCATATGACGGGATTAAAGGATTTTTTGACCAATTATCGGATTATAGATGGAGGATATGTGGCATTTGCTGGAAATAAGAAGGGTGGAAAAATGATTGGACAAGGAGAAGTTACCAATGGTTCTCTTACTCTAGAAAAGTCAACCATGTTCCTGAATTGGCTTTTAATCTTCTGAGTGTCTCTCAAATTTGTGATAAAGACATTCCTGTTCTATTTAAATCTGACGAATGTTTATTTTTAAAATCAGAGATAGCTATTCCGAAGGATTTAATTCTCATGCGTGCTCCAAGGAAACATGATACATATCTTCTTGATATGAATTCAAATGAGTCAAAGGCTACTGCAACTTGTCTTCTCTCAAAAGCATCAACCTCTGAGTCACTCTTGTGGCATCGTCGCTTAGGCCATGTCAATTTTAAGATAATTAATAAATTAGTAAAGAACAATCTTGTTAGAGGACTTCCTTTAAAAGATTTTTCTGTTACTGAAAAATGCATGGCATGTGCCAAAGGGAAACAACATAAGAAACCTCACAAGCCCAAACTTTTAAATAGCATATCAAGTCCTCTTGAGTTGTTACATACTGATTTATTTGGGCCAATTAGTGTTAAATCAATTGCTAAAAAATCCTTTTGTCTTGTTGTTACAGATGATTTCTCACGTTATTCATGGGTGAGGTTTCTTGCACACAAAAGTGAAGTTGCAGAGGAATTGCAGAAATTAATCAATTCTATTGAATCAGTCAGTAAGAGAAGAGTTATGGGATTAAGAAGTGACAACGGCACTGAATTTAAAATCAGATTCTTGATTCATTTTGTGCTCAAAAAGGGATTGTGAGACAATTTAGTGCTGCAAGAACACCCCAGCAGAACGGTATTGCAGAAAGAAAGAATCGCACTCTTGTGGAAGCTGCTCGTACAATGTTGATAGAATCCTCATTACCCATTATTTTCTGGGCTGAAGCTGTTAATTGTGCATCTTATGTTCTAAACAGGGTGCTAATTGTGAAAGATAAAGTGAAGACTCCTTATGAACTTTTTCATAAGAGGAAGCCACTAATTGATTTCTTTCGACCATTTGGCTGTTCTTGTACTCTTCTGAATACTCAATCTCAAAAGACAAAATTTGGTGCTGTTTCTGACGAGTGTTATTTTGTTGGATACTCTTCTTCACAAAAGGCGTACCGAGTTTATAACAAGAGAACACGTATTGTTCAAGAGTCATTCTATGTTGATTGGCAAGAATCCAATCCTTCTGAAGTGAAATCTGAACCTGCATGGTTCTTTGACTCCAATACTGTGTTCAATTCATTTAATTTGCCAGTTTTCGATGATGATACATCAATTCCAAGTACTCAAACGAATATTATTCCATCATCTCCATCGTCTGTTCCATCCATCCCGCTAGTAAATGATGCTGTTTCAACTGATGTCAGCTCATCGTCTCCAATGCCTGATCAAGCTCCATTATCTGATTCTTTATCTCCTACATCTCCTAACTTACCTGATTCAACACCTGTCATTGATACACCTTCATCTAATCTTTCTCCGGCTATGGCTGATACTTCTTCAACTATCTTTCCTTCTTCAAGTGATTACAAAACTTTGAAAGATCATCCGCTTGATAATGTGATTGGATCTGTTTCTGATGGTGTTCGCACGCGAAGTCAATCTGGTCTGATTAATGTTTGTCTTTTCTCATGCTTCATTTCTCAAATTGTTCCAAAAAATGTTCATGCTGCTCTACAAGATCCTTGTTGGGTAGAATCTATGCAATTGGAACTTCAACAGTTTAGAAAGCTTAAGGTTTGGACCTTAGTTGATTTACCTCCCAACAAATATCCAATTGGTACAAAATGGGTATTTAAGAACAAACCAGATGATCGGGGTGTGGTGGTGCGAAACAAATCTAGACTTGTAGTGCAAGGCTTTGCTCAAGAAGAAGGAATTGATTATACAGAAGTCTTTGCTCCAGTTGCTCGTCTTGAAGCAATCAGAATATTTCTTGCTCATGCTGCTCATAAACAATTCAAAGTTTACCAGATGGATGTGAAATGTGCTTTTCTCTACGGAGACATTGATGAGGAGATATATGTGTGTCAACCACCAGGCTTTGAAGATCCTGATTTCCTGATAAAGTGTATAAGCTTGATAAATCTTTGTATGGTCTTCATCAAGCACCCAGAATCTGGTATGAGACTCTTACGCAATATCTTCTAAGCAATGGTTACTCTCGTGGTACCATTGATATGACCTTATTTAAAAGAGAGGTGAATGGTGAAATGATCTTTGTTCAAGTGTATGTCGATGATATTATTTTTGGATCTACAAACTCTCAATTGTGTAGAGAGTTCGAAGAAGTGATGAGCCAAAGGTTTGAAATGAGTATGATGGGTGAAATGTGTTTCTTTCTTGGATTGCAAGTTGAACAACAGAAAGAAGGAATTCTTATTCATCAAGAGAAGTACATTAAAGATATTCTGAAGAAATTTAAGATGGATGATGCGTCTACTGAGATGACTCCTTTTACTGCTCAGACCTGTCTAACTCCGGATGAAAATGGAAACCAGTTGATCCTCATCTTTTTCGGTCTATGATTGGCTCTCTCATGTATCTTACTGCAAGTCGTCCTGATATCACTTTCGCTGTTGGTTACTGTGCTAGATATCAGTCGGCTCCAAAGGAATCTCATGAGAAAGCTGTCAAACGAATATTTCGTTATCTCAAAGGATCGTCTCGTCTCGGATTGTGGTATCCATATGGTGAAAATTTTGATTTACATGCTTACTCTGATAGTGATTCCAATGTTGCAGGTTAAACAGAAAATCTGTGTCTGGAGGTTGTCAATATTTGGGAAATTGTATGGTATCCTGGCAGAGCAAGAAACAAACTACTGTTTCTCTTTCTACAGGGGAAGCTGAATATATTGCTGCATCCAGCTGCTGCTCTCAAGTTCTCTGGATCCAACATCAAATGATTGATTATGGAATTAATTTCCTTCATACACCTTTATTCTGTGACAATGAGGCTGCCATTGGAATTGCTAAAAACCCCATTCATCATTCCCGCACAAAGCATATTGAAACACGAATTCATGCGATTCGTGATGCTCAAGAGAAGGGTTTCATTAATATTATACCCATCGATACAAAAAATCAAAAAGCTGATCTTTTCACAAAAACATTTGATAAACCTCGTTTTTATGAATTGATTTCTATGCTTGGGTTAATATCTTTTTAAATTTTCATTTTCTATTTCTTTATTAAAAAAAATATAAAAAAATATAAAAAAAAATTAATTAAAATTAAAATTCATTGATAATAATAGAAATATGAAAATAAAAATTTGGGGGAGTAATATCATTATTCTGAGATCGGAATTTAACATGATGAGAAATGATTGTATATTCTCTAAAAAATTTTTATTTACATGACCAGTACTTCTATGAGAAATGATAGTAACTGTTACTGGATTCTGTTTCACATTAAAAAAAAATGGATCAGATTCTTTAACGATATGCTTGATAGACTCAGCCTGATGAATGAAGTAGACAGCAGCTTTATGATTAAATTAAACTTCATGCTTAAGAATGTCTGGATTTACTCAATCATTTTGGATTGCACAAAAACTGAGTCCTGACAAAATTGGATTGAGAATGAATCTTTCGTTCATTTTGCTTTGTTTGTCATCATCCTCTGCTGGTTTATTTAGTGTTCAAGATGTCTTGTGTCTGTGCTTATCTCCTCTGCTGTACGTGAGTACTGACCTGGAGTGATGATCTCCTCTGCTGTACGATAGTACTGACCTGGAGCTCTCATCAGCACATGTTCAAATGGTTATCTCCTCTGTTATACGTGAGTATAGATCTGGAGCTCTCACCATTTTGATATAATTATGTCAAATCATCTTATCGATGAATTTCTCTCAGAATGAAATATTCTGTTTATAATCATTTGCACACTAATTCACAAACCTTGTTCTATGAAGATTGATTCATAATTCAAGAAATCCTGAGGTTGGGTGAGGGTTTTTACCAAATGATTGTGGGGTCTTAGCATTCTAAAGCATCTAATCGAACCTTAAATGAATCATAAGCTGTTGTTCGAAAAAGGATAAGGCATGAGTTTAAGTGGACAATTATATCAGCAATCGTTATTGATTTGTTCTAATTTCAGTTATTTTTGTGCAGATTGTGATCGGATCTTGTATTCAGTATGATCTCATGACTGGTAGATGATTTTTTTGATCATCTTTATGTTCTAAATATTTAGAGAATGTGATCTCTGATTATTTTAGATCTCATTATTAGATGTGATTCCTTTGAGTTTTTTAAATTAAAAAAAAAATAAAAATAAAAAAAAATAAAAATAATAAATAAAAATAAAATAATAAAAAAAGGGGGTGCGAAATTATTCTTTCGCTAAAATTTCGCAAAGCGAAACTGCAATTTCGCTAGGTTGGCTAATAAGTTGTTAATCAGTTATCTCCTAGCGAAATTACAGTTTCACTGGGCGAAACTGTAAATTCGCCAGACGAATTTATAGTTTCGCTGTCTGCGAAACTATTTGCTATATAAGTCATGTTTGCGAATTTTCTCTCATAATTTCGCACAAACGATCAGTTTCACTTTTAGGGTTTATCCGTAACTTTTAAGGCGATTTTGACTTGTGTTTGTGATTTGGACTGATTTTTCGTGAGATTCACTTCGTATGTGAGTTTCGAACACTGATTCACTCTCTAATCTGGATTAAATCATCTATTCTTAAGTAATCTAGATTGTGTCTCTTCGGTGGTTTCGCTGTTCGTTCAGCGAAACTACTAATTTCTCTGCGAAATTGAACGAAAGTTCACATCTTTTCTGCGAAACTGTAAAGTTATGCTGTCCGAGCGAACTTAACAGTTTCGCCATATCTTCTCTAATTTCGCAATGACTGATCTTTAATTTACACAGTTTCGCTTGTATTTTCTTATGTCAGCGAAACTAATTTGTAATAGCGAAACTAAATTAATATTTGGTGAAACTAATTGCGAAACTACTTTAATTCATTCTAATCTTGTCGAAACTACTTTTGTTCTGCGAAAATAACAAGTTTCAATGAGCGAAATTATAGTTTCGCTTGTCGAAACTGTTTGTTTTCTTGTCGAAATTGTCTTTGATTCAGCGAAACTATCATGTCTTAGTGAGCGAAACTATTGTTTCGCTTGCCGAAACTGATTGTTTCTTTGTTTTTGTTCTTATTTTCTTATTTTCAGTATTTCTTATTCAAATTTATTTGTTGTTCTTTTCAGGTTATCATGGCGAATCTCAAGTTTGATGAGAGGAATAACATCACTGCCATATTAGACGATACTCTTCCAAAGGCGGCCGGATTTCGTGACTGTATTAGATGGCTTCAGAGATCACCCATTGCATATGCTATCTCTCACTCACCCACTATCTATGATCTTCATATTAGAGATTTTTGGAGATCAGCAGAATACAACACTGGAGGAGATGTACAGAGAATCACAGCTAGAGTGATTGATCATGATATAACTATTACTGCTGAGAGCGTGTCGAGGATTCTTAGACTAGAAGATGATACTGGTGATGAAGTGGATATGACGGAGTCTGAAGTATTCCAAGCTTTCAGACAATGGGGTATGAGGGACCAGCTTTTGGTTCGAGGAAGGAGATTAAAAAGTCTTTTTTATCTAAGGAATGGAGATATATAGCTCATGTTTTTATTATGTGCTTAGATCACCGTAAGGGTGGATCCGATGGACTTAATCTTGACTGGGCCAAAGCTATGGTGATATGTTGTAAAGGGGAGAAAGCAAACATTGCTAGACTGATCTTTGCGTGTATGGCAGAGAATGTGATGGCTGTGAAGAAGGATAAATGGTTGTTATATCCTCGCTTTATTCAGATGATTATTGATGATCTTATTCCTGATGTTCCTAAACATGGTGAAGTCAAGAGATTAGTGCAGATGAACCCTCGGATATTTGCTGATTGCTGTGCTATCCGCCATGATTTCAGTGGTAAAATCACCCATCTCTGGGAAAATATGTACCCACCAGAACGCTGGAATTATATCAGACGGGTCGATGAGTCTGAAAACAAAAGGGCTGAGGAAACAAGGGTGCAACAAGCTGATGCAGCTAAGAAGAGAAAGAGATATGCAAAAGAGAAAGATTATGATTTCGAAGAAGATATAGATGCACAAGCAGAGGAGATAAGGGTGGAGAAAGAACGGAGATCTAAAAAGAAAACTGACTTTGTTGAGCCTGAACGGAGAACAAAACATCGACACGAGGGATTCACAGCCAGGAAAGAGGCTAGTGCTGGTCTTGATGAGGATGTGATTCGTAGTCTAAATACTTCATTGGCAAATGAGTTGAGTATGATAAAGACTAAACTGACGAATCAGGAGATTAGGGAAAACAGAAGGATGAGGTAATTGAAGGAATGAAAAAGATGTTGGTTGACCAGAATAATTTGATTAAGAGATTGTTTGAAGAAATTTCTCAGATGAAAGCTGCAGCTGGCCTACCTAGTCAACTAACTCAATCTGAGTTAGATGATATGACTGATATATCTAAGTACTCATTCATGAATGTGGGTACTTCATCCAAGGTAGGAGAGGGCACTTCTAGAGCAGCTAATACTGAAGCAAGGGAACAAGAGATTCCAAGAGAAGATGCTGGAAGAAATGAGGATGATGATATTATTGAAGCAGGGTTTGTTAACTTACAGTTTGATTTTGATAAGGATATTGTGGGTGAAGAAGTGGTTGTTACTGCTACCACTGAGGGAATGTCTGATAAAGGAAAAGGTTTGATTGATGAAGAAGAGGAGGATGAGCAATTGGTTGATTATGATTCTGAACCAGAGTTTTATGAAGTAGATGAGAGACCACTGGTGTATGTTGCTAAGAAGGGAGATGATGAAGCTGATGTGTTTGAGATGGATAAGAGTGACTGGTTGGTGAAGGAGAAGGAGGCTGAAGAACTTACTCCTTTGTTTCAAAATATGGAAGGTTTAAGCAGGAAAGAGGCAGACAAGAAGATAATAAGTTGGTGTTATAATCCTAGCTTAAAGATGTTTATGATTAAAAGAAGAGGAGGTAATATCAGCTACATGCTCAAGAGGAAGGCTTTTAAGACCTTGCCCAAATGGGATCTGAGACGGTTGGCCACTTTGCCTTTGATTAATGCTCATTTAAGTGAAAGGGCAGTATTTCTTGAGAAGGAAATTAAAAATGGACTTAATGATAATTTTGAGTCATTTGGATACATGAAGGCTGAACGAAAAAGATCAAAGAAAGATAAAGACTGGGAGACTGGCAAAGGGAGGATTGTTTTGAGAGTCAAACCACCAAAGACTGTAAACAGGGTAAGATTGGCTGATCCTCTTCCCCAACGTTTACAGGACTTTGAAAAGTGGTTTTATGATAATAACACTGGCGAGGCGGTGATTAGAGCCAAACACGGAAAAGAGTTTAGGGTGTTTGACCCGATGGAGTTATTCAGCTTCAGTGATGAAGATCTCTTGACTCTTTGTGAAAATCATATTAAGGCTGGGGCAGGAGAGGAAACACGAAAAGAGGCAAGCTTGTTTATGAATGTGGCAAACAAAATAAGAGGAGTACGGGCGGAGGTAAAGAGTTTGGCTGAAAAGGTGAGAGCACAAGATGACTTTGCCATGGATGTTCAAGACATGACCAGGCAGTTTGCTAGAGCTAGTGGTCATTCTGAGGAAGCTGGTGATGCAGGAACTAACCTTGGAGGATCAGTGGCTGAAGCTTCTAAAGATGTTGCTGCGGGAGGTGATGAAGATAGACCAACAGCAGCAGAGGAAACCGGAGCCGACGAGTCAAATCAAGAGAAGTGAAGATAGTGAGGTCCAACCTAGGGGGAGTATTGAAGATCATGTTAGGTTGGACTCACTTTAGTATAGATGTTTACTTTACATTGTAATAGGACTTTTGTTAGTTTCATTTTGTATTTTGTTAGTAATTAGCAGTTTTGGCAGTCCAGCGAAACTGTGAGCGAATCTATACATTCGCTCACAGTTTGCTGTTTTGGTTTACCCGGCGAACTTGTGTTCTGCCGGGCGAAACTACAGTTTCGGCATGACAGTTTTGCTGGTAGCAAAACTGTCAGCGAAACTATGACTGCTATATATACTATTGTCATTTCACTTTGTATGGTAAGCTTGCAAAACCCTAATCGTGGAATTCTGTTACAAGCTACCATTTCTAAGCAGTTACTTCATTGAAATACAATTGTGCTTGTTGTTATTAAGTGAGTTTGTTCATTTGAGTACCAATTATGTCTTGATTCATCATATTCACTTCTCAATTGTTGTTATTTGGATTGTGTGTTTGATATTGATCAAATTATCCTATCAATTGTACTGTTCATCGATCACATGGACCAACAGACTTGACTTGGAAGAGAGTGTAAGTCAATCAGTTCACCACTCTTAATCTTCTGCTTGATCACCCTTATATGCTCATCCATTGTGGATAGAGACATAGGGCCAAGTCTCCTTCCGGAAAATCCATATAGCTTCTAGAAGCTCATCATCCTTTGTCTATCAGCAGACTTCTTCATACTGTTTTGGATGATGGCTTTTGACTTTGCAGCTTCTTCCCTTAGCTTCCTTTTAGTTGTCTTTCTTTCTTTGACTAGCTCAAGCTCAAGTTGTTTCAAGTACTCAAACTCAATAAAGTCATAGGACAGGGGAAGAAGTGCATCTGCCTGATAGAAGCCTGTCGCACTCAGGTAGTTGATCATTTTGATCCTATCTTCTTCTTTGTCTACCTGAGGTTCTTGTGGAGCCACATCTTCCTGTACAGGACTTTCTTGAACTGGAGAGAGAGTGGGAGCATGCTTGTAGAGTCTTTTCTGTCTCCTCTCTCCTTTAAATTGGAGAAGTAGCCTTGCATCCTCTTTTTCTTTCATCTCTCTTGACACTTCCATGTCAGCCAGTTCATTCAATTCTTCTAAGGGGAGGGAGATGATTTCATCAATATCATAGTTCCTGGTCTGTAATAAGTAATCCTGACTGCCCTTAACTCATCATCTTGAGTATTTGATCTGTGGGCAGCCCTGATTGCAGCTTGCATAAAGCTTGAAGACCTAGAGGAACTTTCTCCCCTTAGCTTCCTTTTCCTCTCTCTCTCTTCCTCCTCAATTTCCTCAGGAGTCATAATCCTTTTCCCTTTGTCACCCACAGACCTTTGTGACTCAGGGTGGATACAGGCTTGGCCTTCATTGCTTGGTGTAGCTTCCATGCTCTGGCCAGAGAGAGGCTGAGAAACACCTTCACCAGCATGTGTCTCAGAAGGAGTGTGAACCTCTGCAGCAGTTGTTGATGATGAGACACGGGTCTCAGGTTCTGCCACTGGGCCTTCAGTCAAGGTTTCCCTATGAAACTAATCTTAGGGTCCACCTCAACATCCAGTTGACCGATGACATTGCCTGATTGCCTAAGTCTCCTTCTTAGAGTGAACTCTGCAAGGATCCTATCTTGGATTCTTTGAGCCAATCTGTCAGCTTGTCTTGAGTTGCTTGGATTGACAAGTGGCATGTTGACTAGATCCAATCTTTCATAGAAGTTCAAGCTTTGAAAATCAAATACTTCTTGTTGCCCTTGAACTCTGTGAAGAATAAGGGCTCTTCTGTCAGCATCATACCTCCACCTTATGATGTAGTTTGAAGTTCCTTGTGGTGGAGATGACACAGCCCTTGGTATACCTTCCTCAAAGAGACTCCTGATGATAGAGTCTATAGAGTCCATTAATGTGAACTTGAGGAAGTTGCTGAGAATGCACAACACAAGTGAGGATGGTGAGTCCTCTATGTCCATTCTCTGTGAAGAACTCCCAGGTTCTGTGGCTGCAATAACTTTCTCCCCCTTTTTGGTAGCATCACCCACTTGCATAGGTGAGCTGGAGGATAAGTCAATCACTTCCACAGGTTCTTGTGTTCCTGGTTGAGCTCTCCTTAAAGGTCTCCCACTAGTTTTTCCTTTAGATATGAAATCTGAAGTTGCTGATCATTGACCCTGTTTTGTAAGGTAGTCACCTGAGATTCAAGGTGACTAACCTTAGAGACTAAATAGGAGCATGTTTTTGACAGTTTCTGCACCTTTAGTCTCAAATTCCCCTCTTCTTCATCAGAAGAATCATTGGGGGATGAGATGATTGGACCAAAGTCCTCTCTCTCACCACCAGCTTGAGGTTCTTGGCTGCTGGTTTTCCTCTGCTCACTAGCAATCTCAGTTGAGATGCTAGTGGGCTGAGTTGCCATGGTTGAGGTCTTAATGATGTAATCACTTGCAGAAGTGAGAGCCTCTTCCATATGGACATCCTGAACATGTTCAGAAGTGTCCACCTCAGTAACAGGTGACTGATGTGGGCTAGACTGAGGAGAATCAGAGGTACTCATCTCTCTTTGAGTAGGGGAGGAGAAGAGAGACTCATGGTACTCACTGAATCCTAAGTCTTCATCAGTATAGAAGGATAGGTTGGGAATGGGTTGGTTTAGATCTAAAGGCTGGGGATGGTAACTGTCCCTGAAGGTTGTTCACTTGAGTGTTGAGACTCAGAGTGAAGGCTTAAGGCTGTTGGGCTTGTGAGCTCATCAGGGTGAGCATGAGGAACCTCAGCCCTGATAGGTGAAGAAATGGGAGTGGTTTGCTCCTCAGGGGAAGTGGGAGCTCTAGTGTCCACTTCCTCCTGTAAAGGTGAGTATATGGGGACCTGCACAGACTCAATAGCCTGAGCAGGGGTTCGTTTGGATTTTCTTTGGTAGGTGAGGGTTATTTGTGGTCTTTTTAGTGGTAAAGAAAAAGAAGGTGTGGGTTCAACACTAGCTTGTGTTGCTAGGTTGTCACCTTGAGCAATGAGCTCTAACATTTTGGGGACTAGGGCTGTTTCTACCCCTGAGAAGCCTACAGTTGGCTTCTTCATGATTTTAAAGATGCCGGGCTTCATCTGTCCCAATTTAAGAATATTACTTGTTTCCCTCAACTGTGAGCCCAGTTCACAGTTAAGAATGTGTTGAACATATCTAGGAAACATGTAATACTCTAAGGAGTCCAAGTTTGCAAGTAAATTGGTATAAACAAATTGAGAGTACCTGAACTTGACCCCTTGAACCATTCCATGCACTATAAAGGAGAGATCCTCAGGAATCTGGTCCCACCCTCCATGCTTGTTTGATAAGCTGTGGATAACCACATGGAGCAGGTATTTCCACTGGGATGAGACCTTCCCTTTCCTGAAGGTCTTTACAGAGAAATCTCCCTCATAGCCCATCTGCTCAAAGGAATGATTAACAGCTTCCTTTGGGAAGGACAACTCACCTTCTTCATCATCCAGCTGCAAATGATGGTTGATGATGGCCGGAGTGATGAAGATTGTCCTCCCTTGCACTGTGGCAGACAGTGCCTTCTCCCCATCCATAATGACCTCTTGGCAGGTCTTCCAGAATTCAAGCAAATGATCCTCATACAGAGTAGGATCAATGGTCAGGGAGGTGAAGTAGTTGGATAGAGTTAAGAATTGGCAAATCTCTGAGAAACTTGCATCTTTCTCAGAGCTTAACAGAGCAACCTGATTGTGTTGCCTGTGAAGTTGCATGGAGAAATCTGGGTTGTTTCTGCGGTTAAGGTTGGCCATTTTAGAAGCTTAAGGGTGAAGAAAGGTAGAAAGCAAAGGCGGTTTAGAGAATTAGGTTTGAGGAATAGTGAAATTGAGGAAGATAGTGAGGAAGAGGGGGAACCGTTGGGTATTTATGTGAAAAGGGATTTGAACCAAAGTTAATGAAAGAGGATAAACTTTGAAATCCGAAAGTCGGTCCCACCTCTGAAAAAGTAGTTTACTTTTGCTCAAAAAGTAGTTTTCTTGGAATTCGAAAAGCTTCGAAGGTAAATTATCTTCGGAAGTTTTAATGAAAAAGCTTCCGAAGCTAAAATGGCTTCGGAAGATTTTCCTGAGAGTCTTGAAAATTTTGCTTCGGAAGAGAAATAAACACTTGAATGCTTTGTATAAGAACAACAAAGCTTCCGAGAGTTAATTTTGCTTCGGAAGGAAAAAGTCCTTAAAAACAATAAGTGTCTGAGATAAGAATTTAAGCTTCGGAAGATAGATTTAGACTTCTTCCGAAGGTAAAATTTCTTAGACAGTTATTTATTTTGAAGACATGATTTTCTTCCGAAGATAAAATTTTATCTTCCGAAGGATCAGAAAATTTTCAAGAATCTAAGGAAAGTCTTCAAAAAGAATTTTATATCCAAAGAAAACATGAGCTTATGAAAGTGATGAACTAGACAACTTAGGACACACATATTTTAAGAAGAAATAATTAGAATTAGTTTTAAGAAAAAGTCTACTCAAAGTTAATCATCCCAATAGCTGATATTAGATATTTAAATCTCTGTTCATCAAAAGCTTTTGTAAACAGATCAGCATATTGTTCATCTGTATGAACTTTGACTAGTTTAATTAATCCCTTTCATAGTTATCTCTTATTAAATGATACCTGATATTGATGTGTTTGGTCCTTGAGTGCTGCACAGGGTTCTCAGTGATAGAGATAGCACTATTGTTGTCTATGTGGATAGGAGTCTCCTTGAAGTTAAATCCATAGTCCAGCATCTGATTTTGAATCCAAAGCACTTGAGCACAGCAGCTTGCAGCAGCAATGTATTCAGCCTCAGCAGTTGATGCAGACACACAGGATTGTTTCTTGCATTGCCATGAGACAACCCTTCCACCAAGGAATTGACATCCCCCAGATGTAGACTTTGCAGTCATGTTGCAACCACCATAATCACTATCTGTATAAGCATACAGATTGAAGTCAGGATTCTTTGGATACCATAAACCAAGTGTTGAAGCACCTTTGAGGTATCTTAAAATCCTTTTGACAGTGATTAAGTGAGACATCTTAGGGTTGGCTTGATATCTTGCACAAATACATGTAGCAAACATGATATCAGGCCTGCTAGCTGTAAGATACATAAGAGACCCAATCATAGCCCTGTATAAATGTTCATCTACACACTACCCCTCAAGATCAGGTCCAAGGGTGGTTTCTGGCTATGGGTGTCTTAGCAATCTTACAATCAGTCATGTTGAACCTCTTGAGTATGTCCTGAACATACTTTGACTGACTTATGAAGATGCCATCTTCAACTTGCTTCACTTGAATTCCCAGAAAGAAATTGAGTTCTCCCATTGCACTCATTTCAAATCTGTCTTTCATCAGCTTCTCAAAGTCTTTGCAGAGCTTTGGATTAGTTGAACCAAAGATGATGTCATCTACATATACTTGAACTAGCAATAAGTCATTTCCCTGTCCTTTGATGAAGAGAGTTCCATCTATAGTACCTCTCCTGTATCCATGTTTACAAAGATACTCAGACAGTGTCTCATACCACTTCCTGGGTGCCTGATGCAGCCCATAAAGAGCTTTGTCAAGCTTGCAGACATAATCAGGATGATCAGGGTCTACAAAACCAGGTGGCTGTTTGACATAAACCTCTTCATCAATCACTCCATATAAGAAAGCACACTTTACATCAAGTTGAAAGACCTTGAAGTTCTTGGATGCAGCAAATGCCAGGAATATCCTAACAGCTTCTAATCTTGCTACAGGAGCAAAGACATCAGTGTAGTCAATCCCTTCTTCTTGTGTGTATCCTTGAACAACTAGTCTTGCCTTGTTCTTGATGATAATTCCTCTATCATCCTTCTTATTCCTAAAAACCCATTTGGTTCCAATGGTAGTCTTCCCATGAGGAAGAGGACAAAGGTTCCAAACTTTCTGCCTTTTGAATTGAAGCAGCTCTTGTTGCATAGCTTCAACCCAACTTCCATCCTTTAGAGCTTCATCAACTTTCTTTGGCTCTATCTGAGATAAGAAACAAGAGTGAAGACAAACATTTGCTTCATGGGTTTGTCCTCTTGTTCTTACCCCTGTGACAACATCTCCAATGATGTTTGTGGTGGGGTGAGACTTGTGGATCCTTAGCTGAGGGATCACAGCAAGTTGCTGAGAAAGATCCAAATTTGAGAAATTTAGATCTGGCATAGATGATTCACCCTCCACATTACCACACTTATCAAGATTAACTTGATCCAATGAGTGTGTGACATCATTGATGTTGTCATCTATGGTGTGGTTATTAGCATCAAGGAATTCCTGATCACTTTCACCATCACCATTGTTGTCTTCTACAATTGAGGTATCTTTATCTGGTTGAGGAGCCTCTGAGCTGGAATTTGAAGGCATACCAGATGTATCAGCTGAATTTGTCATTGTTGTGCTGATAGAAACCTCATTTGCTGAAGTAGTTCCAACTGGAGCTGAAGATGTATGAGTTGAGGGTCTTCCTAGCTCAAATCTTGGATCAGGATCACCTGTATTTAGATTTTCTGCAGATCCTGAAACATTCTCACAAGATTTGTTAAAACAGTTGGTAACTAAATCAAGATCAAATAGCCAATCAGGACCAGAACCAGCCACACAGGGTGTGTGTTCATTGAAAGTCACATTGGCTGACTCCTCAACAATTCTAGTTCTGAGATTGTATACTCTATAAGCCTTAGCTTGGGAAGAGTATCCAATGAAGTGTCCATCATCTGATTTCTCAGCAAACTTGGCAATTTGATCCTTGGTATTCAAGATGGTGCAGGGACATCCAAATGACCTGAGAAAACCAATGAAAGGTTTCCTCTTGTGCCAAAGTTCATAAGGAGTCTTACCATGTGTCTTAACTACTAAAACTCTGTTTTGCACATAGCAAGCAGTATTTACTGCCTCTGCCCAGAAGGTGATAGGCAGTTTAGAGTCAGACAACATAGTTCTTGCAGCTTCAATTAGTGTCCTGTTTCTCCTCTCAGCAACTCCATTTTGCTGAGGAGTCCTGGGAGCACTATATTGTCTTGTAATACCTTTTTCATCACAAAATGTATCAAGGATTTGGTTCTTGAATTCAGTTCCTTGATCACATCTTATGGTTTTGACCTTGTGATCACTTTGATTCTCAACTTTTAAGATGAAATTCTTCAGAATCTCAGGGGTTTCATCCTTAGTTCTAAGAAAGAAAACCCAAGTGAATCTTGTAAAATCATCTGTGATCACTAAACAATAAGAGGTCCTTCCTAGACTCATTACACTGGTGGGGCCAAAGAGATCCATATGTAACAAGTGTAGGGGAGTAGTGATGGAGTTCCTTTCCTTAGGCTTGTGAGATACCTTATGTTGCTTCCCTTTCAGGCATGCAACACAATGATCATCACTTGTAAACTCTTTCTTTGGCATTCCAGTTACCAAATCATGTTTAATTATTTATTCATGTTCTTAAAGTTTACATGGCACATTCTTTTATGCCATAGGAAAGACTCATCACTATTTGCTTTAGATAGAAAGCATGAAACTTCTCCAGAGGGAGATGTTTCTTGCAAATCCATCTTGTACATGTTCCCTTTCCTGGGGGCTCTGAGCAGGATATGCTCATGAGGAATGACCACTCCAGGCTTGAGAACAATGCACTCATGCTCAGTAAAGAGCATGTTATGACTCTGATCACAAAATTGGGATACACTCAGAAGATTGTACCCAAGCTCCTTAACAAAGTTTACCTTTTCAATGCTGAGCTTACCATTTGTGACCTTGCCCCTTCCAGAAATGTAACCACCTTCATCTCCTCCAAAAGCAACTGGTCCTCCATCAATTCTCTCAAATTATGGAGTAGAGACCTATTGCCTGTCATGTGCCTGGAACAGCCACTATCAATTATCCAGACATTCCTGCTTGTCTTGAGCTGTTCCTGCACAAAGAAAATGATTAGTTACATTTGGAAACCCAAGCCTTACTTGTCTTGGGCTCATTAAGTATAATAGAAGGTAATGCAACAGTAATAGATCCTATGGTTGTACTAGGGGATCTTCAGCTGTTGTTGATGGAGAAACTTCAGTCATTTGGTCTTTCTTAGACTTCCACACCACCTTTGGAGTCTTGGACTTGACCTTCAAAACCTTAGAAGCTTTTGGGACTTCACAAGTTTTGATGACTGAACCTTCGAAAGATTCTACAGTCACTGCAGCAGACTTCAGTGCTTCGGAAGAACTCCTTTCTTCCGAGACCAATTTTTCTTCCGAAGGTAATTTTCCATTTACCTTCTTCTTTGATTTGGAGCTTCCGAAGGAAACAGACTTTCCTTCCGAAGCTTGAATCTTCTTGAAACTCTTTGAAGTCTTTGTATTGGTCATGTGGATAGTACTTTTAGGATTGTATGGGCAATCCTTAGCAATGTGAGAGGTACTTTCACACATGACACATAACATTTTCTTCTTCAAAAGAGTCTCCTTATGAGAGCAAGACTGGCTTTGGTCACATCCCTTCTCCACCTTCATCTTGGTAGATGCTGAGACAGTTCTTTTGGGCTGTGAACTGTTCTTGGAGTTTGATGGTCCAGGCTGTGCAGCAGTGGTACACAGCAGCTCAGTCTTCTTCTTTGTACTGAGATGATTTGAACAAGAACCAGAACTCTTAGCTGAGGAGTCTTGGTTGATGTCTTCAGTCTTTACTACTTTGAAACCTGCAGAGATAAAACTTGTTTCTGCTTAGAATCAAAAGTAGCCTTGATCTCTTGAGCCTTTTTGCTTTTCTTTTGCTCTTCCTGATCAAGTTCTTTCTCTTGGACTTGGTCATCACAGTAGATTTCTTCTCCTCAGAAGGATAGTGGCCCTTGGTAGAATCCTCCTCTTCACTCTTCTCAGAGGAATTCTTCACTATCTCTTCTCATCCTCTTCACTTATAGGATCTATGAGAGGAAGCTCATCTTCACAAGTTCCACACCTAGGAGATCTTACAGACAAGATTGTGTGTGGAGGAGCTATCTCATTTGATCCCAGTCCCTGTCTATTTTGATAACACACTTTGTTGTGCAGGGATGAGGATATCATGTTCTTGAAGGTCTCTTCTTCAAGAACACTCTTCTGCCTTGGCTTTGCTGATCACAAGCTCAGCCTGGCACTCAGTTCAACTTAGTTATGAGATCCATGGATGAGTTCCTAAAATCTGTATGTCATGTTTTCATGTTTTAGTACTGAAATGGTTTTCTCCAAGTCCTCTATCTTTAACTTGTAATCATTTTCAGACTTTCTAAAATCAGATTTAATATGTTTAAGGACTCAAGATCAGATCTCATTTCTAGTTATAGGACCTGTATCTGTTTAACTTTAGCAATGCATTCAGGAGTACAGAGATGTTCCAATACCTTGGCTTCATCATGGTCTGCCATTAGTGCTTGGTTTGGAGAAGCATCTTCCACCTGAAAGCTCCAGTCAAAGCCTCCTTCTTCAACAGCAACACAACACGTTGCTTTGGCTTCTCATTTTGAGGGGCTTTGTCAGTGTAGTTTGGTCTGGTTGTGTTTGGCCACCATTTGTTTTAGGTGCCTTACACTCCCTAGCAAAGTGGCCCATCAAGTTACAGTTGTAACACTTGACTTTGCTTTTATCCAGCCTAAACTTTCCACTGGTTGCATTGCTTGGAAACCTCCTTCCTGTTCTCTTGTAGAACTTCTTGGCTCTATGAGTGAGGAGCCATCTGCTGAACTATCTCCATGTATTCCAGGTCATCTGGATGGATACAGTCCAGGTCTTCAAGAGTGAAGAGAGAGTTCCAACAGCTTTCATCAGAAGACACAAAGCTTGAGAAGAGCTTGTCTCTTGGAATGGGCTTCCTTGAGTGAAGTTCTCCTGGCTGTCTCTGGGAAGGTGATGAAAGACCCTTTGGTGAGTTGTCAGGGTAGCAATGAGATGATGTTGGGGTTCTATGCTATCCCTTCAACCACATAAAGGCTGAACCCATTTGATTGTTGGAGTTGCCAGATGAACCTTGCATGTTCATTCCATCTGGTACCACTGAGAATCCCATATAACTCTGTCAGAATAAGAGTTTTGAGGTTCTAGTCCTCTTGATCACCACACAGTAGTGTGTCCATTGCCTAGGAAGTGAGGACTGAACTTCCTTACTCAGCTTCAGTGGCATCCCACAGCTGTTTAGCTTTTTGCACTTCTTAAAGCCTCTGTTACACAGAGTTTGGGAGAGCAGTCTGAAGAGCGTCATGGCCTTCCTATCAATCTATACTCTCTTCTATCTTCATCAGAGTATTGCCACATCATTTTGGTACATACCAGCACCAGTATAAGAGGGGTGCTGGTTATGAAAGGTCCATTCTCAACAGATTCCCACATTCTTGAATCAAGAGACCTGATGACAACCTTCCATTCCACTACACCAGGTGTCCAAGTCATCAAGAAGTGATCAGTGGGGATTTGTTCATGGTTCCAGTCTCCATATCGTCTTTGAGATGGATGCCATTTGGAGAGTTTAGTTTTTTGTGTGTGTGAGGGATCTTAAGATGGTGAGATTTTATCACGAGCCTGAAAAGCTCTTGATCCAATTGCCAGACCGGTTAAGGGCTTGAACCAATTACACCACAACACCATAATGAGAAGAATAACTAAACTTGATCAACAGTGAACTGGATTAACCAATATGATTACCAAGAAGACCACAGTAAGTAAAAGAGACAAAACAAGAGAGTTGGGTTTTGATAGGATCGGATCTAGTTTGATCAATTAGATTTGAATTTGCAGCGGAATATAACAGAAATAAGATCAAATTCAAGCAAGATAAGTATGAATATGCAATCACACAATGACGATTATAGAGAGAGAACTTTTCTGTTAAAGAATATTTTCATTCACGCTAATGCTTCGGTTACAAAACAACTAGGTCAACATTCCTTTTATAAAGGAATGTGACGTCTGCTGATGTCACTTGATAGTGACATCTAACAGAATTATACAAACAACTGAAACTATGCAAACTACTGAGAATGTTCTCAACAACTGATCACATCTCAGAGAATGCTAAGTACAAGAACATAAAACTACTAACTAAAACTACTGAAACTATAAACTACTGAAGGTAAATTACAAGTACTGAAAAGGAAAACCATCACAACTACTGAAGTTATAACTTCAGCTGTTGTGACAACTACTGATCACTCTGGTGTCTTCAGTCTTTGTCTTCAGACTTTGTCTTCAGTACTTTACTTTCAGACTTTGTCTTCAGACCTTGTAATCAGCTGATGTCTTCAGCTGTTTGAATTCACAGTTGTAATGTCTGTGGGACTTAGAGGTTTTTCTGATCAGGCTCATTGGTTCTTTTGGTCCAACAACTCCCCCTGAACCAATGCAGCCAAAACCTCTAAGTTTATTGATGATCCCACTTATTCTTTGGCAGAAACACTCTCTTGATCAGCTTCAGAGGTAATCATGTAAGCACAGGCCGGAAAAAGGTTTCTGATCTTTTGATTGGCTAAGTGTGGAAGGGAACTCTGTCTTGGGGAAACTGGACACAAGTCTTGTCCCAACCATGAAACCTATTTCCCATTGATGAGTCTGTAAGACTCTCTTGCATAGGCCTCAAGGAGAACAACTTGTTCCTCCTTGGTGAGTTCTTCTGCTTCTCCCTCAAAGAAGAACTCAGGGCCATAATATTCAGACAGATATCTTACTGTCTTCCCATTCTTCAACTCAACAGTTGTGATCTCTCTGTATGCAAATTCATCTGGATGAGAGCCTTCTAGCAACAACTGGAGTTCACTCTTTTGAAGATCTTCAAGTCTCTTGTATAACAGCCCCTTCTTGATCATTTTGTTCTCAAGTATAGATAGGGGTTGTTTTTGAGTTGTGTGCTCTCTTGAATTCTTCTATAATCTCCCAGGGTGAGACTACCATGGCCAACATAATTGCACAGCATTCAAAGTCTTTTCACTTGGCCATGATATCTACTTGGTATGTTTTCTCTTGTGTATTCTGGAACTTACCCTGGGGTCTGGCCAAATCCTCACTCTTTCTCTTTGATGTTGGAATGTATGCCTAAGAGTGTACAGCCTCAGAGCTTGTTTCTTCATTGCTTGATTGGATGGATGGACTGAGGGAAGTCCTTGTCAACCATTTTGAGAAATTGCTCATCATGCTGCTTCTGCTGTTCTTCTTCTTCAATCTTCACTTCACCATTTGCCTTTGCAGTCAGATGTGATCATTTTGTTGACTCCTGGGCTCAGGTTTTTAAGTTTGATCAACAGCAGAGATTGGCAGACTATCCTCTTCATCACTTCTTCTTCTTCTTCCATCCTCAACACCCTTCTCTTTCTTTTAGGTGCATCACTGGTGGTAGATTGAGTGGGTTTCTTAGGTAAAGGAGTTGGTTTTGAGGGGTTGTGAGGTTGGTTGTTTTTGAGGGTTGTGAGGTTGATTTTTGAGGGTTGTTTTGGTAAGGGAGATTGTAAAGGCTGCTCTATCATTTTGTTTGTGAGGGTGGCTTTGGATAACTTAGCCATGTCAGATCTTTTCCCAGCACCAGCTTCATCCAGAGCTTCTATGATCAGACCTTTGTTGAAGGTTTCAGAAGAGCATATTTTGGTGGTTATCTCCAAAATGCTATCTCTAGACCATGACTTGACTTCAATGATAGGTCTTCCCAAGTGTTTTGATAAGAATCTGATCATAGCCTCCAATCTTTCCCTTTCTTTCTCATTGCAGCCTGCCCATCTATTTTCAATCTCCTGAATCTCAAGCCTTCTGATCTCAGAATCAAGTTTGGCAGTATCAAAGCCTTGTCTGAAGAGCTGATCAATAATCTTGTCCATGGATCTGCTGTGTTGCTCATCAGCTTCTTTGATCATTTCCTCCAACTTCTTCTCATCCTCAGTCTGTTCACCAGCACTTTTCTTTCTTTGTAGTAATTATCTCTTTTCCTTTATTCTCTTGGCTTTTCCTCTTCACTCTCTTCTTTTATCATCTTTCACTGACTTAGACTCCCCCTTTTTGGTTGCATTGGTTCAGGGGTTTGAATGTCAGAAAGTTTCTTTGACACAGCATCATCCACAAGGGTTTGAAGATTTGAGAAATCCTCTCATTAATGGTTTGATGGACAATAGTAGTTATGATGGGAGTGATGAGAGGTAAGGAAGATTTAAAAGCAGCAACCATTTGCTCAGAGGGGTTCTCTCCTGAGAAATGGTGCCAGAACAGGCTGGAGCTATTTGATGAGAGTGGCTCAGTGTTTGGGAGAGCTTCAACAGAATGATAGGAGTGATGGAGGTAAGGAAGATTTAAAAGCAGCAACCATTTGCTCAGAGGGTTCTCTCCCTGAGAAATGGTGCCAGAAACAGAGGCTGGGGGCTTATTTGATGAGAGTGGCTCAGTGTTTGGGAGAGCTTCAACAGAAGCTGCCATCTGTGGGTTAATGGGGCAGATGGACTTGATTCCTGAGACATTTTGGCAAGCAGTTCTTGTAATCTGCAAACCTCAGCCTCAAGAATGGTGTTTTGGGCTAGAACTTCAAAGAAAAAGCCCAGGTCATCATCAGGTTAGCTGAATCAGCTAACCTCCTGAGTAAATCAGGATGAACATGTGTTGAGTGTAGATCAGTAATCACATGTGCCCCTTTGTCTTGGAACTGGGGACTTCCTGCCTCAGGATGAAGTCCTTCATTGGCAGTTGCCTCTGGTGAGGTCTTAGAGATGATACCAGCTTCATCCTGTTCATGTGTTGAAACAGGGGAAGAGGTAGCCTCACCAGATGTTCTAGTCTCCACATCTACACTGGAAGATTGAACTTTATAATCCCTATGTTGTGGGTTGTCAACTACATTATAATCCTCTCCCTCAGCTGTTGAGGTTTTCCCAGTGTTAACAGGTTTCTGGGGAGGGGTAGAGGAATGTAGTTGAGTCAGCACTTGTGCAATGACTGCAGTTGGGCTAGTAGGGGTGGTTTCAGTGGGAGATGGAGGTGAAAAGGATTGCACCCGGGGTGAATGGTGCTCTTCAATGGCAATCTTCTCAAGTGAGAGAGATTCCAGTAATGTGGCTTCCCCAATGTTGGTTGCATCAGGATCCTGTTGAGAGGATACCTGAGCGGTTTCAGCTGGTGGAGTCGTTGAAACTACAAGGGGATTAAGACTAGTAGTTTCATCCTGCGTTTGTGCTGCAGGGGCATCATCAGGGGACTCAACTCCCTGAGTAGCCTTTTTGGGTTTCTTGGATTTTGGTTTGGAGGGGACTTTAGATCTGGAGGTGGAGGCTGTGGGTTCCCTCTGCTTGGGTTTTAGCAGTTTGGCAGCCTCTTTGAGTTGTGGATTGGAGTTGTGCCTGGAGTATACCTCTGGCAAAACTACCAGAGCAGGGACTCCAAGGCCAACAAGGCCATCAGATTTAACTGATTAAGAATTATGGCCATAAGAAACCTTGGATATAATATCCATCTATTAGCCACAGGTTTCATTGCCAAATCTTTTAATTCCAAAAATATTATTTCAGAAAATTTAGGCTTTAATGTTCAAGGATAGAATACAATACCTGTTGCAACCTGGATGACATTTGATCCCATGAAGATGTTTTGGGGGCAAGACAGACATTGATCATATGGAAAATGAGCCGCTCAGCATCATGGAAGTGCTTCTTCAAAATAGTAGTAGCACTTAGGTCACCCTCATAACCATGATTAACAAAGGATAAATCAATGGTGCCTTTGGGGTATCTGGTGACATAGGTGGCATCATTCAGGTCTAGGGTTTGACGAATGATCTCAGAAGTGATGACCACCTGTTTCTGGTTGACAAACGACTGGAGAGTGATCGAGTCATCATTCTCTGCAGTATGAACAGTGACGTTTGTCCAAAATTGGCAAAGGGTATCGGGATAGATGGTAGGATTCAAGAGAAAGGCTGTGCGATATTGGGAATCAACCATCAAATCAATGGCAGCATCAAACTTGTTCCGAAAGGCTGATTTGGTAAGGTAAGCGACACAGTTGTGTCGAGGTTTGATTTGCATGGTCGCCATTAATGGAAGATGAACGTTTGGAAAGTGAGTTATGAAAAGTTTGAAGTTAGGGTTAGGTATTATAGGTTATGAAACGGCTGAAAGAAAACAACTGAAAGTGTTGGTGTGAATCATCAGTTGTTAGAAAACAACTGAAGACATGGTTTTAACTTTCAGATGTTGTAAACAACTGAAGACTTGGTGTTGGTCATCAGTAGTTGTAAACTACTGAAGACTTGGTTTTGGCTTCAGTTGTTTTGAAATGAAACAGTAGTTGTTGTCGTCAATTCACAAAGTTCAGCTGTTTCAATGACCTTAACACTTACTCATCAGATCATCTGATTTTCAGATGTTTCATTGGTCATCAGTACTTATCTATTATAAAAGACATCAGTAGTTTGAACTACATCAGTACTTTTCAACAAATGAAGTACTTCAGTACTTTTAAGTAGTTTAGTCTTCAGTAGTTATAAAAACTGCTGAAGATAAAATGACTTATCAGCACTTATTTTTGACAGCATTATACTAATGCTCATCAGTATTTATTGACTAAGAGCATCAGTAGTTGTCAAATTATTCTAGTTGCAGCATACCAAGCCTGAGTACAAGATTATGAAAAGTTGCACTGTCCAAAGGCTTAGTAAATATATCTGCAAGCTCATCAGCACTAGGCACAAACTTTGGATCAATCAGACCTTTTTCATAACAATCCCTGATAAAATGATGTCTGATCTCAATATGTTTGGTCCTAGAATGCTGGACAGGATTCTTAACAATACAAAGAGCTGAAGCACTATCCATTAGTAAAGGAGTCTTAGTCTCTGTAATGTCATAATCCAATAATTGATTTTGAAGCCAGAGTACCTGAGATGTACAGCTTGCAGCTGCAATGTACTCTGCTTCAGCTGTGGATGTAGCAACTGAAGTTTGTTTCTTACTCTGCCAAGAAACTAAACATTGCCTAGAAATTGGCATCCACCAGAAGTTGATTTTCTGGTTAACTTACACCCTGCATAGTCACTATCAGAGAAAGCAACTAATTTGCAAGAGTGCCCAGTGGAATACCAAAGTCCTAGAGATTGAGTTCCTTGCAAATATCTAAAGATCCTTTGACTGCAATCATATGGGAATCTTTAGGTGCAGCCTGAAATCTAGCACAACACAAGTTGCAAACATAATGTCTGGTCTAGAAGCTGTAAGGTACATCAAGGAACCAATCATACATCTGTAAAGAGTTTCATCAACTGCTTTACCTTTCTGATCAGCATCCAGTTGTGTGTTGCTGCACATGGGAGTAGAACAGGGCTTACAGTTTTGTAAATCAAACTTGGTTAACAAATCTTTTGTGTATTTTGACTGATGAATGAAAGTTCCATCAGCCATTTGTTTGATTTGCAAACCCAGAAAGAACTGTAATTCTCCCATGGCACTCATTTCAAACTTTTGTTGCATCAATTTAGTAAATGCATCACACAACTGTGGATCAGAGGATGCAAAAATAATGTCATCTACATAAATTTGAACAAGGAGCTTATGCATGCCTACTTTCTTAATGAACAAAGTGTTATCTATGGAGCCTCTAGTGAAATTATTTTGAAGAAGAAAGTTAGATAGTGTTTCATACCAGGCTCTGGGTGCTTGTTTCAACCCATAAAGAGCCTTATCAAGCTTATACACCCAATCTAGATGTTTATGATCTTCAAAACGTGGTGGTTGACACACATAAACCTCTTCTTTTATTTTACCATATAAAAATGCACTTTTGACATCCATTTGAAAAACTTTAAGGTTATGAAAAGCAGCATAAGCTAAAAACAATCTGATTGCCTCCAATCTGGCTACAGGGGCAAAGGTTTCATCATAATCAATACCTTCTTCTTGTGAAAACCCCTGTACAACCAGTCTGGCCTTGTTCTTGAAAGTTGGCCTTTTTCATCAGTTTTATTCCTAAACACCCATTTAGTGCCTATTGCACACTTACCTTGGGGTAGAGGAACCAGTTCCCACACTTGCTGCTTTTGAAATTGAACAAGTTCAAGCTGCATGGCTTCAACCCATCCATTGTCCCTTAATGCAACATGATAATTCTTTGGCTCTTGCTGACTGATGAAGAGAGCATAGAGACAGAAATTGGACAATTGACTTCTTGTTGAAACACCAGCATTAATGTCACCAATGATCTGGGACATGGGATGATTTTTCAATTCTTGATACTCAATAATATCTGTGCAAGTGTTTGTAGGAGATTCAGCAGCAACATACGTTGATTCAGATTCTTGAAACCTAGACTAAGATGGCAGTTCAAATGAAGTAGAGGATTCAGAGATTTCATCAGCATTTGTTGTGGATGGAACTGCTGAAGCTACAGGAACATCAAGTGTAGTAGATACAGGCAGATGATCACTACAACTTTCATTTTTACCATCAGATGGAGATGATGGAGCTTCAGAAACAATAACAGATGGAGACTGAAATGGAACATATTGCAGTATGTTCAAATCAAACAACTCCACAGGGTTTGAGGAATTTTGTCTTTTGGAGATTCATTAAACTTGACATGCAAAGTTTCTTCAACAATATTTGTTCTGCAATTAAAAACTCTGTATGCCTTGCAAGTAGATGAATACCCAACAAAATACCCTACATCCACCTTGGATTCAAACTTCTAAAGTGGATTCTTTGTGTTAAGAATATAACATGGACACCCAAATGCTCTAAAGAATGAAATTAGAGGGGCCAAATGATGTAATAACTCATAAGGAGTCTTCATCAACCTCTGATTCACTAATACCCTATTCTGTACATAACAAGCTGTGTTGACAGCTTCAGCCCAAAAGGTTAGTGGCAAACCTGAGTCAGCCAACATTGTCCTTGCGGCTTCAATAAGGGTCATGTTCTTTCTCTCCACCACTCCATTTTGCTCAGGAGTTCTTTGAATGCTATATTGTCTCTTGATTCCCTTAGACAAATAAAATTCATCAAGAGTGTGATTCCTAAACTCTGTTCCATTATCACTTCTCATACATTTGTCTGGAAGTGAATGCTGCTTTTCCACATGCAACACAAAATAAATGATGATTTGAGCAGCCTCATCCTTGGAATGCAAGAAGAAAGTCCATACATATCTGGAATAATCATCCACAATTACCAGACAATATATTTTCTTTGCCATACTCATTACTCTAATAGGACCAAAGAGATCCATATGCAGTAATTGCAAGCAGGCAGTGGACTTGGGTTCTTCTATTGGAGGAAATGAAACTTTGTGTTGCTTTCCTTTTAAGCAAGCTGGACAGTTGTCATCACATTTGAACTCTTTCAATGGCAAACCTCTCACTAAACCATGATGAATAAGCTGATTCATGTTCTTAAGATTCACATGACCAAGCCTTCTATGCCATAGTTCAGATTCTTGAGGAGAGGCTTTGGAGAACAGACATGGATGACCTTTAAGATCGATTTTCTTTGATAAATCTAAGGCATATACTCTTCCAATCCTGTTGGCCTTCAGGAGAGTATATTCATCCAATATCTTGTCAAACTTGTTCAAAACTTTGGAAGACAGAATCTGACAGTTTTGAAATGCCTTTTATCACACATTTGACTGACACTCAATAGATTGTACTTGAGCTTCTCCACATGGTTAACATCATCAAATCTTATTTCCCCATTTGAGACAAATCCTTTTCCAATGATGTAACCCTTGGCATCATTTCCAAAAGAAACAAATCCCTTCTTCCCTTGAGAATAATCATGAAAAAGAGAGCTGCTCCCTGTCATATGCATGGATCCTCCACTGTCTACATACCAGATGCTTCTTTGGCATGCTGAAGAACCCTGCATTTTCACAAAAATTAGTTAGCCTTTGAGACCCAAACCTTTTTGGTTTTGGGTCTTTTTCATCAACAGATTTTAAACTAACTGATTTTGCATGATTAACAGCTTTTGAAGATGTAGATGGTGCTGAAAAGGATTCCTTTGATTTTGGCTTAGGTGTCCTTTTCAGTGGTTTAATCACAGAAACATCTAATTGGTTAACTCTCCCCAATAGATGTTGAACCATCATAACAAGTCATGTCTGATTGGTTGTCAAAGTTTTCAACTCAGTTGACACATCAGTACTTGTTGGTGATTTGTTCTTGTGATTCACCACATCCTCCCTTCTAAAAGACACAGACTTAGTCTGAGTTTTTGATATTCCATGAGGAATATTTGCAGCTGTTGTGTGACAAACCCCTTCCTTCTTTGTGACTTTTTGAAAAAACTTTGGTTTATCAGATTGAGATAATTGTGGTACAAACTTCGTTTGAAATTCATCTTTCATCTTATGCATTTTCTTCTTAATGATTTTCTCTTTGTTGAATTTTAAACCCTTGTTATACCAGCATTCATCAGTAAGATGATTAAACAAACCACATATTTCACATGGCTTTCTTTTCATCTTTTGTTGATCAACTGCTGAAGATGATGAAACTACTGAAGATTTGTTCTTCAGTACTTTCTTCCTTTCAGTACTTTTGGGAATTACTGAAGGATTTGCAACAACTGAAGATTTGTTCTTCAGAAGTTTTCTATCAGTACTTTTGAGATTCCTGATTGACCTTTCAGCAGTTGTCAAGCAATGCTTGTTTTCCTCTGATTTGAAATGCTCTTCAGGTGTTGTGTTTTGCCCTTCAGTACTTTGAGTACTTTATGGAACAACACCTGAATTACTCAGTTTCTTCTTGATCATGTGTTTAGAAGCAGTGGGACCATCAGCAATTTGATTAGCTGAGGTAATAACACTGACTTCATCCTTTGATTTTGAATTATCATTTGAGGATGAGACATATGATGATGTGGTTTGGGAATTACAATCATCCTCAGATTTTACTTCTAGCTTGGGAGTAAAATCTGTAGGAGGTATGGTATGATTATACCCAATCCCAAACTTGACATTAGAAGTTGTTTGTTTACTGAGAAGCATTTCAAATCCCTTGCATGAAGTTACCCAACGTTCACAATTAACTTGAGTAGCTGCAAGTGTTTCTTTGAGATTCTTGTGATTTTCCAAAATGACCTCTACCTTTGCTTTTTCATCAGTGATTTGACACTTTAGTTTATAAATCTCCTTTTGGAAATTGATTTTTCTAGGTCACGATTTTGATTAATTAAAGCTACATTTGCTTCCCTAATTGAAACAAAAGCAGCTATGCATGACTCAGAACATAACTTGGCCTTAGCCTCAGAAGATACCTGTGGTACCTGTGATGATGAAGGATTTCCATCAGTAGACTCCAGGGCCATTAGAGCAAGATTTCCAAAAGGGTTTTCACCACCATGTTGACCAGCACCAGCAAATAGTTGTTCAGAATAACCAGAGACATCATCTGGTAAGCTGCTCCAGTCAACAACCTCAGGGGTGAAAAAGCTCTGATGAGATTGAGATTGAGATTGTTGATTTGTTTGAGATGGTTGAGGATCAGGTAGAGCATGTCGTTGTTGAGCCATGGGTACAGGAACCTGACTAGACTGAGGCATGTAAAAACATGGATAAGGATATGGCATTGGACTTTGAGGAACAAAGAATGCAGGAGATGATTGATGTTGTGAATGATGATCAGAACTGGTAGAATGTTGCCCTTTGGATTGTGAGCTATTGCTTGGAAAAGTCACAAAGGGTGCAGATGAGTTAGATCCAGATGATCTACACTCTCTAGCAAAATGTCCAAGTCTATGGCACTTGTGACATCTCAACTTGCTCTTATCAAAACCAACTTTGGTTTTGCCAGAGAGACCAGGGAATTTTCTACCTGTTCTTTTGTAAAACTTTTGAGATCTGATATTGATCAATTTGGCTCAAAATATCCATCTCTTCCAGATCATCATCAGCAATTCCTTTCAAATCATCCATCAGAAAACACAAGTTATCAACACTAAAACCTGAGTTACCCTCAACTCCAACAAAAGCATGATTTTCACTTTTTGAAGAGAAATCAATATGCTCATCATATGAACTTTCAGATGAAGCATATTCAGACTCATGACCCACCAGAGCAGTGTTTCCTGGTACAAAGTCATCAGTGAGCTTTCCAGATGAAGATAGTTTCCTTTTCTGTTCTATCTCTCTCTCAAATGTTAAGAGTTTCCCATGAAGTTGGGTGAGAGATAGAGTATCCAGATTTGCACTGGAGCGTAGGACAATGGTATAAGTGTCCCATCTCTCAGGCAGGGATCTGAGGAATCTGTTATTCATCTGGCTGTTTGTATATTCATGTTGAACCATTTTTAGCTCAGATATCAAACATGAAAATCGCTCAAACTGTTGAGTCAATGTCCCACCCTTCCTATAAGAGAATGTCTCATATTGCTGGGCAAGGATTTCTCTATTGTTTTCTAAGACCTCATCAGTTCCTCCAAATTGTTCTTTCAGAGCAACCCAGAGATCATGAGCAGTTTCATGATGCATAAGCCCAGAGTAGATTTCATTAGGCAGTGCCATGGCCAGAATTCATCAGAATATTGTTCCTTCTTCTTCGAAACCATCTCATTGGTTTCAGGATTACTCACCATAGGCTTATATGGTCCATGAACCACTGACTTCCAACAACCTGAACTGTTAACAGACAGGCGATGGAGCATTCGGCGTTGCCATATATTATACTCACTCCTAACAAGCATCGAAGGCTTAGTTGAGGAGCCAGTATTGTGAGGATCATTGATTGAAGTAGTCATTTTCACCAATTCAACCAAATTCAATGAGATTAAAATCAGTCTAGCTTAAAAACTCAACAACACAATTTGAATCTCAAATTAATTGACCGGAAGCGATAGAAAATCAAACTCTATAATCAATTCTTGCAAATTTGCTAATTCGATCAAACTTAGATATCAAAAGAGCAGTTTCAACGATCAATTGTTAAATCGATCAATGATTAACCAGCTCTGATACCATTTGATAGGATCGGATCTAGTTTGATCAATTAGATTTGAATTTGCAGCGGAATATAACAGAAATAAGATCAAATTCAAGCAAGATAAGTATGAATATGAAATCACACAATGACGATTATAGAGAAAGAACTTTTCTGTTAAAGGAATATTTTCATTCACGCTAATGCTTCGGGTACAAAACAACTAGGTAAACATTCCTTTTATAAAGGAATGTGACGTCAGCTGATGTCACTTGATAGTGACATCTAACAGAATTATACAAACAACTGAAACTATGCAAACTACTGAGAATGTTCTCAACAACTGATCACATCTCAGAGAATGCTAAGTACAAGAACATAAAACTACTAAACTAAAATTACTGAAACTATAAACTACTGAAAGGTAAATTACAAGTACTGAAAAGAAAAACCATCACAACTACTGAAGTTAATAACTTCAGCTGTTGTGACAACTACTGATCACACTGGTCTTTAGTCTTTGTCTTCAGACTTCGTCTTCAGTAATTTACTTTCAGACCTTGTCTTCAGACCTTGTAATCAGCTGATGTCTTCAGCTGTTGTAATTTCAGTAGTTGTAATGTCTGTGGGACTTAGAGGTTTTTCTGATCAGGCTCATTGGTTCTTTTGGTCCAACAGGTTTCAAGGAGGCAGTATATTACTTTCTCAAGTTCTTTTACAAGTGTTACAAAGCATAAAGAAAGATACAAGAACTTGGAATACTTATACTACAACCTACAGCCAGCTATACTTTGAAAGCCCGCTGGATACAATTGACTAGACACTAACAAAATCAATTGTAGGATCAAAAGGCATATCTGCCTTTTGACCTTGTGACTATGACATGCCATAGCTCACATCCTTATCTATTACAAAAAGGATAAAGTACATAAAGTAGAAAGTTACAGACTTAAGACCTCAATGTACAGTTACCAAAAGCATGGACTTTTTCACCAACTCATGTAAGTTGGTGACTTTACAGAGATGCAGCGGAAAGGTGTCCAGCTTTATGGAATAGTACATCAGATAAAGCATGTTTACTAAAAGTCTTCGGAAGAAATCTGTCTTCATGGAGTGAAGCTTCGGAAGACTTTGTCTCTGAGGCTTCGGAAGACTTCATGTTTGGCTTCGGAAGATATTGGTCTTGGCTTCGGAAGATTTTACACTTAGAGTATTTTCTAGTGTATTGTGTAAAACTTCCGAAGCATTTCATACTTCAGTACTTAGTGCATGTTGCAGAGAGACATTTGGATGTTTTGGTTTGCATCAGACTTAAGGAATCCTTACAAACTCCCCCTAGGCTAATGCTACCAAAACACTTAGAAGATCTTCAGATGTTAGTGGTCGTCACTTTTGGTTTGCATCAGACTTAAGGAATCCTTACACCTATTTTATCTGTTAAGTGTTCTAAGCAACTCTTCTCATTGTGTTTTTGTGTTGTAAGTGCATACCCTTCACCGGTCCTGCATTTGGTATCAGAGCATTTAGGCTCTTGATATAAGATCTCACCATCTTAGGATCCCTCACACACACAAAATACTTAACAACTCAAATGGCAGCTATTACCAAAGCTGATATGGAAACTGGAACTATGACAAAGTCTCCACTGATCACTCTTGAAGACTTTGATACTTGGTGTCAAAGAATGGAAGGCTTCATCAAGTCTCAAGACTTCAGGATGTGGGACTCTGTTGTTGAAGGACCTTACATACCAAGCACCACTTCTTCTACTGGTGGTGGTATGATACCTAAGGTTGTGGCTGACTATTCTGAAGAAGACATGAAGAGAATAGAGATTGATCAGAAAGTCATGACAACCCTTCAAACTGCTCTTCCAAACTCCATCTACAGAGGCTTCAAGAAATGCAAAACTGCCAAGCAACTATGGGAAGCACTGAAGCTGATGTATGAGGGGTCTACTAAAACAAAGGAGAACAAGAAGGATCTCCTAAAGTAGCAGTTTGAAAACTTTACCTTTAAGGTAGGTGAAACCATGACTCAACAATACTTTAGGTATGTTGAGATTGTGGATACTCTAATGGATGTTGGAGTAACTCTTGAGAACAGGGACATAGTAAGGAAGTTTATGTCCTCTCTTCCTAGACAATGGACATATTATTATGTTGTTATCAAGAGGACTGAGAACCTTAAGACTCTTACTCTCACAGAGTTGTATGGTATTCTTAATGGCTACCAGATGGAGATGAACATACAAAACTCATCTGGTAACTCCAGCAATCAACTGAGTTTAGCCCTCCATGTGGTTGAAAGGGAAAGCATTGAACCACAACATCATCTTATATGCTACCTTGACAACTCACAAAAAGGCCCTTTCATCACCTTCCCAGAGACTCCAAGGGAAAGCTACACTCAAGGAAATCCTTTCCAAGAGACAAGTTCTTCTCATGCCTTTGTCTCTGCTGATGAAACCTCAGGCAACTTTCTTTTTACCCTTGAAGATTTGGATTGTATCCATCCAGATGATCTGGAGTACATGGAGATAGTCCAGGAGATGACTCTTCTCACTCACAGAGCCAAGAAAATTTGGAAAATAAGAAGCAAGCTTCGAAAGGAAAATCTGTTTCCTTCGAAAGCTCCAAAGTGAAGAAGAAGACAAGTGGAAACTTGCGTTCGGAAGAAAATTTGGTCTCGGAAGAAAGGAATACTTCTGAAGCACTAAAGCCTGCTGCAGTGAAAGCAAGATCTTCCGAAGGTCCGGTCATCAAAACTTCCGAAGTCATCAAAACCCTTTTGAAGTATTGGAGGTCAAGTCTAAGCTTCCAAAGGTGGTGTGAAAGTCAAAGAAAGACCAAGTGGCTGAAAGTTCTTCATCAACATCAGCAAATGATCCTTCTAGCATGACTATAGGATCAATTACTGTTGCATTGTCTTCAACTTCTTTTGATTAGCCCAAGACCAATGAGACATGGGTTTTCAAATGTAACTAATCATTTCTTTTGTGTAAGAACAGCTCAAGACAAACATAAATGTATGGATCATTAACAGTGGTTGTTCTAGGCACATGACAAGCAATAGGTCACTACTCCAAAAGTTTGAAAGAATTGATGGAGGACCAGTTGCTTTTGGAGGAGATGCAGGAGGTTACATTACAGGAAGGGGCAAGGTCACAAATGGTAAGCTCAGCATTGAGAAGGTAAACTTTGTCAAGGAGCTTGTGTACAATCTTCTGAGTGTATCTCAATTTTGTGATCAGAGTCATAACATGCTCTTCACTGAGCATGAGTGCATTGTTCTCAGGCCCGGGTGGTCATTTCTCATGAGCACATCCTGCTCAGAGCCCCCAGGAAAGGGAACATGTACAAGATGGACTTGCAAGAAACATCTCCCTCAGGAGAAGTTTCATGCTTTCTGTCTAAGGAAAATAATGATGAATCTTTCCTCTGGCATAAAAGTATGTGCCATGTAAACTTTAAAAACATGAATAAATTAATTTAGAATGATTTGGTAACTAAAATACCAAAGAAAGAGTTTATAAGTGATGACCACTGTGTTGCATGCCTGAAAGGGAAGCAACACAAGGTATCTCACAAGCTAAAGGATAGAAATTCCATCATTAATCCCCTACACTTATTACATATGGATCTCTTTGGCCCCACCAGTGTAATAAGTCTAGGAAGGACCTTTTATTGTTTGATGATCATAGATGATTTTACAAGATTCACTTGGGTTTTCTTTCTTAGAACTAAGGATGAGACCCCTGAGATTCTGAAGAATTTCATCTTAAAGATTGAGAATCAATGTGATCACAAGGTCAAAACCATAAGATGTGATCAAGGAACTGAATTCAAGAATCAAATCCTTGATACATTTTGTGATGAAAAAGGTATTACAAGACAATATAGTGCTCCAAGGACTACTCAGCAAAATGGTGTTGCTGAGAGGAGAAACAGAACACTAATTGAAGCTGCAAGAACTATGTTGTCTGACTCTCAACTTCCCATCACCTTCTGGGCAGAAGCAGTTAACACTGCTTGCTATGTGCAAAACAGAGTTTTAGTAGTTAAGACAGATGGTAAAACTCCTTATGAACTTTGGCACAAGAGAAAGCCTTTCATTGGTTTTCTCAGGTCTTTTGGATGTCCTTGCACCATCTTGAATACTAAAGATCAAATTTCCAAGCTTGCTGAGAAATCAGATGATGGACACTTTATTGGATACTCTTCTCAAGCTAAAGCTAATAGAGTATACAATCTCATAACTAGAGTAGTTGAGGAGTCAACCAATGTGACTTTTAATGAGCACACTCCCAGTGTGAAAGGTTCTGGTCCGGATTGGCTATTTGATCTTGATTTAGTTACAAATTGTTTTAACAAATCTTGTGAGAATGTTTCAGGGTCCACAGATATACTACCTACAGGTGATCCTGACCCAAGATTTGAGCTAAGAAGACCGTCAAGTTACACATCTTCAGCTCCAGTGGTAACTAATCCTGCAAATGAAGCTTCTACCAGCACATCAATGACAAATCCTGTTGATACTTTTGGGGTGCCTTTAAATTCCAGCTTAGAGGTACAAAACTCAGAAGAAGGATATTCAAATGTTGGAGAAAATGGCTGTGGTGAAAGTGATGAGGAATTTGATGCTGATAACCAGTCCATTGAAGATAACATCAATGATGTCACATACTCATTGGATCAAGTCAATCTTGATAAGTGTGACATCCGGTAATTTTCCGTTACCAAACTCCGTTAGTTCCGTTAGTTCCATTACGTCTTGCATACACGTGTCGTGGGCACACACTAGTTGTCGTTGAACATTGGTGACTTAATAGTAATAATCTATAATAAACAATAATAATCTAATTAATAATATTGATTATTAGCTATGATTATGTGATGCATGAAGTTATAAAATTTTAAATGTTTGTTTTATAAATTTTACGCGATAACGTGACAACGTGTAATATATATTTCTTGTGTTGTGTGACTTATTGTAAATGTCTAGGATTATTATTATTGGTTAATAATACTTGTGTTTAGTAGTTACAAACTATTTAAAAAGTATTAGAAAGATTGGTTTTTATAAAATATAATTAAAGGGGTTTACTTTGTAATTGTTCTAAACCTAAAACTTACCTAAAATACAACCCTAATCCCCCCCCAAACCCCAATTTCGGCTGCAACTCTTCCAAACACCTTCATCCATTACGAATTTGATCCAAGAACACATACACAAGTCGAATTCCAGGTGGTTTCAAGTAGTACAAGTTGTTTACAAGTGATAATCATCATCAAAGCACATCTAAAGGTTAGTTTTGATTGGTTGTTCATAGTTTTGATGAAGATGAACCCTAATCCATGAAATTTTGATGAAAACCTGAAATTGATGATTGTTAGATGATTATATGATGTTAGTTAGGTTGTATGAATGTTGAATGATGTTAATTATGCAAGAAATCTAGGGTTTGATCATCTAGTTCATACATTGCCATAAGAGGAAACTTTTTATTCTTGGAATTCATGATTTGATGATGCTAAGATGTTAGATGCAATTGAAGATGGAATAATCTAACATTGAGGCTTACACTACTAGGTCACATGAGCTAGCTACACTTTGCCCTGGCATGGTTAACCCGCCAAGCTGACGTATTGAGCTCTATTTACGTGGCTTAGTCCCGGAGATTCAGAGTATGGTGACTGCTGCAAATCTTCCTACTATACAGCGGGTTATTCGACTGGCTCACAAGCTCACTAATCAGGCTGTGGAGCAAGGAAAGTTACCCAAGCGGGGCGCTGTGGCAAGCGTGCCCGACAACAAACGCAAGTGGGAGAACAACGCCAGCAAAGGATCGTCATCTGGTAACCAACCTCAGCAACACCAACCTCAACAGCAACATCAGCAGAGACGGTTTGATAACAATCGCAACTTCCACCAATCATCATCATCATCTCAAGGACCAAGTGGATACGTGGGGAAAAACCCAAGGTGCAACCGATGCAACTACCACCACATTGGCATGTATGACAGCTTTCGATGCCAGCGTTGTGGGAAGGTTGGACATGTGGCAAAGGATTGCCGTGGAGAACTGATAAAGAAGCCTCAACAACCTCAGCAGCCTCATGACATACCAAAGGGTTGCTTTGAGTGTGGAAAGGAAGGGCACTACAAGAAAAACTGTCCTCAACTGAGAAGAAATGGGAATGGCAACGGGAATGGTGGCAACAATAACAATGGAGGCAATGGTGACAACAATGGTGGCAACAATGGTGGAGCTAAAGGGAGAGTCTTTGTCATGGGTTCAGGTGAAGCTCTAAACGATCCTACTACCCATACTGGTAATTTTCCTGTTAATGGTCGTTTTGCTTCTGTACTGTTTGACACTGGAGCTGATAGAAGTTTTATCTCTACTAAGCTCTGTAGTCTTTTAAGTGATATGCCTTCTATATTGGAATCTAAGTATGTCGTAGAGTTGGCTGATGGTAAGCAAATCTCCGTTACGCACATCCTTAAGAATTGCAAGATAGAGCTTGCTGGTCATACTTTCGACATTGACCTTATGCCTGTTACTCTTGGAAGTTTTGATATGGTCATAGGCATGGACTGGCTGTCCGAGAAGCAAGCAGAAGTGATTTGCTGTGAGAAGGTCATTCGCATTCCTCTAACAGACAAAGAAACTCTTTCGGTTAAGGGCGAGAAGAATGGTGTTGTGATAGGCATCATCTCATTCATGAAGGCTCAGAAGTGGCTACATAAGGGTCACTTAGCCATATTAGCCCTCGTCTCCGACAAGCAACAGGAGGAAAAGAAAGTAGAGGATATTCCGGTGGTTCGTGATTTTCCAGAGGTGTTTCCAGAGGATATGCCTGGACTACCACCTCACCGTCAAGTTGAATTTCAGATCGATTTGACTCCCGGAGCTGCTCCGATTGCGCGAGCAGCTTACCGCTTGGCACCGAATGAACTGCAGGAATTATCTACACAACTTCAAGAACTATTGGATAAAGGGTTTATTCGACCGAGTTCATCGCCGTGGGGAGCACCTGTTCTCTTCGTTAAGAAGAAAGATGGCACATTCCAAATGTGCATCGACTATAGAGAGTTGAACAAAGTCACAGTCAAGAACTGATACCCTTTATCTCGTATCAACGATCTATTCGATCAACTTCAAGGATCAAGTTATTATTCGAAGATTGATTTGAGATCTGGTTATCATCAACTTAGAGTCCGAGAAGAAGACATCTCTAAAACTGTGTTCCGTACTCGTTATGGTCATTACGAGTTCTTGGTCATGCCTTTCGGGTTGACAAATGCACCAGCAGTGTTTATGGATCTCATGAACCGTGTGTGCAAACCCTACCTTGATCAGTTTGTTATCGTGTTTATTGATGACATATTGATTTATTCCAAGACCAAGGAGGAACACGAGGAGCACCTACGTCTAATTATGGAATTACCTAGAAAGGAACAGTTTTACGCAAAATTTTCCAAGTGTGATTTCTGGATTCGTGAGGTGCAATTTTTGGGTCACATTGTTAACGAAAAGGGAATACATGTGGATCTTGCAAAAAATTGAGGCTATAAGGAACTAGTCCATACCCAAGACGCCTAGTGAGATAAGGCAATTTCTTGGTCTGGCAGGATACTATCAACGTTTCATTGAGGAATTCTCAAAGATTGCTCAACCTCTCACAGCTTTGACCCATAAAGGAACAACCTATAAATGGGGTGAGAGTCAAGAAGCTGCTTTTCAGTTGCTAAAGCAGAAACTCTGTAGCGCACCGATACTAGCACTACCCGAAGGAAGTGATGATTTTGTAGTTTATTGTGATGCTTCTATCCAAGGACTAGGTTGTGTCCTGATGCAACGTGACAAGGTGATAGCTTATGCCTCGCGACAACTGAAGGTACATGAAAAGAACTACACTACTCATGACTTGGAGTTGCAGTGGTCTTTGCCTTGAAGATATGGAGGCATTACTTGTACGGTACCAAGTGCACAATTTACACCGATCACAAGAGTCTTCAACATATCTTTGAGCAGAAAGAGCTTAATATGAGGCAATGACGCTGGGTGGAATTGTTGAACGACTATGATTGTGTTATTAAATACCACCCGGGAAAAGCGAATATAGTCGCTGATGCCTTGAGTAGAAAGGAAACAGCTAAGCCCCGACGGGTGCATGCTCTACAACTCAGGATTAGTACTCACTTGCCTGAACAGATCAAGGAAGCCCAGACAGAAGCCTTGAAAAGTGAGAACGTTGGATCTGAATCTCTACGCGGGATGGATAAACAGTTGGAAGTCAAATGCGATGGAATTCGGTATTTCATGGATAGACTATGGGTGCCTTTGCATGGAAATTTAAGAGACTCGGTTATGAGTGAAGCACACAAGTCTAAATATTCCATACACCCTGGCTCTGAAAAAATGTATCATGAACTGAAGGCGCACTATTGGTGGCCTAATATGAAGGCTGACGTAGCTACGTACGTGAGCAAATGTCTGACTTGTTCTAAGGTTAAAGTGGAATATCAGAAACCATCTGGGTTATTGCAACAACCTAAGATCCCCTTGTGGAAGTGGGAACAGATTTCCATGGATTTTATCACTAAGTTGCCCAGAACTCCTAGTGGTTGTGACACGATATGGGTGATCGTGGATCGATTCACTAAGTCAGCTCACTTCTTGGCGATCAAGGAAACTGACAAGATGGGCAAGTTAACTCGAATTTATTGGAAGGAGGTAGTTTCAAGACATGGTGTGCCTATCTCGATTATTTCTGATCAGGATGCTCGTTTTACGTCTCATTTCTGCAATCATTGCAGAAATCATTGGGTACACGCCTAGATATGAGCACTGCCTATCATCCGCAGACCGATGGACAAAGTGAATGTACTATTCAAACATTGGAAGATATGTTACGAACTTGTGTGATTGATTTCGGGAATAATTGAGAAGTTCACTTACCATTGGTTGAGTTTTCGTATAACAATAGTTATCATACCAGCATCAAGGCAGCACCATTTGAGGCATTATATGGGCGAAAATGTAGATCACCAGTTTGTTGGGCGGAAGTTGGTGATAGTCAGTTAACTGGTCCTGAGTTGATACATGAGACCACTAAGAAGATAGTACAGATACGAAACCGCATGGCAGCAGCGCGAGATAGACAGAAGAGTTACGCAGACAAACGACGGAAACCCTTGGAGTTTCAAATCGGTGACAAAGTGTTGCTAAAAGTCTCACCGTGGAAAGGTGTGATTCGGTTTGGAAAAAGAGGCAAGCTTAATCCAAGATACGTCGGACCATTTGAGATTCTGGAAAGAATAGGTCCAGTGGCGTATCGATTGGACTTACCTGATTCATTGAGTGGCGTTCACAACGTATTTCAAGTCTCGAATCTAAAGAAGTGTCTATCTGACGAGACACTAGTTGTACCACTCGAGGAAGTACAAGTAGATGATCAACTACGCTTTGTTGAGGAACCGGTTGAAGTGATGGATCGTGAGATCAAGACTCTTAAACAAAGTAAGATACCTATAGTCAAAGTTCATTGGAACTCAAAACGTGGACCGAAATTCACGTGGGAACGCGAGGATCAGATGAAGCTGAAGTATCCTCATCTGTTCGAAACGACAACAAAGGTCGGGGAAGGTACTGATTAAATTTTGGGACGAAATTTATTTCAACATGGGGATGATGTGACAACTCACTTGATTTCGTTATGCCAATGCAGTAAACCAGGGATGTAGCACAACCATGTAACGCAATTTTCGGGACGAAAATTCTTTCAACATGGGGATAATGTGACATCCGGTAATTTTCCGTTACCAAACTCCGTTAGTTCTGTTAGTTCCGTTAGGTCTTGCATACACGTGTCATGGGCACACACTAGTTGTCGTTGAACATTGGTGACTTAATAGTAATAATCTATAATAAACAATAATAATCTAATTAATAATATTGATTATTAGCTATGATTATGTGATGCATGAAGTTATAAAATTTTAAATGTTTGTTTTATAAATTTTTACGCGATAACGTGACAACGTGTAATATATATTTCTTGTGTTGTGTGACTTATTGTAAATGTCTAGGATTATTATTATTGGTTAATAATACTTGTGTTTAGTAGTTACAAACTATTTAAAAAGTATTAGAAAGATTGGTTTTTATAAAATATAATTAAAGGGGTTTACTTTGTAATTGTTCTAAACCTAAAACTTACCTAAAATACAACCCTAATCCCCCCCAAACCCCAATTTCGGCTGCAACTCTTCCAAACACCTTCATCCATTACAAATTTGATCTAAGAACACATACACAAGTCGAATTCCAGGTGGTTTCAAGTAGTACAAGTTGTTTACAAGTGATAATCATCATCAAAGCACATCTAAAGGTTAATTTTGATTGGTTGTTCATAGTTTTTGATGAAGATAAACCCTAATCCACGAAATTTTGATGGAAACCTGAAATTGATGATTGTTAGATGATTATATGATGTTAGTTAGGTTGTATGAATGTTGAATGATGTTAATTATGCAAGAAATCTAGGGTTTGATCATCTAGTTCATACATTGCCATAAGAGGAAACTTTTTATTCTTGGAATTCATGATTTGATGATGCTAAGATGTTAGATGTAATGCTTAGATGTTAGTTTAATTGAATTGTGCAAGAAAATCCATGAAATTGTGATGTTGATCATGACTTACTAAAAGTAGAAACTTTTGTGTATGATGTTTGGGAATTTGGATGTTTGGAGATGATTAACATGTTAGAATGAATGTTATGAACTTGATTAGGTAAAATATTGATGAAATTATCATTGGATTGGATGCTAGAACACTTTTGGGTGTTACTTTCCCAAAAGAGAAACTTTATTTTTGTAGAACTTTGGATGTGATGATTTGGGCATGCTTATGATGTTAGGATGACGTTAGAATGATTGTGGATGATGTTTTTTGTGATAGAATGTGTAATTGAGTTGTTATGGATGCTTAGTTGATCATGTAGGAATTATAGGTCCTGGTGATCATACATGAGAATGGATTATGGTTAGTGATTAGGAGATCATGTTTGGGATTGGAATTGATGGTCACTGTGTATGTTGGTTGGAATGAACTAAATGAATGAATGTGATTATGATTGTCATACACACGTGCGAATCTGAGGCCCCTACTTAGTAGGATTGGCAGGGTTTAGGATGTGAGGTCGTGAGTGGCTTCACATGGCATGTGGTGCATGATTAGTCTTCGTGTATGAATTATTTATTGTGATGTATATATATACATACATACATATATATATATATATATATATATATATATATATATATATATATATATATATATATATATATATATATATATATATATATATATATATATATATATAAGCATGATGATTGTTTGAGATTTGCATAAGTGTATGATGATCTAATGTGGCGTGATGACTTACGTAGAACCTAGGTTGACAATGTGATACGCATGGCTAAATTGCATGACACTCTTGTATGTTAAGTGATCATATATGATTAAACTATATTTCAACTAATATGTCACCAACGGGTCAAACGGGTCAACTAGGTTAACCTAGGATTATTGAGGTTCTATGTGTACACGTACTTATGTACTTGTGTGTTCTAGGTAACCTTTGAAGGGTTGTGTTTGCATCTATCACGAGTCTCTTTATTCACTATCATTACACACCAGGTGAGTTCATGCCCCACTCTTTACTTAATCTCTTTTGGGGGAGATAGCATACTGGTAAACTACAAACGCTTTATATATTCAAGTTGTGCATAATATTAATATAGTGCTGATATCCTGGAAAAGTCCTCACACTTTCGAATTGTTAATATTGAATAGCTGGGAAATTTGGGTAGTACTACTGGGTCTGACAAGCCCCACCTGTGTGACTCGAGGTCAACCGGGTGCAATTTGTCCTATTGAACATTGTCACGTCCTGTTGAGTCGTGACAGGAGGCAACAATGTAACACAGTCAGCTTCAATTGCGAAATCACTATGAGTTAATATTTATTGTTAATGGACTAGCTATCTGTTACAATGCACTACTTTTATATCTCTACTATTAAACTGCTTATGATTGAATATCAACTCTTGAGCTCACCAACCATTGTGTTGACATTTTAGTATGCTATTCTCAGGTCATTAACTTGCTTGCTTTAGGAGCACCACACGGATTCACCTTGCATTCTAAGGATTGGTCTTCAAGACATCTTTATTTTTTTTAATGGTTAATGTTTACTCATTTGGTTTGGCGCATGTTTTGCCATAGTATGCATTTATATTCTTTGGGTTGTTTTACAAACCGCTTCCGCACAGTTTTCAAGTTTAAACTTTGGTTGATTTTGTTTTAATTGTGGCATATAGAGTCGTTCTGAGTAACTATTGACTGTGATCCTGGTTTGTTCACACGCCTCGCGGTAAAACTCCGCACGTGGATTTGAGGGTGTGACAATAAGTGTGCTTATGTGGAGGGTGAATCTTCTTTGCCAGATCAGAAATTTTCAAATTTAGATCTGTCTAAACAACTTGCTGTGATCCCTCAACTAAGGATCCACAAGTCTCATCCTACCACAAACATCATCGGAGATGTTGATTCAGGGGTGAGAACAAAAGGACAAACCCATGAAGCAAATGTTTGTCTTCACTCTTGTTTCTTGTCCCGAATAGAGCCAAAGAAATTTGATGAGGCTCTAAAGGATGGAAGTTGGGTTGAAGCTATGCAAGAGGAGCTGCTTCAATTCAAAAGGAAAAAGGTTTGGAACCTATGTCCTCTTTCTCAAGGGAAGACTATAATAGGAACCAAATGGGTTTTCAGGAATAAGAAGGATGATAGAGGATTTATCATCAAGAACAAGGCAAGACTAGTTGTTCAAGGGTACACTCAAGAAGAAGGAATTGACTACACAGATGTTTTTGCTCCTGTAGCAAGACTTGAAGCTGTTAGGATATTCCTAGCTTTTGCTGCATCCAAGAACTTCAAGGTCTACCAACTTGATGTAAAGTGTGCTTTTCTCTATGGGGTGATTGATGAAGAGATGTATGTCAGACAACCATCTGGGTTTGCAGATTCTGATCATCCTGATTATGTCTGCAGGCTTGATAAAACTCTTTATGGCCTGCACCAAGCACCAAAGAAGTGGTATGAGACTCTATCTTAGTATCTCTGTCAACATGGCTATAAAAGGGGTACTATAGATGGAACCCTCTTCATCAAAGGAACAGGAAATGACATAATGCTAGTTCAAGTATATGTAGATGACATTATCTTTGGGTCAACTAATCCAAAGCTCTGCAAAGACTTTGAGAAGCTGATGAAGGACAGGTTTGAAATGAGTGCCATGGGGGAACTCAATTTCTTTCTAGGAATTCAAGTGAAGCAAGTTGACAATGGCATCTTCATAAGTCAGTCAAGGTATGTACAAGACATACTTAAAAGGTTCAACATGACTGATTGTAACGTTGTTAAGACACCCATAGCCAGAAACCATTACCTTGGACCTGATCTTGAGGGGGAGTGTGTTGATGAGCATCTCTACAGGGCAATGATTGGGTCTCTTATGTACCTCACAGCTAGCAGGCCAGATATCATGTTTGCTACATGCATTTGTGCAAGATATCAAGCCAACCTCAAGATGTCACACCTGGTCACTGTCAAAAGAATTTTAAGATATCTCAAAGGCGCTCCATCACTTGGCCTTTGGTATCCAAAGAATTCTGACTTTAATCTGTATGGTTATACAAATAGTGACTATGGTGGCTGCAACATGACTGCAAAGTCTACATCAGGGGGATGTCAATTTCTTGGTGGAAGAGTAGTCTCTTGGCACTGTAAGAAACAATCATGTGTATCTGCATCAACTACTGAGGCTGAATACATTGCTGCTGCAAGCTGTTGTGCTCAAGTGCTTTGGATTCAGAATCAGATGCTGGACTATGGATTCAACTTCAAGGAGACTCTCATCCACATAGACAACAACAATGCTATCTCAATCACAGAAAATCCTGTGCAGCACTCAAGGACAAAGCATATCAATATCAGGTATCATTTGATTAGAGATAACATTGAAAAGAGATTAATCAAACTAGTCAAAGTTAACACAAATGAACAATATGCTGATTTGTTCATCAAAGCTTTTGATGAACAGAGATTCAAATATCTTGTATCAGCTATTGGGATGATTAACTTTGAATAGCTTTTCTTAAAATTTAATCATATTTATTTCTAAAACCTGTGTGTCCTAAGTCGTCTATTTTGTCACCTTTATAAGTCCCTGTTTTCTTTGGAAGAAAATCTTTTCAAAAGACTTTTCTTAGATTTTTGAAAATTTTAATCTCCTTTCTTTTTGGAAGATTTATAATTACCTTCGGAAGAAATTTATGTATTAGTAAACAAATAACTGCTTCAGTAATTTTACCTTAGGAAGAAATTTCTAAAATATCTTCCGAAGTTTAAAATCAACTTAAGTACCCTGTATGTTTCAAAGAACAAGTTTCTTCCGAAAGCAATTTAACTTCGGAAGTTTTTATTCTCCTTAGAATAAAAAATCTCTGAGTATAAATTCTCTTACGAAGCAAAATTCTCAAAAACCTTTAAAATATCTTTCGAAGCCAATTTGCCTTCGAAAGCTTTTTCTTCAGAACTTCTGAAGCAAATAACCTTCGGAAGATTTCTCAACTTCCAAGAAAACTACTTTTTGGGCAAAAGTAAACTACTTTTCGGAGGTGGGACCGACATCCAGATTTTAAAGTTTATCCTCTTTCATTAACTTTGTCTCAAATCCTTTTCACATATATACCCAACGGTTCCCCCTCTTTCACTATCTTCTTCAATTACACTATTTCTCAAACCTAAATTCTCCCAAACCGCCTTTGTTCTTCATCTTTCTTCATCCTTAAGCTTTTCAAATGGCCAACCTAAACCGTAGAAACAACCCAGATTTCTCCATTCAACTTCACAGGCAACACAACCAGGTTGCTCTGTTAAGCTCTGAGAAAGATGAAAGTTTCTCAGAGATTTGTCGTTTCTTAGCTCTATCCAACTACTTCACCTCCCTAACCATTGATCCTACTTTTTATGAGGATTATCTGCTTGAATTCTAGAAGACCTGTAAAGAGGTCATTATGGATAGGGAGAATGCACTGTCTGCCACAGTCAGGGGAGGACAATCTTCATCACTCCGGCCATCATCAACACTCACTTGCAGTTGGATGATGAAGAAGGTGAGGTGTCCTTTCCAAAGGAAGCTGTAAATCATTTCTTTGAGCAGATTGGCTATGAGGGAGATTTCTCTGTAAAGACCTTCAGGAAAGGAAAGGTCTCATCCCAGTGGAAATACCTGCTTCATGTGGTTATCCATAGCTTTTCAAACAAGCATGGAGGGTGGGACCAGATTCCTGAAGATCTCTCCTTCATAGTGCATGGAATGGTTCAAGGGGTCAAGTTCAGGTACTCTCAGTTTGTTTATACAAATTTGCTTGCTAACTTGGACTCCTTAGAGTATTATATGTTTCCTAGATATGTTCAACACATTCTCAACTGTGAACTGGGCTCACAGTTGAGGGAAACAGATAATATTCTTAAATTGGGACAGATGAAGCCTGACATCTTTAAAATTATGAAGAAGCCAACTGTAGGCTTCTCAGGGGTAGAAACAGCCCTTGTCCCAAAATGTTAGAGCTCATTGTTCAAGGTGACAACCTAGCAACACAAGCTAGTGTTCAACCCACACCTTCTACCTCCCAAACCTCAAAAAGACCACCAATTACCCTCACCTACCAAAGAAAATCCAAACGAACCCCTGCTCAAGCTATTGAGCCTGTGCAGGCCCCATATACTCACCCATACAGGAGGAAGTGTACACTAGAGCTCCCACTTCCCCTGAGGGGCAAACCACTTCTATCTCTTCAAGAATCAGGGATAAGGTTCCTCATGCTCACCTTGATAAGCTCACAAGCCCAACTGCCTTAAGCCCTCACTCTAAGTCTTAGCACTCAAGTGAACAACCTTCAGGGGATAGTTACCATCCCCAGCCTTTAGACTTAAATCAACCCATTCCCAACCTCTCATTCTATACTGATGAAGACTTAGGATTCAGTGGGTACCATGAGTCTCTCTACTCTTCCCCTACTCAAAGAGAGATGAGTACTCTTGAGTCTTCTTTGTCTAGCCCTCATCAGTCACCCATCACTAAGGTGGATACTTCTGAACCTATTCAGGATATCCATATGGAAGAGGCTCTCACTTCTGCAAGTGATTACATCATTAAGACCTCAACCATGGCAACTCAGCCCATTGACACTTCTGCGGCTGTCAATGTGCTGAGGAAATCCAGCAGCCAAGAACCTGAAGCTGGTGGTGAGAGAGAGGACTTTGGTCCAATCATCTCATCCCCCATTGATTCTTCTGATGAAGATGAGAGGAATCTGAGACTAAAGGTGCAAAAACTGTCAAAAAGATGCTCCTATTTAGTCTCTAAGGTTAGTCACCTTGAATCTCAAGTGACTACCCTGCAAACTAGGGTCAATGATCAGCAACTTGAGATATCTTATCTCAGGGAGAAACTAGCTGGGAGACCTTTAAGGGGAGCTCAACCAGGAACACAAGAACCTGTGAATGTGATTGACCTAACTCCTAGCTCACCTATGCAAGAGGGTGCTGCTACCAAAAAGGGAGAGAAAGTCATTACAGTCACACAACCTGAGATTTCTTCAAGGAGTATGGACATTAAGGACTCACCATCCTCACTTGCAATTGTGCATACTCAGCAACTTCCTCAAGTTCACATTTATGTGGACATTATAGACTCTTTCATTAGGAGTCTCTTTGAGGAATGCATTCCAAGGGCTATGCCATCTCCACCTCAAGGAACTTCAAACTACATTATTGGGTGGAGGTATGATGCTGATAGAAGAGCCCTCATTCTTCAAAGAGTTCAAAGGCAGCAAGAAGTATTTAATTTTCAGACCTTGAACTACTATGAAGGTCTTGATCTGATCAATATGCCACTTGTCAACTCAAGTCAATCAAGACAAGCTGACAGGTTAGCACTCAGAATTCAAGACAGAATTACTGAAGAGTTCAGTCTTTGAAGGAGACAAAGGCAATCAGGTAATATCATTGGTCAACTGGATGCTGAGGTAGACCTTAAGATTAGCTTCAAAGGCAAAACCTTGGCTGAAGGCCTAGTAATAGAGTCTGAGAGCCCTGTCACACCAACAACTGCTTCAGAGATTCATTCCCTTGATGAGACACCTGCTGGTGAAGGTGCATCTCAACCTCTCTCTGGCCAGAGCTTAGAAGCTACACCAAGCAATGAAGGCCTAAGCTCTCTCCACCCTGAGTCACAAAGGTCTGTGAGTGATAAAGAGAAAAGAAAATTGACTTCTGAGGAGATTGAGGAGGAGGAGAGAGAGAGAGGAAAAGGAAGATAAGGGGAGAAGGTTCCTCTACTAGGTCTGCAAGATTCATGGAAGCTGCTATCAGGGCTGCCCCAGGCCAAACACTCAGGATGATGAGTTGGGGGCAGTCAGGATCAACTACTTTCAGACTAGGAACTATGACATTGATAATATCATCTCCCTCCCCTTAAAGAAATTAAATGAACTGGCTGATATGGAATTGTCAAAGGAAAGAAAGGAGGCAGAGGATGCAAAATTACTTCTTCAAATCAAAGAAGAAAGAAGACAGAAAAGACTCTACAAGCATGTGCCTACTCTCTTCCCAGTTCAAGAAAGTCCTGTATATGAGGATGTGGTTCCACAAGAACCTAAGGTAGACAAAGAAACTGATAAGATCAACATGATCAATGTCACACCCCGACCGACGGCGGAATCATCGGGGCGGACGAATGTGAAACGATTGTTCATAGCACATGGAACTAAATAAGTTGTAATAATATTAAATATCATTTTTATTGAACATTACAAGATAATTAAATCTTTACAATACAAACAAGATATAAACAACAACATATGATTTTCAATTAAACTAAGTCCAAGTCCTATATGAGCACGAAGAGATCTTCAAGTATCAAACCTGAAATATGTTAAAAATAAAGGGTCAACTTTGAAAGTTGGTGAGTTCCCATGGGTTAAGCATACATATATATCAAAAGATTTACAAGTAGCAATTCATGTCAATGTTTATGAGTTAGCAAGTTTATAGAACACATATAGCTACAACCAAACCTCGACTTGATTACAAGTTTATAAGATTGGCTAAGTGTACTTGATTCCCATGATGAACAAGTCATATGTTATCAGGAGCCGGCAATACATCGGCTTTAGCACCAAATAGGCTTGTCAGGCCCAAAGATCTAAGATGTCGCCAGGCTAGCAATAGTTAATGATTGTAAACAAAATATGTATCTCATATAAAACTTACAATAACAGAAATAACCATGACAAAAAGGTAAAGATGAATTGCATGTGCATTTACAAGTATCAAGATGTTTACAAGTGTAAGTTTATAAGGTTAACATGTTTCACCCCAAAAGGTGTGAAATAAAGTAAAAAGGGGCATGGAGAACTCACATGAAAAACTCACAATAATAGTAATGGTTGTAGAGTACATAAGAAAGCTTGGATGTTCAAGAGTCAAAGGTGATGTCCTAAATGATAAAACGAAATAATAACTTGGGTTTGGAATACATTACAAGAAGTTAGGATGCTTAGGAATGCCAATAAGCGAAAGGTAGATTGATAAACGATTATTGTACCAATTTTAGATTTTGGACAGAATGTTTCGTACGTGTTTGAACAGGTTTTTAAAATAGCAAACGGTTTCATAAAATTATAAAAATTTACATTTGACTAGTTCAAAGTCTCTCGGACAACTTTCATTAAGAAACATTTTTATGAAAAGATCTGTAAATAGGTCAAACAAGCAGCACAAGACAGAAGGTGCTGAAATGCGCACTTATCTTGTGAAGGCTATTGTTGAGTCGTGCGATTGAGTTTGAAGAAGTATAAACTGTCGTTGAAAGGGTAATTCAATGAACTTAACATTGGAGTCTGATTTTACTCAAATTTAGTTTGTTATGATCAAGTTATGGTTGGTTGAAGTAAGATTATATTCTGCCAGAATTGTAGTAAGGCACTTATGTGCACTTTTAAAATCGTTAAAGCATGAAACGGGTTAGATCAATTTATTATGTCAATATATGGTATATTAGTCTTCATTTGAGTTATAAAAATATTCTAAGTTTTTGGCATAGCCATCATTTAGAAAAATAATCTTGTGGAATAACCGAATGCGGCGGCATAGCCGTCCATATGCAAACGGGATTCTTTGTTTATGTTAGTGTGTTGTTAGTTTGATTTAGGAATGTTAGTGATTGTTATAAGATTAGTGATTATTAAAATATTAATGATCAAATGATAATGATTAAAATAAAAAGAGATTTGATAGAAGAAAGAATAATAGTAAGAACATAAAGTCATGAGAACAATTGGATGTTAGGATGATTAAAAAGTATAATATAAAAGCAATAAAAGATTACCTTAGTATCAAGAATTCTTAAAATTTCTTGTAAAATATAATTCTTCAAATTGATCATAACCAATGGATGAAAGAAAGATATGAGAGTGAGATTTTTAGAGAATGAGCAAATGAAAAGTGAGGCCTAAGGCTTGCTTTTATAGTTGAGGTTAGGAGTAGGTTATGAATGGTGTTAGTGGTGAGTTATAAGTCTTTTAAAAGGGGGTTATGATTGGAATTTGAAATAAATATAAAATTAAATAATTTAGATAAATAAAAGAATACTTACAATTTAAACTTTAAATTTATTAAAGTTTTAATTTTAATTTAACAACTTTTTTTATTAAATCTTTGTGGACTTTATAAATCTAATAAGAACTTGTAATTTGATTATTTATTTTAATTAAATATTTAAAATCTTATAAATATTAATAACATTTTATAGACCATACATATTTGTAAAAATAATGATCTTGTATTTTACTCCTTTATTTTAGTTTTATAATTAAAAATCATAAATGACAAATAAACTTCATGAATTTATAAAACTTTATTTTCTATATTATAAAATATTTTATAAATCATACAATTATAATAACTTGTTTAAATGATTTGATAAATAATAATTGAAAAAAACAATTTACCATATTGGTTAAATTGCATTTAATTCATTATAATGAATAAAAGAATTTTAAATGATGAATTTTCCATTATACAAAAGTTCAAAATGGGTCCGAGTTTGGGTTTATAGTTTGAAAAATGGCGGATGTTACAATCAACTACCTGAGTGCCACAGGTCTCTATCAGGCTGCTGCACTCCTTCCCTTACCCTTTAATTACATTGAGTTTGAGTATCTCACACAGCTCAAACTTGAGTTAGTCAAAGAAAGAAAGACCACCAAAAGGAAGTTAAGGGAAGAGGCTGCAAAGTCAAGAGTCATCATCCAAAAGAGTTTGAAGAAGTCTGCTGACAGACAAAGGATGATGAGCTTCTTAAAGCTGTATGGATTCTCCGGAAGAAGACTTGGCCCTATGTCTTTATCCACAATGGATGAGCATATCAGGGTAATCAAGCAAAAGATCAAGAATGAAGAGCTGATTGACTTACACTTCCCTCCAAGTCAAGTCCCACCTGAAGTGGAGGTTAAGGTTGAACAATCTGAGACAACACAACCTGGACCTCCTGCTGAGTCTCAGCAAGCTTCATCTTCTGATCCACAGTAGGGTCAAACTTCCTCTCCTTCTGAACCTGTGAGGGAGGAACACCCAACTGAGAAAGACAAAGATGATCAACAAGGTGCTGCAGACCAGTCTTCTCAATTAAAGTCTTCAAAGAGGAGGAAGAGGATGGCTTCTAAGCCAAAGTCAAAGAAGAAGAAGAAGCCTGAATCATACACCTCTACACCTCAGGTTGAGTCAGATCAACCTGAGGAAGTGCATGAAGATGCAGCCCAATCAACTCCAATTCAAGTGGCTCCTCTTGTAGTTGAGAGACCCATCTTATCCAGGACCTTCACAACTAATCCAAAAAGATGGCATGTGATCAGATATCAAGGTGTTGAAAGTGTCTACACATGGCAAGACTTATTCAACTTACCTCTGCATGATCTCTTTAAGATGAGAAGATACTATGAGAGTCCGAGTGATCCTGACCATCTGATGAAGAAGGGCATGGTCGTCATCATCATAAGGACTGTCAACAACTGAAGATCTTCTAATGTTTTGGTAGCATCAGCCTAGGGGGAGTTTGTAAGGATTTCTATAAGTCTGATGCAGCCAAAACATCTAAAGTCTCTCTGCATGCATGCACTAAAGAACTGAAGTAGACATGCTTCAGAAGTTTTACATCCTGCACTAGAGATATTCCAAGTGTAAAATCTTTCGAAGCCAAGACCAACATCTTTCGAAGCCAAAAGTGAAGTCTTCCGAAGCTTCAAAGACAAAGTCTTTCGAAGCCAAAGAGTGAAGACAGATTTCTTCCGAAGACTTTTGAGGATATGCTTTTATTTGATGTACTTTACCATAAAGTTTGACCACCTTTCCGCTGCAACTTGGTAAAGTCACCAACTTACATGAGTTGGTGAAAGGTCCATGCTTTTGGTAACTGTACATTGAGGTCTTAAGTCCATGCTTTCTACTTTATATACTTTTATCCTTTTTGTAATATATTAGAATGTGAGCTATGGCATGTCATAGTCACTAGTCAAAAGGCAAATCTGCCTTTTGACTCTACATTTGATTTTGTAGTTGTCTAGTCAATTGTATCCAGCTGGCTTTCAAAGTATGACCGGTTGTAGGATGTAGTATAAAGTATCTCAAGTACTTGTAACTTTTATCGTATGCTTTGTAACACTTGTAATAGAACTTGAGAAGCAATATACAACATTCTTGAAAACCAATTACTTGTGTTGTTTGCCATCTTGTTCTGTCTCATATTTACTTGTGTTCTTAACATCTTTCACTAAGAGTTAACCAGTTCCCTATTTGATCTGTTAAGTGTTCTAAGCAACTCTCCTCATTGTGTTTTTGTGTTGTAAGTGCATACCCTTCACCGGTCCTGCAGTGAAATTTTATAGGGATTAAATTATAAAATATGTAAAGTATTGGGTTTAAAAACAAAAAAGAAATAGAACAAAATGTATACAACCTTTTATGGACATAATGCAATAATTAATGCAACCAAAATTTGATAATTAGTAATGTATAAATTTAAGCTTTTAATATTTAAATAAAGTTCAAAAATTACACAAATTTAAGCTTGTAATTTCCTTGAGAGCAGAAGCCATTGTTGTTCCTTATAATCTCGAAGTTTGGTTTTTATAAAATTTAAAATTTAAGAATCAAACTAGGGTGACATAAATTTTGTCTTCATCATGTGAATATTAACTTGCAACCATCTTTCAAAAGCTTGAATTAAGCTTGTAATATTTTTCTTTTAAAAAATTAAATACCAAACTTGCAATATGATCATCTGATAGTTCGTTTTTGTGGTTTCCATAAAGGAAAAGGAAGTTAAAGTATTGTGCAGAGTTAATTATAAAGAGTGGATAATTTTGTTGTTAGTTATTAATTATGAGAAATTATAATAACAAATATATTAAAAGTATGTACAAGCTTAATACGAACGATAATTGGTTTCTATGTTAATCTTTTTCAATGACTAAACTAAAGTTAAAATATAAATAAAGTTGAATTAGACCCACCACCCCTACCCCACCCGTATCCTATTGCCTTCTTCCAATCGTATCTTTCTCAACCTCAAAGCCACCACCACAACAAGTTCATGAACAACACCAACAACCACCATACCCTTACCACCAAAACCACCGCAAACTACCATGTTGGAGCATATATTGTCATTTATAGTGTGTCCGTCGCTTGTCGAATAGTCTAGACTTAATGTAATAAACCTGATATGTTGTAAACACATGAAACTGAGTCATTCGCAGGAGCATATGCGAATGAGACTCAGTCGTGCGACTGAGCCTTGCTAATGGGCCAGTCGTGCGACTGACAGATGCGATTGGGTCATTCGTAAGACTAAACCATAAGTATGGTCCAATCGCACGATTGAACCATACGCATGGTCCAGTCATACGATTGAACCATACGCATGGTCCAATCGCACGAATGGGCCCAGTCGCATCTAATATGGGCCGAAGCCTATATATACCAGTTTCAATGTGTAGAGAGATTAAGGGTTTGGGAAGGGAGTCTGCCCGGGGCCTAGGGCTGCCGGATGAGAGGGGAGGTCATGCTCGATCTCCCCTTGCCAAGAGTCTTGATTCTTATGTTGTAACGAGCTTGTAATCGTTAGGTTTTATCAATGAAACCATTATATTATAGTTCGTGTTATTGATTTGACTTTTGGTTGCTGTTGTTTATCCTTCCGTCAAGAACATGCTCGGATGTTTACCGATCCAGTGCCTTCACAATTGGTATCAGAGCCGGTTACTGCTGGAATGATCTAACAATCATTCTAGCAACCCGAGCTCTTGATTTCTGGATCCAATTTCAGATCTTGACGTTAAACCCACTTCGTGTTCTTCGTGTTTTGCTCGGATTTGGTAACGTGTGTTGGTTTTATGTTAAAATCGAACTCGAAACCAGTTCCTATCACCCTTGCGAATCTGATGATGTCTACTTTGTTTCGGTTCATGTTGAATTCGTCAGATTAGGGTTTTGGGCAGCCCTGACGGCTGCAGATCTGAAAATCTGCGTGCAGACCCGTTCATGCGACTGGGCCATACGAATGGACCATTCGTACGACTGGGCCATACGAATGGACCATTCGTACGACTGGACCATGCTAATGGACCAGTCGTGCGACTGGACCAGTCGTATGTTCAGTCGTGCGACTGGACCAGTCGTATGTTCAATCGCACGAATGGACCATCCGCATTGACTTATCCGCATTTGTTCCAGACCTAAAAAAAAAGAGTCTGGAACTGCTTCTTGCACAGATTTGAGGATGAGCAAAGCACATTCACCCTGCGGCTCTTTTGTCAAACAAGTTTGATGTATACCCCATTATTCGTCGGACCTCCAGAATAGGTGAATGTATTTGGAACACGAAAGAGAGAAGAGAAGATGTCAGCAGTCAGTGCTGATTTTGTGGGGTAGTTAGGAGCATCTGACTATTTATGGGCCAATCAAGTTATATTTATCCGCACAAAGAGGATTCTGCTTCTTAGGGGGAATCCATGTATAGAGAAAGTGAAGAAGCAATCAGAAAGTGATGATGTGAACCGGTTTCTGATGATGAATCTTCGTGCATGCTGATTTGTTTGAGATTGTCAGCTGTGGATTGGAACCTTCAACCTTTTGCCCAATACACCGTATGAAGACGCAGAGAGAGCACAACGTTTATATATTGGGATATGCTGAATGTGAGGGGGAATTTCCGCAGGTGTTAATGTTAATCATGTTAGCCTGTGTGAAGATTGAAGCAATGGAAAACTGTTCATGTCATTATCTGGAAAAATCAGTCATATGGGGAATCTTGCTGCTATGATGGTGTTCTGCAAAGTAAACGAAAGCTATTGTGCCTAAATTCATTTTCAGGGATATTGTAGCAACCTGACGGATCGACAAAGTTGGCTAATATGGTTTTCGTTTGATTCTATTGACAACCAGAGCAAAGATTGACTAAAGATTGTAAGAGGTGTTATCTACTATTCGCAAGCAACGTCCAAGGGGGAATTTGTTGGAGCATATATTGTCATATATAGTGTGTCCGTTGCTTGTCGAATAGTCTAGACTTAATGTAATAAACCTGATATGTTGTAAACACATGAAACTGAGTCATTCGCAGGAGCATATGCGAATGAGACTCAGTCGTGCGACTGAGCCTTGCTAATGGGCCAGTCGTGCGACTGAGAGATGCGATTGGGTCATTCGTAAGACTGAACCATGTCCAATCGCACGATTGAACCATACGCATGGTCCAGTCGTACGATTGAACCATACGCATGGTCCAATCGCACGAATGGGCCCAGTCGCATCTAATAGGGGCCGAAGCCTATATATACCAGTTTCAATGTGTAGAGAGATTAAGGGTTTGGGAAGGGAGTCTGCCCGGGGCCTAGGGCTGCCGGATGAGAGGGGAGGTCATGCTCGATCTCCCCTTGCCAAGAGTCTTGATTCTTATGTTGTAACGAGCTTGTAATCGTTAGGTTTTATCAATGAAACCATTATATTATAATTCGTGTTATTGATTTGACTTTTGGTTGCTGTTGTTTATCCTTCCGTCAAGAACATGCTCAGATGTTTACCGATCCAGTGCCTTCACATACCACAACCTCTATCCACACCATCTAGGTAGATTGAAAATGCATCTGCAACTTGAAAACACCATAACCCACCCTACCCCTTTATTCCCATTGACGCTTTCAACCACCTTCTTTCCCCAACCCCTTACCATCGCCCAACCTTCAACCTACCTCCATCTTCGACGACCACAACCACGAAATCATTCACCATTGAACACCTCAACTCTCCCCGTTATGATCTTGAACTCGTAACCAAGAGTACGACTAGCAATGTTGGAGTCCTTCACCGCCCTTCGTTGATTGGAAACATCATAGCACCCTCTTGTCGCCACCTGAACAACTCCTTCCCCTTTGAGCCATCGTAAGCTATGACAACCACCTTTTTCGGGTCTTAACCCAACACACTAAACATTCATGAGTCTTACTTGATGCATTCTAGACATAGTCCATATACTTGCTAATATATGATCCTAGTCCATATAATTGCTAATATATGATCCCCTTTAATATTCATAAAACTAGGATCTTACATCTTGCACTCAAACAATATTCTTTACATGAATTTAAATTACCACTTATGCCAGTGCAAATTGTATAACAAACCATTTTGATACTTCACTAAGCATTATTGAGTGTTTTGATATACAACATATTATACAAAACAAATCAAGTCTTGTAGGATATTAATAACCATCACAATATAAAAATCACATGTATGCATTCTATCTATTATTAAATATGTTTCTATGTGTATATTTATTTTCTTCACTACAAATATATATGATTATACTATTTACATACATACATCACTTTATTCGCCTACACGTATATTTATTCTATATATGTTGTAGATAAAAAAAACACTTCTATTAAAACCCTATATAATCTAACTAAGATAGAAGCAGACAAACTTAAGATAACCAAGATCAACTTAAATTATCAACACACTCCACATCCAATCCCTATTTGACCCCTCCTTTGGTCATATAACCACCACCTAAGTCGCCACCTTCCATCACCATACCCTCCCCCGTCCTTTCAAACTTAGAATATTATTATTCCCTCTTTATATATTATATTTTTTGTTGCACACAATCTCCTTCTTTACTATAAATACTAAGCTAAAGTTCAAGACTAAAATACACTCTCACTCCCTCATACTCTATAACTCTATTTTCCTCACATTCTTTGGTTCACCATAGCCAAAAACCATTAAGATACCTTTCATCCTTTGAAGAATTTCTTTCAAGCTTCCAAGTAAGTCTCTATCTCTCTCTCACACTTTTCTTTCATATCTACACACATTTAGCAAAGATTCTTGGAGTTCTACAATCATCAACTGGCTAGTCATAGCCCCATCATAATTATGTTACCTTGACCTTATAGTCTAATATGAGAAACACATGTTTTATATAAGGTTTAGTTATTTATGCTAAATCTTTGTTTGATAACTAAAAGGTTCATGTGATTATAGATCATCATCCTACACGTATAATGTATATAAGGATGTTGCTCCATGATCAAGGCTAAGACATGAGCATACGTTCAACGCTCAAGATCTAGTTAAATCTAACACTTATAAATATATCAAAACAATTTTATTTTTCACCATTCTTTATTTTAACAGTATCATCAATAACCCATATGGATCTAGTTAATGAGGATGACAACAAAAATATGTGTTTTTTAAGTTACAAATGAGATACCAAAGATAGGGATGCTAATGAAAATGAAAAAGTTGGAAGTATTGGTAGTTTAAGAAGGTAGGAACTCTAATGGAAAAGGAAAAAAGTTAGAAGTATTGGTAGTTTAAGATGGTGGACCACCATAGGCACATCACCTGAATAGTCTACCTGATCATATCGATTCAAAGTTAAAGCCTTCACTAGAAGAACTACCAAAAGTGGAACTGTAGGAATTGCCAAAACACCTAAAGTAAGCGTTCTTGGGTGACAATCAAACTCTACCGATTATCATTACATCAAACTTGGAACAAGAGCAAGAAGAATATCTTTTGAATGTATTGGTTACCAATAAAGTAGCCACAAGATGGACCATTGAAAATCAGAAGGTGAATAGTGCTTCCATTATGACGTATAGCTTCATCATGGATCTAGAGGCTAAACAGGCTCATGACACACAAAGAAGGCTAAACCTTAACATGAGAGAAGTTGTCAAGAAGAAATCCATGCAATAAAAGGTGAAAGTAGTGAGCAAATTGCCACATGGTTTATAGCCAAATGGCGAGTTTGTATTGATTACAGTAATGTCAATGCTATAATATCTAAGGATCACTTTCCTTTACATTTTACCAATCAAAATAGTAGAGAAATTGGTGGGTCAAAAGTATTATTACTTCCTAGATGGTTATTCGAGTTATAACTAAATTGTTATTCATCCGGACAACCTAATAAAAGACCATATTTTCATGCTCTAATGGCAAATTCACATGCAGACAAATACCATTCATGTTATGTTATGCCCCAACCACCTTTTATTGGTGGATGATGGTCATCTTTTCAGATATGACCGAGGAATCACTAGAAATTTTTATAATTGATTTTATATATTTGGCCCTTCATTGACACTTGTCTTGATAAATCAACAAAGGTTCTAAAAAGATGTATTGAAACTAATCTAGTTGTAGGTTGAAAATATAGCCATTTTATGATACAAGAAGGAATTATTTTAGGACATGTTATTTTAAACCATGGGATTGAGATTTATCATTCTATAGTAAATATTATTTCAACTCTACATCCCTGTCAAATGTTTTGTTTATTTTTAGGTTATGCTGTATTTTACAAATGGTTCATAAAAGGTTTCATTGTCATTACTAAACCATTTTTTTACTTACTTTTAAAAGATGGGTCTTTTTTGTTAAAAGAAAAATATGGTTGAAGCCTTAATACTACAATCACCAGATTATTCATGAATCTTAAAATCATGTATGGTAAGAGTGATTCCATTATTTGGGATATTGTGGGTCAATGGGTGGATAAGGATAGCTAGTTATTATGCAAGTAAAACCCTTTTAGATACTCTACTTAATCATAGAATAATATAAAGAGTTACTTACTCTTATTTATGCCCTTGACTAATTAGGTCTTACATTTAGGGTGTAAGGCCCCGTTCCCGGAACGCTTACAGTTGGTCATTCATCGCACTCAAAACATATATTTACATTTTCCTTTCATAAATAGTTGCAGCGGAAACATTAAAAACATAATTTCATTCCATCAAAATACTTTTGCACATTAGTACAATCGTTCCTTTAACAATATCAGGTTACATTTATTACAAAAGCATTAAACATAAAGATGCCATCCAAAATACGCTGAGTAGCCGCCCCGTGCCATCCTCAGCAACATACCTGCCAACTGGAAACACATCAAAGTCAGCGTTGCTGAGTGAGTTCTAGTTTTATAATAAAACTTACTTTTCTTTCGTAAAACCGTTCCTTACTTTCTTTAAATAAAACATTCGTTACATACATGCGTTCACACATCATACGTACATACAGATAATATCATTATTATCTTCATCATTACGTTCATTACATTCATCATTCATCATTATCTTTCACTTCATTCTAGATCCTGTCAGACTTTACCCTCTTCATGGCACACAACCACGATTACTGAGGTCGAATGACAAGGATCCCATTTCATACATTATTAGAATCATTCGTTAACGTTCATTTCATACATTCATTCTTTCATTCATTAATTGCCCACTACTCTTCATTACTCGAATCTTGTCTCATGCAATATCCCCAACTCATGCTCGAAAGCTGATGTTGTGCCGGGACCCGCTCACAAGCCCCCGACTCATGTCCGAAGAATGACACAACACCGGGATACGCGACAAAGATCCCATATGAGTCAATCACAGGGATTGAACTCCATCCGAGTCTGTTGCACACAAAGTCGCTCACCTCATCATCTCGTCTCATGCACTATCCCCGACTCATGTCCGAAGACTGATACTGTGCCGGGGCCTGGTAAACAAACCCCCGACTCATGTCCGAAGACTGACACAGTACCGGGATACGCAACACGGATCTCATCATCCGTTACTTTCATCATATGCAATACTCCCGACTCATGTCCGAAGACTGATACTGTACCGGGGCCTGCTCACAAACCCCCGACTCATGTCCGAAGACTGGCACAGTACCGGAGTACGCAACAAGAACTTCTTCCGAGTCTTTTGCGACACAGAGTCTCTCACCTCATACATATGCTTGCAAGCCTTTCATTCGTTCATTCATTAAGTCATTCATTCATTCATTCATTAATGCATGCATTCATTCATTACGTTCCTCTTCTCATTATCTTTCACTTTACGTTACATAATACTTTCATTTCATTCATTAACGTTCAACGCAAAGCCATAGAAAGATAAACATACCAAGCAAGGAACATAAACATAAACATAAACATACAGCATCATCATACATACGCATCAATCATACATCACGTTACGCACAACATACATACGATGCAACAAATGCATTTTCATGCCTAACATACACATAACATCATACATATTATCATCATCTCCATCAACATCCACATCATAATCTCATCATCCTGCGTCACCTTATACCGTCCATGCCCATCACATCGTCGAGGAATTTCATCCCGGCTATCATCTCTGAACACTTAGGCGAATAGGCATCTATGCGAATGGACCCTATGCGAATGGACTATGGGCGAATGGACCTATATGCGAATGGACTCCCAGTCGCATAGCTTTCATGCGTATGGCCTTCAGTCGCATGACTTCAGGCGTATGGGCTTCAGTCGCATACTCCTCATGCGAATGAACCTCAGTCGCATGGCCTCCAGGCGCATGGACTTCAGTCGCATAACCTCCGTGCGAATGAACCTCAGTCGCACCATCCCTCAATCGCATGGCTCTCAAGCACATGAACTCCAATCGCATGACCATCATGCGTATGAACCTCAGTCGCATAGCAAACGTGCGTATGGACCTCAGTCGCACTTCAATCGGCCGAATGGCCTCCAGTCGCCCTCCAGTCGGTCGCCTAGCCCTAGCTGGTGCAGAGTGCAGTTAGGTCGACTGCAGCCGCGGGTTTTCGACCTCCAACCCCTTCCAAACCTCTTTTAAGCTCAAATCAACCCTTCTAAAGGTTAGGGAAACATACCATGACCTCATACAAGCATAACCAAGCAAGAAATCGAGCCTCTAACGCATCATACACATACATACATACATCAAAACGGGTTTTCACCCAAAAACTCGAAAATAGGTTTTTGGATGTGTTCCAGCCCCAAAATCAGTTGAAAACGTGTAAAAGAGGGGTCCTAGAACTCACCTTAACGATCCCGTCGAGTAGAGCTTCGATTTGACTCGCTCCTCGTCGATTTTGGCTACTCGAACCAACCCGGGCCAACACTTCCTCTCTTTTCTCTTCTTTCTCTCTTCTCCACCCTTGGCTGAAAATGGGGAGAATGGGAGTGTTTTCCCCCTTTTATACTCCCGTGCATCAAAGTTTCTCTCGTTGGCGGGTTTGGTCCCTCGACTTTGGACTTTATTTCTTTTTCTTCTCTCGTCGGCTACAAAGGAAATTTCCGGGTGTTACAAGTCCACCCCCTTAAATGGGTTTCGTCCCCGAAACCTGTTGTTCCTTGAACCATTGCTTGGAAATTCTGTCTCATCTCTTTTCCAGTCTCTCACCTGGAGTTCAATCGCTCTACGTCGTCTATCACATACGACTTCATGTTTATCTCTGACTACTTCCCCCAAAACTATGATCCTTCCGGGCTTCTCAGTCGTAGCCTCAGTCGCCTCAATATTCCCCAAACGTCGTTTGGTGCTCGGCCTTCACTTGTAGACAAGTAAGGCATCTACTCACTTACTCCATCATGTCACGCTTTGTTCCTGGCCACCAATAATCCCTTCTCGCGATCCGATATATCTGTCGGCTGAGATATTGGTATATCCACACACCTTACATCGGCCAAATAGACGATACGTCTACACCTCATGGATTGCTAACTCCTTCACCTCATGATGTACGCCTATCCACTCAAGTCTGCCCTGAACGGTCTAGCAAGAACAAACGCTGTCTCAATTCTATCCCGCAATCCTCTAGGGCATCTAAGTAACCTAGCGGATTCATTAATAGCAACCTCTACATCGAAGGGCTCATCGATGTTCATTCTCCTAACATGCCACATTCAACAGAAAGTAGTAGGAACGAAGCTACCACTAGCATCGCATTCAAATCATAGATGCACAAATTTTTAAATTACCAGAAACATACCTGACGTCGAGTTGAAGTCCGCTCTAGCCTCCTCTCGGTCATGGCAAAAGCTCTAACCTTTACCCTCTGTTTCCTTTCCTCGCACCGGAGCCTCCTGCCCTCGGCTTCTTACAATCCCTGCTCATGTGTCCAGTCTCGCCGCAGTCGTAGCACTTAGCCGTGCGGCAATCCCTCGCCCTGTGGCCTTCCTTCCCACACTGGAAACAGACGTTCAATCCCCACTTGCATTCCCCTTCATGGTCTCTACCACACTTTCTGCATACTTCTCCTTTTCTTTCTATTCGCTTCCGATCATCGTCCCTCGACGTCGTGCCTTCATACAAAAATCCATCATCAGTGTCTCGCCTTCCCTTCCCCTTATTAACATAGGCTCTCTTCTCCCCTTCGTCTGTCATCGTCATCACCCGCTCGTCATACAACCTTCCCGCCAGGTCAGCTGCTGACCTAAACGTGCTCGGTCGAGCAGCGATCATGTGCCTGCGGATGTCCGTCGGCAAGCCCTGAATATACCTCTTGATCTTTCGCGAAAAGGGTGTCACCTGATCCGGCACCAGTCGTGCCATTTCGTTGAACTTGGTGGTGTATTGCTGATGCTTCATTGTTCCCGCCTCCAGCTGCAAGAACTCTCTTTCAACTTTATCCATCTCTCGGTGAGGACAGAACTCCTCAATCACCAGCCTCTTCAACTCTGACCATCTCATCCTTCCGATAGCCCTGCTTCCCTCAACTTGGACTATGTTGTCCCACCAGCACAAAGCTGAGTCCACGAAAGAGTGGGTAGCAAATTTGACTTTCTGATCTTCTCGGCACTCGCTGATATTTAAATCAGCTTCCATCTCTCTCACCCATCGGTGAGCAGCAGCAGCAAAGCCATTACCATCAAATGTAGGGGGCTTGCATCGCTGAAACGCCCCATAGTTATAGCCTCGTGCCGCCTCCGGCGTAGGCTCTTCCTCTTCTTCTTCCTCTTCGTCATCAGAGAGAACCCTTTCAGTCTCGGGTCGTCTCCTTTCACCCGAAGGTCTACCCCTTTCCTTTCTCTCCTCTTCTCTAACAGTCTTTATCACTTCAGTCACTACAGACGGTAGGATTGTCTGCAAGACCTGATGCACTTCTTCCACAACCGCCTCCCTCATCGAGGCCCTCTGATTAGCATTCTCATCACCGCTCTCAGGATGAGGGGTCACAGGTTCTTCGTGAACTACCCTTTCGGCCCTTGCCCTTCCTCTCGTGACCCGTGGTTCAGCACCACGTCCACCGTCACCTCCACCACGAGAAGCTTTCGAAGATCTTCCACCAGCCATCCTCTAAACACACTGAAAGATTCAAACACTAACACGGTCATTCAAGGAACAGCTCAGTTTATGTCAAGTATAGTAAGTCCCTAATTACAGTGGCCAGTTGTGATTAGCCACTTACTTTACTCTTCATACTCCGAGCATTACCTATCCTGACTACATCAGTATCTAAACCTACCAGCAACACATAAACCACATAACATGCGCACGTAACACCGGTTAACTTTACAAAAACATACCTGATGGCACGCAGCTACTCAGATTGGCATCCCATTCCCTTTCCGTCCCATTCTCAGTTTAAGATTAGGAATTTGAAAATATTTACCCAATTCACTTAAACTTTGGCTCTGATACCAACTTGTAAGGCCCCGTTCCCGGGACGCTTACAGTTGGTCATTCATCGCACTCAAAACATATATTTACATTTTCCTTTCATAAATAGTTGCAGCGGAAACATTAAAAACATAATTTCATTCCATCAAAATACTTTTGCACATTAGTACAATCGTTCCTTTAACAATATCAGGTTACATTTATTACAAAAGCATTAAACATAAAGATGCCATCCAAAATATGCTGAGTAGCCGCCCCGTGCCATCCTCAGCAACATACCTGCCAACTGGAAACACATCAAAGTCAGCGTTGCTGAGTGAGTTCTAGTTTTATAATAAAACTTACTTTTCTTTCGTAAAACCGTTCCTTAGTTTCTTTAAATAAAACATTCGTTACATACATGCGTTCACACATCATACGTACATACAGATAATATCATTATTATCTTCATCATTACATTCATTACATTCATCATTCATCATTATCTTTCACTTCATTCTAGATCCTGTCAGACTTTACCCTCTTCATGGCACACAGCCACGATTACTGAGGTCGAATGACAAGGATCCCATTTCATACATTGTTAGAATCATTCGTTAACGTTCATTTCATACATTCATTCTTTTATTCATTAATTGCTCACTACTCTTCATTACTCGAATCTTGTCTCATGCAATATCCCCAACTCATGCTCGAAAGCTGATGTTGTGCCGGGACCCGCTCACAAGCCCCCGACTCATGTCCGAAGACTGACACAACACCGGGATATGCGACAAAGATCCCATATGAGTCAATCACAGGGATTGAACTCCATCCGAGTCTGTTGCACACAAAGTCGCTCACCTCATCATCGCGTCTCATGCACTATCCCCGACTCATGTCCGAAGACTGATACTGTGCCGGGGCCTGGTAAACAAACCCCCGACTCATGTCCGAAGACTGACACAGTACCGGGATACGCAACACGGATCTCATCATCCGTTACTTTCATCATATGCAATACTCCCGACTCATGTCCGAAGACTGATACTGTACCGGGGCCTGCTCACAAACCCCCGACTCATGTCCGAAGACTGGCACAGTACCGGAGTACGCAACAAGAACCTCTTCCGAGTCTTTTGCGACACAGAGTCGCTCACCTCATACATATGCTTGCAAGCCTTTCATTCATTCATTCATTAAGTCATTCATTCATTCATTCATTAATGCATGCATTCATTCATTACGTTCCTCTTCTCATTATCTTTCACTTTACGTTACATAATACTTTCATTTCATTCATTAACGTTCAACGCAAAGCCATAGAAAGATAAACATACCAAGCAAGGAACATAAACATAAACATAAACATACAGCATCATCATACATACGCATCAATCATACATCACGTCACGCACAACATACATACGATGCAACAAATGCATTTTCATGCCTAACATACACATAACATCATACATATTATCATCATCTCCATCAACATCCACATCATAATCTCATCATCCAGCGTCACCTTATACCGTCCATGCCCATCACATCGTCGAGGAATTTCATCCCGGCTATCATCTCTGAACACTTAGGCGAATAGGCATCTATGCGAATGGACTATGGGCGAATGGACCTATATGCGAATGGACTCCCAGTCGCATAGCTTTCATGCGTATGGCCTTCAGTCGCATGACTTCAGGCGTGTGGGCTTCAGTCGCATACTCCTCATGCGAATGAACCTCAGTCGCATGGCCTCCAGGCGCATGGACTTCAGTCGCATAACCTCCGTGCGAATGAACCTCAGTCGCACCATCCCTCAATCGCATGGCTCTCAAGCACATGAACTCCAATCGCATGACCATCATGCGTATGAACCTCAGTCGCATAGCAAACGTGCATATGGACCTCAGTCGCACTTCAATCGGCCGAATGGCCTCCAGTCGCCCTCCAGTCGGTCGCCTAGCCCTAGCTGGTGCAGAGTGCAGTTAGGTCGACTGCAGCCGCGGGTTTTCGACCTCCAACCCCTTCCAAACCTCTTTTAAGCTCAAATCAACCCTTCTAAAGGTTAGGGAAACATACCATGACCTCATACAAGCATAACCAAGCAAGAAATCGAGCCTCTAACGCATCATACACATACATACATACATCAAAACGGGTTTTCACCCAAAAACTCGAAAATAGGTTTTTGGATGTGTTCCAGCCCCAAAATCAGTTGAAAACGTGTAAAAGAGGGGACCTAGAACTCACCTTAACGATCCCGTCGAGTAGAGCTTCGATTTGACTCGCTCCTCGTCGATTTTGGCTACTCGAACCAACCCGGGCCAACACTTCCTCTCTTTTCTCTTCTTTCTCTCTTCTCCTCCCTTGGCTGAAAATGGGGAGAATGGGAGTGTTTTCCCCCTTTAATACTCCCGTGCATCAAAGTTTCTCTCGTTGGCGGGTTTGGTCCCTCGACTTTGGACTTTATTTCTTTTCCTTCTCTCGTCGGCTACAAAGGAAATTTCCGGGTGTTACATAGGGTAGTAAACTAATTGTTTATTGTCATCATACTGCAATCAGGTACCTAATAAAGAGAAGGATGAAAGACCAAAACTAATTTGGTGGATATGACTATTGAAAGGGTTAGACATGGAAATCAGAGATAAGAAAGGATATAAAACATGGTGGGCTGGTGGCGGACCACTTGTAAGGCCCCGTTCCCGGGACGCCTACAGTTGGTCATTCATCGCACATAAAACATATAATTACATTGCATTAAGAAAACATTGCAGCGGAAACATTCAAAAATGACATCACGTTTCATTATAATTACTTTTGCCAAATAATACACCATTATCCGGTTACAAAATTCATGTTTGCATTACATCACAAAAGCTATATAATTGGATGCCATCCCAAAAGAGCCGAGTAGCCTCGCCGTGCCATCCTCAGCAATCATTTACCTGCCAACTGGAAAATGTAATAAAAGTCAGCGTTGCTGAGTGAGTTCTAGTTTTAATAATAAAACATACTTTACTTTCATTAAAACTATTCCTTTTATCATGCGATCATTCAACATACGTATACATAGATAATGTCATTATTATCTTTCATCTCATTCATTATCTTCCATTCTTTTCGTTCATTCTTTCTTCCGAGTCTTTTGCGACAACATGGTCGCTCACCTCAATGGCAATCTCAATGATTGCACGCTATCCGAGTCTTTTGCACCCCTAGGGTTGCTCACCCCAATTGCCCATCACGATAGCAAGCTATCCGAGTCTTTTGCAACAACAAGGTTGCTCACCCCAAGGCAACATTACGATAGCACTTTACTCGAGTCTTTTGCAACGACAAGGTTGCTCACCTCATAGGCAATCTAAATGATTGCACTTCATCCGAGTCTTTTGCAACACAAAGTCGCTCACCCCAATATATATGCTTGCAAGCCTTTCTTTCGTTCATTCATCTTTCATTAATGCATGCATTCTTACTTCATGTTCCTCTTTCATTATCTTTCGCTTTACATTACATAATACTTCATTCATTCATTCATTCATTAGCATGACATGTAAAGCCACAAGAAAGATAAGCATACATCATAATAAGGAACATATCATACACATTCATCATCATACAGGGCAACATCATACATTCATAATATGCATAAACATGCAACATCATCATCATCATGCCCTACATGCTCTCTAAGGCCATAACCATCCTCTTACATGCTCTTACGGGTTACCTTACGTCCAAACTTACATCTGCACCTTTCCCCGAAGGCCAGAAGTCAAACTACACATTCCTTCGAGTGCAACAGCCCTATTCGGGCGTATGGACACCCTTCAGTCGCATGGCCTCCATGCGACTGAACATCATGCGACTGGACTCATGCGGATGGTCATCTATGCGAATGAACATCCAATCGTGCGTATGGACCTTGTGCGAATGGGATTACTGCGAATGGGCACCTATGCGACTAACCTCATGCGAATGGACTCATGCGACTAAGCATCTATGCGACTGAACCCTCAGTCGTGCAATCCTCATGCGACTGGACTCCCAGTCGTGCGACTGAAACCTTAGTCGTGCGACTGAACCCTCAATCGTGCGGTGAATCCCAATCGTGCGAATGACCTTCAATCGCCCTCATTCGGCCGTATGGCCTTCATTCGGTCGCCTAGCCCTAGCTGATGCAGAATGGAGTTCATCCCGAACCCAATCTGCCATTTTCGGCCTCCAAGCTCATCCAAACCCATTCTAAGCCTAAATTAACCCTCCTGGACCTTAGGAATGCATACCTTAACACCATACAAGCACACACAAGCCCGAAATCATACTCTAAACACATCATACACATCACACCCAAATGGGTCAAACACACACCACATGAAAACGGGTTTTGAACATCTTCCAGCCCCAAAATCAGTTGAAAACAAGTAAAAGTGGGGTCCTAGAACTCACACAATCGAGCACAAAGACAAGAGCTTCGATTTGGCTTGCTACTCGACGGATTTGGACACCCGAATCACCCGAAACACCACTTTTCTCCTTTTTCTCCTCTTTCTCTCTTCTCCCCTTTCAAATCTGAAAATATGTGAAGTGTGGGGAGAGTGGGCTGCCCTCTCCCTACACATATCACCACATTACCCAACTTTTCTTCGTTGGCGAGTTTGGTCCCTCGACTTTGGACTTTATTTCTTTTCTTTCTTCGCCGGCTTCAAAATAATAAATTTCCGGGTGTTACAAGTCCACCCCCCTTAAATAGGTTTCGTCCCCGAAACCTGTTATTCCTCGAACAAACGTGGATAATGCTGTCTCATTTCTTCCTCAGTCTCCCACGTTGACTCGGATCCCTTCCTGTGCTTCCACTGTACACGCACAAGAGGAACCACTTTATTCCTTAGCCTTTTCTCCTTTCGGTCGATGATTGCCACTGGTTGCTCCACATAATTGAGCCGTTCATCTACTTCGATATCTTCCAATGGGACAATCATATCTTCATCTGCTAAGCACTTCCTTAGATGAGATACATGGAATGTCGGGTGAATTCCACTTAACTCATCTGGTAACTCCAGTCTATAGGCCACCTCTCCTACTCGAGCAATGATTCGGAAAGGGCCTATATACCTTGGGCTCAACTTGCCCCGCTTTCGGAAGCGAATGATACCCTTCCAAGGTGAGACCTTCAACATAACCCGGTCACCCACCTGGAACTCAATCGGCCTGCGTCGTTTATCAGCATACGACTTCTGTCTGTCTTTGGCTGCCTTCATGAAGGCTTTGATCTTCTCAAGCTTCTCAGTCGTAGCCTCGATTACCTCGACGCTCCCCAATTCCTTCTGACCAATATCACCCCAACAAACGGGCGTTCTGCATCTCCTACCGTATAGCATCTCATATGGGGGCATGCCAATGCTGGCATGATAACTGTTGTTGTATGAGAATTCGGCTAACGGTAGGTGGTCATCCCAACTTCCACCAAAATCAATCACACATGCCCGAAGCATGTCTTCCAGCGTCTGAATGGTCCTTTCTGACTGACCATCAGTCTGGGGATGATAAGCCGTGCTAATATGTAACCTCGTCCCCATAGCATCGTGGAACTTCTTCCAGAATTTAGATGTAAACCGAGTGTCGCGATCCGACACAATAGACACCGGCACACCATGACGAGTCACAATCTCCTTGATGAACAGATCAGCCAACCTCTCAGATGAATATGTCTCGCGGATCGGTAGGAAGTGAGCACTCTTCGTCAAACGATCAACTATCACCCATATGGCATCATACCCTTTCGGGGTACGCGGCAGCTTTGTAATGAAATCCATGGTGATGTGCTCCCACTTCCATTCCGGTATATCCAAAGGTTGTATCTTCCCATACGGCTTTTGGTGCTCGGCCTTCACCTGTAAGCAAGTAAGGCACTTACTCACATACTCCACCACATCGCGCTTCATACCCGGCCACCAATAATCTTTCTTCATATCATGGTACATCTTCGTGGCACCAGGATGAATGGAGTACCGAGTCTTGTGAGCTTCATCCATATCTTCACCCGTAGATCCCCAAACGAGGAATCCACACACGATCAAATCGGGTTCTAACACCGAGCGTGTTTTCACCCAATTCTCCAACCAGACCTCTCATTCTTTCAGAGTTAAGATGATCTTCTTTCAGTGCCTCATCTTGAAACTCTTTAACCTGCTTCATTACATCAGAGGTCATGATCAACTGATACGCTTTCACCCGAATCGGCTCGGGCCTCTCTTTCGGCTAAGGGCATCAGCCACCACGTTGGCCTTGCCCGGATGGTAGTGGATCTCACAATCATAATCCTTTATAAGTTCCAACCACCGCCTCTGCCTCATGTTCAAATCCTTCTGCTCGAAGAAGTACTTCAGACTCTTGTGGTCAGTGAATATGGTGCACTTCGTCCCGTACAGATAGTGCCTCCAAATCTTTAATGCAAAGACCACGGCTGCTAGCTCCAAGTCATGAGTAGGATAATTGACCTCATGAACCTTCAACTGTCGGGATGCATAGGCTATAACCTTTCCTCTCTGCATTAACACACACCCCAACCCCGAGTAAGAAGCATCAGAATAAACCACCAGATCTTCACTTCCATCGGGTAACGACAGAACAGGAGCTTGAGTCAATCTCGCCTTCAATTCTTCAAACGCCTTCTCTTGAGCTTGACCCCATACGAACTTCACATCTTTTCGGGTCAACTTGGTTAGTGGAGAAGCAATCTTGGAGAAGTCTTGGATGAACCTTCTATAGTAACCCGCCAAACCCAAGAAGCTACGAATCTCGGATGGCGTCTTTGGTGACTTCCATTGCATAACCGCCTCCACTTTCGCCGGGTCCACCATTATCCCGTCGGGATTCACCACGTGACCCAAGAACTGAACTTCGCGCAACCAGAACGCGCACTTGGAGAATTTTGCATACAACTTCTCCCTTCTCAACGTCTCTAGAACCTCCCGAATGTGACCGGCATGCTCTGCTTCGCTCCTCGAGTAAATCAGGATATCATCAATAAACACAATCACTGATTTATCCAACATAGGCCGACACACACGGTTCATCAAATCCATAAAAGCAGCTGGCGCGTTGGTCAAGCCAAAGGACATGACAAGAAACTCGTAGTGACCATAGCGCGTACGGAAAGCTGTTTTAGGAATATCCTGCTCCTTCACCTTCAACTGATGGTAACCAGATCGAAGATCTATCCTTGAAAACCAACTGGCACCCTGAAGCTGATCGAACAAATCATCTATCCTCGGTAAGGGGTATCGGTTCTTCACTGTCAACTTGTTCAGCTCGCGGTAGTCGATGCACATCCTCATACTACCGTCCTTCTTTACAAACAGGACCGGAGCACCCCAAGGAGAGATACTCGGTCTAATGAACCCCTTATCAAGCAACTCTTGCAACTGCTCCATCAACTCTTTCATCTCGGTCGGAGCCAACCGATACGGTGCCTTGGCGACAGGTTGGGCACCCGGTATCAGATCAATCTGAAACTCAATCTCTCTGTCAGGTGGCACTCCTGATAAGTCTTCTGGGAACACATCTGGAAAGTCACACACAACCGGTACATCGGCTAGTTGTGGTGTTGGCGTATCCACATCCTTTACATAGGCCAAGTAGGCACTACATCCACGCCTCATACACTTTCCCGCCACCACCATCGAGATCACCTTTGGAATCGTAGTAACCCGATCCCCATAAACCGTCACTAAACTACCGTCAGGCGCCGACAACCGAATCATCTTCTTGCGACACACAATGTTCGCCTCGAAGTCCGCTAACCAATCCATCCCAAGAACCAAGTCAAAACCACCTAAGGTCATCACAAACGGTCTAACAGGAAACTTATGACCCTCGAGCTCCACATCACAATTCTCTATCATCTCAGAAATCCTGGTAGACTTACCTATGGCAGTTTCTACATCGAAGGGCGCATCAACACATCTACTACTAACAGGCAGCTTAGCACAGAAAGCAGCAGAAATAAAACTCTTACTAGCACCCGAATCAAATAACACAGAAGCTAAAGTTTGGTTCACCAGAAACGTACCGGACACGACATCAGGGTCCGTTCTAGCTTCATCCTGTGTCATAGTGAATGCCCTGGCGCTCGCCCTCGGTCCATCACCTCCCGTCCTCTTTGCCCCTGAACTCTCAGCCCTCGGCTTCTTACAATCTTTGAGCACGTGACCTTCTTCACCACAGTTAAAGCATCAGACCGCACGACAGTCCTTTGCCATGTGCCCTGCCTTTCCACACCTGAAGCACAAGTTCGACCCAAACCTGCACTCCCCGCTATGCTCCCGTCCACATTTACCACACCTTCTCGATCCCGCACCTGACATAACCACACGACGATCATCCACTCGTGCCTTCTTATTACCCATCGAGGCATTGCCCCGACCAAATCTCCTCCCCTGCCAGCCTCGTTCACCACCGCCCTTTCTGCCACCATCAGTCACCACCACCGTTCTTTCATCATACAATCTTCCCGCTAAATCCACCGCCGACCAAAACGTGCTCGCCGGGCGGTGATCATGTGCCTGCGAATATCCGCCGGCAAACCCTGTATATACCTCTTGATCTTTCGAGACAGAGGCGTCACTTGATCCGGCACCAAACGTGCCATCTCGTTGAATTTCGTGGTGTACTGTTGGTGTGTCATGGTTCCCGCCTCCAGTTGCAGAAACTCCCTTTCGACCTTATCCATTTCTCGATGAGGACAAAACTCCTCGATCACCATCTTCTTCAGTTCGGGCCACCTCATTCTCCCGATCGCCCGATTACCCTCTGCTTGGACAATGTTGTCCCACCAGCATAGTGCCGAGTCCACAAAGGAGTGGGTGGCAAACTTTACTTTCTGATCTTCTCGGCACTCGCTGATGTCGAGAACAGCCTCCATTTCTCTCACCCATCGGTGAGCAGCGGCAGCATTGCCATTACCATCAAAAGTAGGGGGCTTGCATCTCATAAACACCCCGTAGTTACAGCCTCGTGCCACCTCTCGCACAGGCTCCTCTTCCTCTTCTTCCTTATTATCGGAGAAGATCATTTCAGGCTCTGGTTGCTCCCCCGAGGCCCGGTTTCTCTCCTTCCTTTCCCCTTCCTTCACAGCCTTGATGACTTCGGTCACCACGGACGGTAAGATGTCTGCATGACCTGATGTACTTCCTCAACAACAGCCTCCTTTACCGAGGCCCTTAAGTTCGCACTCTCATCCCCAGCTTCTGGATGAGGAGTCTTAGGTTCTGCAGGAACCTCTTTCTCAGCTCTAGGCCTTCCTCTTTTAGGGCGTGGTTCAGCAACAGGGCCATCACGGCCTCCACCCCTAGAAGCTCTAGAAGATCTACCACCGGCCATTCTCTATCACACTGAAAGATTCAAACACCAACACGGTCATTCAAGGAAACAACTCAGTTTATGTCAAGTATAGTAAGTCCCTAATTACAGTGGCCAGTTGTGATTAGCCACTTACTGTACTCTTCATACCCCAAGTATTACCTGTCCTGACTACATCAGTATTTAAATCTACATACAACACATAACATATACCATGCGCACATAAAACCAGTTAACTTTAAGAAAATACCTGATGGCACGCAGCTACTCAGTTTGGCATCCCATTCCCCATTCGTCCCATTTTCAGTTTAAGTTAAGGTTTATTTTGAAAATTTACCCATTTCACTTAAACTTTGGCTCTGATACCAACTTGTAAGGCCCCGTTCCCGGGACGCCTACAGTTGGTCATTCATCGCACATAAAACATATAATTACATTGCATTAAGAAAACATTGCAGCGGAAACATTCAAAAATGACATCACGTTTCATTATAATTACTTTTGCCAAATAATACACCATTATCCGGTTACAAAATTCATGTTTGCATTACATCACAAAAGCTATATAATTGGATGCCATCCCAAAAGAGCCGAGTAGCCTCGCCGTGCCATCCTCAGCAACCATTTACCTGCCAACTGGAAAATGTAATAAAAGTCAGCGTTGCTGAGTGAGTTCTAGTTTTAATAATAAAACATACTTTACTTTCATTAAAACTATTCCTTTTATCAAGCGATCATTCAACATACGTATACATAGATAATGTCATTATTATCTTTCATCTCATTCATTATCTTCCATTCTTTTCGTTCATTCTTTCTTCCGAGTCTTTTGCGACAACATGGTCGCTCACCTCAATGGCAATCTCAATGATTGCACGCTATCCGAGTCTTTTGCACCCCTAGGGTTGCTCACCCCAATTGCCCATCACGATAGCAAGCTATCCGAGTCTTTTGCAACAACAAGGTTGCTCACCCCAAGGCAACATTACGATAGCACTTTACTCGAGTCTTTTGCAACGACAAGGTTGCTCACCTCATAGGCAATCTAAATGATTGCACTTCATCCGAGTCTTTTGCAACACAAAGTCGCTCACCCCAATATATATGCTTGCAAGCCTTTCTTTCGTTCATTCATCTTTCATTAATGCATGCATTCTTACTTCATGTTCCTCTTTCATTATCTTTCGCTTTACATTACATAATACTTCATTCATTCATTCATTCATTAGCATGACATGTAAAGCCACAAGAAAGATAAGCATACATCATAATAAGGAACATATCATACACATTCATCATCATACAGGGCAACATCATACATTCATAATATGCATAAATATGCAACATCATCATCATCATGCCCTACATGCTCTCTAAGGCCATAACCATCCTCTTACATTCTCTTACGGGTTACCTTACGTCCAAACTTACATTTGCACCTTTCCCCGAAGGCCAGAAGTCAAACTACACATTCCTTCGAGTGCAACAGCCCTATTCGGGCGTATGGACACCCTTCAGTCGCATGGCCTCCATGCGACTAAACATCATGCGACTGGACTCATGCGGATGGTCATCTATGCGAATGAACATCCAATCGTGCGTATGGACCTTGTGCGAATGGGATTACTGTGAATGGGCACCTATGCGACAAACCTCATGCGAATGGACTCATGCGACTAAGCATCTATGCGACTGAACCCTCAGTCGTGCAATCCTCATGCGACTGGACTCCCAGTTGTGCGACTGAAACCTTAGTCATGCGACTGAACCCTCAATCGTGCGGATGAATCCCAATCATGCGAATGACCTTCAATCGCCCTCATTCGGCCGTATGGCCTTCATTCGGTCGCCTAGCCCTAGCTGATGCAGAATGGAGTTCATCCCGAACCCAATCTGCCATTTTCGGCCTCCAAGCTCATCCAAACCCATTCTAAGCCTAAATTAACCCTCCTGGACCTTAGAAATGCATACCTTAACACCATACAAGCACACACAAGCCCGAAATCATACTCTAAACACATCATACACATCACACCCAAATGGGTCAAACACACACCCACATGAAAACGGGTTTTGAACATCTTCCAGCCCCAAAATCAGTTGAAAACAAGTAAAAGTGGGGTCCTAGAACTCACACAATCGAGCACAAAGACAAGAGCTTCGATTTGGCTTGCTACTCGACGGATTTGGACACCCGAATCACCCGAAACACCACTTTTCTCCTTTTTCTCCTCTTTCTCTCTTCTCCCCCTTTCAAATCTGAAAATATGTGAAGTGTGGGGAGAGTGGGCTGCCCTCTCCCTACACATATCACCACATTACCCAACTCTTCTTCGTTGGCAAGTTTGGTCCCTCGACTTTGGACTTTATTTCTTTTCTTTCTTCGCCGGCTTCAAAATAATGAATTTCCGGGTGTTACACCACTCGTAATGTATACACGTCAATAGTGATGAACTCAATGGAGAAAGAAATAGGATTTATCTCAATGAACATTTACTTGTAGTTTTTACTTTATCTAGGTTGTTAAAGTTGTTAATTACTTGGCTGCATGTATACTCTTGTAGTTTTTAGCAAAAATAAATATCAATTCATTGCTTAGGTTAAGTAGTTCATTTGGGATGAACTACATTTGTTCAAAATTAAAGCAGATCACATCAATAGAAGTTGTATGACGATAATAAGATCCAAGTTGTTTTAAAATAACCTTGTTCATATACATTTGGAGGACACTTAAATATGCATATTATGCTTTGAATTCTTTCGTGTGTCCACTTTTGGCCTACTAGTTTTGAAGATGCTTTTAGTTTTGCAAAACATTATGTTAAATGCCAAAAGTTAGGTAGTATAACAAAGCGAGAGGAGATGCTAATGCAATTGATCCTTGTTGTTGATATCTTTGACATATAGGTATCAATTTCATGGGCTGATTCTGCAATCCATGTGGCAATTACTCTGTTTTAGTGGCAGTGGAGTACATGTCCGAAAGAATTGAGGCCATTGCCACTAAAAACAACCATGTTGGTGTATATAACTTTGTCTAAGCAGATATCTTTGCAATATCTGGAATCCCTCATGTGATCATAAGTAATCGGTATCTTACTTTAAACTTTAAGTTTGGAAATTTACTTTAATAGTATGACATTAATAATAGAATAACAACTCTTTACCACCCATAAACAAGTGGTTAAATGGAAGTTTCCAGTAGAGAAATAAAAAAGGATTTTATGAAAAACTATAAGACCTAATTGCAAGGATTGGTCTTTGAGATTATATGATGTGTTATAGGCTTACCTTACCACATTTAAAATGCTTATTAGAACTACCAATTATCGATTAGTTTATAGGAAAGGTCGCCACTTACCTGTTAAATTAGCTAACCATGATTTATGGGAGGTGAAGCCGTCAATTTGGTGAAAGTATATGACTGTTCAACCTCATAAAAATCAAATGTGTAACAAGTGCATGATCCTAAGATTAGGTAAAAGACATTTCAGGTGCTTCAAAAGGATTGATTTTATAACCACCTGATCAAGTTCTTCCAGGGAAGCTTAAAAGTAAATGGTTAGGGCCCTTAATCATTGTGACATTCAGTAATTTTCTGTAACCAAAACTCTATTAGTTCTGTTAGATATTGCATACACGTGTCGTGAGCACACACTAGTTGTCGTTGAACGTTGGTGACTTAATAATTAATTAATATTGGTTAACTAATAATAACTTAATTAATAATTTTGATTATTAATATGTGGTTATGTGACTTGTGAGTTTTAAGTATAATTTACAGATTTCGCTTTATAACGTGACTATGTGTGATATATGATTTCATGTGTGGTTTTATTAATGAATTATATAATTGGGGTTGGTTAATAATAATTCATGTGTTATGTGATTGAAATTATTTAAAAGTGTAAAAATTTAGTTTTCACAAGGTTTAAACAAGGAGGGTTAATTTTCTAAGAATTACTAAACATAATATTTAACAAAAATCAAACCCTAGCCCCCCTATTACCCTTGTCGCAGTCGAACCCAACACACACACCCCAAGCCTTGAAATTTTGATCAAGAACACACCATTCCAATCGACTTAAGCTTACTATGATCATTCCATTGTGATAGCAAGTCCCATACTCGATCATTACATGATTTAAGGTGAGTTTCTAACAAGTTTTTCATGATATTTGATTCTAGAACAAACCCTAGTTCAATTGGACTTGATATCATGAAATTATTGGTCTTGGATGATGCTATGATGTTATTTTGATTGTATTCATGTTAGTTTACGTGGATTATGCATGAATTTTATAGATTTAACATCTCGTTCATACGTTATTATAAGTGGAAACTTTAATTCTTGAGAAATTTGAATATGATGATTTACTGACGTTACTTATGCTTAGATGGTTGTTATGTACTAGTTTAGGCACAAAATTGATGAATCAATGATTGAATTGGGTGAGATTTTGGTTTCTGATTACTACGTTCCTAAAAGGGAAACTTTATTGATATGTTTGATTGGATTTCGTTAATTGGGCATGCACGTTGTATTAGGATCATGCTAGGTTGCTTGTTGATAGTGTCTAATATGTTATAATGCATTAATTGAATCATTTGAATGCTATGTTTCAATATTCGGGAATTCTAGGATTCATGAAAGAAATTGGAAAATATGATGAGTTGTGTTAGAAGGTTATGGATTTGAGCTTGTTTTATAGTATGTGATTGTTACGTATATTTAATGTGTTTGAATTGGTAAGAATCATGTTTGGGAATATGATGATAAACATTATACATGCATGTTATGAATCATGTTTGGGAATATGATGATAAACATTATACACACATGCGAATATGAGGCCCCTACTTAGTAGGATTGGCAGGGTTTAGGATGTGAAGTAGTGAGTTGCTTCACATGGCATGTAGTGCGTGATCAAACTTAATGTGTGATTAGATAGTTAGGAATGACTTCTATTTGTATTTAGTTGAGGATTTAAGGTTCCCATGTGTTGTATGATAAGTTATATTAGTATGGTGATCTTTCTAGAATTTAAGGTTCATTATGTGATATACATGAATGGTTTTATGTGATAATCATGGGTAATGAATTATTATACTTGATCAAACAAGAGTTCACTTAACAATTCACCAACAGGTCAAATGGGTCAACTGGGTCAAACATGTCAATGTCTTTAAATAACCTAAATCAATGTGTTTGATTGAGCACCTAGGGTTTGTTAAGATATTTTGGTTACACATACTTATGTACTCACGTGTTCTAGGTAGCCTTTGACGGGTTGTCTTTCCAGTCATTCTTAGCTTCACTTAGGTATTAGGTGAGTTCAGTGCCCTACTTTTATACACTTTTTTTTTGGTGGGGAGAAAGCATACTTACTTTTGCAAACACTTAAACCATTATAAGTTATGTATAGTATAACGTAGTGTGATATACCATTGAAAGACCTTACTCTTTCGGATTGTTAATTAAGAAAAGTAGTGGGAAATCTTGGGTAGTATTACTGGATCTAACAAGCCCCACCCATACGGCTGGAGGTCAAGAGGGTGCAATATTGTCCTAAACAACTAACATTGTCACGACTTGGTATGTCTTGGCGGAAGGCATATACGAACACAACCATCTTCGATCGCGAAATCACAATCGTTAATACTTATGAAATTAGATTGGCTATATATTCCGATGCACTTACTTATGTTTTACAACTGCTCTTGTTTATGATTACTCACAAACTCTTGAACTCACCAACCATCATGTTGACACTTTAGTATGCTTTTCTCAGGTCATGATTAATAACAAAGTCTAGGAGCACTCACGAGTCACGCATGCTTTTGAACATACATTTGTTTACATTGGGTTTTATGTGTACATTTAAACAATGGTTTGGGCGCGTGTTTGCGCATTTACATCTAAGTACTTTGGGTTTGCAATATTTACTAACTCTTCCGTAACATGTTAAACTTATAAATTCTAAGGTTTGTTTTAATGTTTCATATAGAGTCAATTATAGTAACTAATGACTTAGGTCCTTGTTTGTTCACGCGCCTCGTAGTAGAACCCCACACATGGATTTTGAGGGTGTGACAATCCTTACTTAGCAAATTCGGTGATATAGAGATCAAGGACCCAAAGGATCACATGGAACAAGGTGTCAGTGGGCATCGACTAAAAGTGTATCTTGATGTAGTCAAGATCAATAACCAAATGGAAGTGGTGAGTGAAGAGTTCACATTTAAGGCTTTGGAAATCAAAGCATTTGTTTTACGAAAACTTCAAGATTTGAGAAAACATCTAAGTATGTGGGAACTTCATGTCGTGCAAAAACTAATGCTAAGATGTGAAAACTAAGTTGATTGTGGGAGAACTTCCTATCGCAAGAACTTCTTAGGCGAGAAGTTTTATGTATTTTGATTTCTCATGTATACATAGTATAACATTTATATATTTTGTAATGCTTCCATATTACTGTACTTATGCACCTACTAGAGAAATACTACATAAACCTTAATACTTGATTGTGTAAGATTGTGATTTAGTTGCGAATCATGTTTAGCTTCAAATCGAATTGATTTTGCCTTTGTGAGTTGAGTCTCGATAGATATTGAGTGAATTCAAAGAATTCAGATTCTTACAACTGGTATGAGGGCCAATGGAGCTTAATTAAGGATTGTTCGGTCGAGAGTTGTTAATTTGGATTAATTTTAGTGCAATTTTGATTCAAAACTAATGGATGATGGTAGTCCGGCGAATTTGATGAGATTGAGCGGTTTTGATTTAGTTTTGCGGGAGAATTTGATCAACTGGAGTATTGGTATTTGATAGTAATAGTTGGCAACAGTGACCAGATTGGTAATTACAAAGTGCAATTTTAATGTTAATTGTGCTCAAAATGGAATTAGGTTAGAGTTTGGTCTTTGAAGTTGGAAATTAACATTGAACAAGATTAGAGAGAGAAAGCGAAAACATTTACTTTTTGATAGGTACAATGTGTGAAAATTTTATACTTTTCACGTATAGAGGATAGTTATTGCATAAGTTTGAGTTAATTCATTACTTTTTGCATAATTTGGATTAATTTGAATAGTTTTTGCTTAGATTAGTTTTCACTATTTACCAAGCGAAACTTTGTCTAAATCATTTTCAAAAAGCAAAAAACTTCCGAGATTTAGACTGATTGAATAGTTTCATATATCACTCTTTGCAAAAGCTTACTCCTTTGTAAAAAGTTTTGGGTTTGCAAAAACTTAAGCTGTTCAAAATTTTGAAGATGCCAACAAACTGAAATGTAAAGAATCTGAGTGCTTTTTATCAATCTGGACTTAGAGATTTGTACTAGTACAAAACCATCAAGATTGACCAATGAGGATGTTTTTGCTGATTGGGCCTACAAATTTAAAAACTTCGTTATATGTGGAGAGCTGATGTTACTAATGAGAGTGGTCAGCTTGTGAAGAATCCATAGGAACTTTGGGATGAAGAAGATGCAATGAACCTTGCACTTGCTGATAAGGCCTATGCATTAATCACCATGCCCCCCCCCCCCATAGAAATATCACACGGGTTTAGAGCATTTCGAGGTGCAAAGATTTTGTGGGATGCATTCGAGGAATAGTTAACATAAAACAGAGACACAAGGGAAAGCCATATGTTGAACTAACAATTTAACATGTCCAAAAATATTAAAAGAAATAAGGTAGAGGTATAAATTAACCGGTTAGTGAAGTTAGTCACTCAAATGATCAACAATAACTTAAAAATATAAAGGTGAACAAGAAACTACTAGATTTATTGGCCCGTAACTGGAATAACAATTCCCATCTATAAAGATAACCAATGATCTCTTTATTATCACTATAAGTGAATTGATCAAATTATATAAGACGTACGAAAAACAACGGGCAACTAATCACATCGAGGAGCTTGACTCTCGAAGCCATTGCATTGTTGTAACATCCGTGAGAAATTTAGGTTAGACTTCACATATGTATTAAAAATTCTAGGAATAACCTAAAACCTAATATTTATTATTAAGCTTAAGTTTTCCAAATCAATGATTTTATGTGAAATGTAAGTGCATATATGTGTGACATCAACCGGTTTTTATATAACTTATGTGAATTAGTACATGTCTATGTGTTATTTTATGTGGATCTTTATAAGAATATGTGTTATATTTATACAAATCCTTATAAAATAAATGTTATTCGTGTGAATGTTAATGTGTGTGAGTTCATGTTTTGAGCCTTAGTTATATATTTAGTAAGTAAGCTTAAGTTTTGTTAGAACATGTTAAGAAGGATAGTAAATAATGATAGTAAATAATACTTACCCTCAACTCAAGAAACATGCACCAAAAATCAACATGCACATATGTGATCAAAAAAAAAAACCATTGGCAACTAGATGCATACCTTACTTAAATACCTACATCTTACATTACAAGACATAATGAACAAACTCAGTCATCATATATTACACCAATGTGACGAAATCAAACTTGAACAAAATGTTGTCCATAACATGCTCACCAGGAACCCTTGATCACATTCAAATCACATCTTCCCTATGATTTATCATGCTCCCAGTTACTTCATGGATCATAAGTTGCTCTAGAATCACCACCACCACTAAAAAGTTAATCACTTAAACAACCCCACGTTAATACTTTATAATCACTGAAATACACACACATACATATGATCATATAAAACCTGAAGTCTTGGGCTTCAATATTCGATGAACTCGGGTTATTATAGATGACGAGGTTTCGTTCATAATCAAATCATGAATTTTCAAGTTTTAAAATAAAAAAAAACTATTTGAAGTGTACGACTACACACGTGTAACTAATAACCAAAACTCAATTTTTAATAACCTGTGAGTTCGTAACCCCCAAGCACTGAGTTTTGGAAGCTAACCACCTTAAGTGAACAACAATCACCGTAAACATCATCATCATTATGTCCAAAAGAGATGGAAAATTGATACTCTAAATTACTTTAGGATTTGCTTATATATTTAGATGTTTTAAGGAAAAAAAGAAGATTTAACCATTTGAATGACTGTGATTGTGGGATTAAAAAATATGTAATTATAGTAAAATGTTATTATACAAAATTTAGTTTAAAATTTATTTGAAATAGGAAACTAAAATCTAAAATCTCAAAACTTCTATGAATATTTCAGAATGTTTATGACATTGTAATAAAGTTATAATATAAAATTTAAAAATTAATTCTTTTATTTGATAGGATTTATGGAAAATAAATTAGTAATTATGACAAAAATTAAGAAAATTAGCTATAAATTATATTTGGATTTAATAAAATTCCAGGAAGATTAGAATAATATTAGATATATTATATAAATGTTTCAGTTTTTTAAATAAGTTAAACAATTTTACATTATAACTCTAAATAATAATTAATTAAAAATATAATCTAAATGTAATTTAAAAGTTGAATATTTTCTAATAGAAGTAACTTAATATTATTAAGTTTAAAAACTTCAAGACTTTTTGAAATATTTAACTCTTATTTTAGTTCATACTATTACTTTCATTATGAGGAATTTAATATAATGAGCGAGTAGTTCAAGATTAGTCACCTATACAACATGTCCTACATCCAACTTCAGTAACACATAGAGAAACCGGTTCGGTTTTCAAACCGATCATTCTAAGAGTTACCTATTCAACATGTCCTACATCCAACTTTAGTATCAAGACTTTTCTCAAACCGGTTTTTCTAACTAAATACTCAAACCTATCAAACCGGTTTGGACTAGTTCTGAAACCGGTATTTTTAGAGAAACCGGTTTTTTTCCGGTTTAATCGGTTTTCCCTTTGAATCAGTTTTTAAACTGGCATTGGGTGTTGGGCTACTAAACTTGTATACAAACTGACGGTTCGAACTGGTTTGTGAACCAATTTGGCTGAAACCGGTTTTTATTGAAACCACACTGGTTTTTTTTCCAAACTAGTTTTTTTTGTACACCTTTAGTATCACATGCTTTTGACATGCCAGTTCCACATCAAGCTTATATTATAAAGGAAGCAATTGAAATGCCAAAGCAAGCTGTGCAAATTGTTAAAAAACACTTGACATTATCCACACATTTATGTCAAGCTATGAAGATTTCGTGATTGGTCATTCCCCTACACCTAATGTCATGATAAATGATCTTCAACAAGTGAATCTAGATTGTTGGATCTAGAAAAGCTGGTGCAACCAAAACCAAATCACTTATACTATTTTGGTGCAACTAATAAAAAACTTCCGAAGCTAAGTGTGGAACTTCTGGAGGAAAAAGGAGCTCTTCCGAAGACAAAGTGTAAAACCAACTTCCGAAGAAAAACTCCAACTTCCGAAGACAAAGTATTCACTTCCGAAGATCAAGACTTAAAGTGAAAGATCAGAAGTCAACTTCCGAAGTATGAAAGAAGTCCTCAAGTCTCGGAAGTACAGAAGGCTCTTCCGAAGTATAAGTGGCTTTGGAAGAACTTGTTCTTCCGAAGCCAACTTACCTTTGGAAGACACTACTATTATCCAGTGGACATAAGGATGGTCTCCCTGACACTCCGCTGCAGACCTCTGAGATACTGCATGGTGTTTTCTCAAAAGCCATGTAGTTGACTATACTTTATTCCACTGTTTACCTTTATAAGTTAGTACAGTTGCCAACTTTAGTTGGTGACAAAAGGTAAGTCATGGACATGTCATGACTACCATATCTTAGATAATACTTTATCTAAGATACCTTAACTTTAGCATTGTAGTATATGCTTTAGTCTTAGGTTCCAGCTGGTAAAGTATATCCAGCTGTAGGATCTAGTATATATAGTTTCTCATTGTAACTCATGTTTTATGCTTGTAAGAGTCTTGTAATACTTTGAGTTGAGAAGTAATATATACAAGTGCCTTCAAAATTAGTTCTTTGTGTTCTTTGCTACTTATATATTATTAGCAACTCTTAGAAGAGATTCTACTTCATCTGATTTGAGTGTAATATAAGTGAGTTTGAGAGAAATCCAAGTGTTTAAGTGACAAACCCGATCCTGCAATTAGATGATGTTGTAGAAAATGATATCTACCAAATGATAATGGTAGTTTGCAAAGCTAAGAATTTTTTTCATTAGAATAGGGAGAAAAGTCTTCGGGATTAGTGGAAATCACAAAATTTGGTTTATAAATCATCTCTGAGGTGTTAGAAGTGATAAGACAAGATACCTTTCCACCGAGTGCATTGAGCCCACGGTTAATCACCTTAAAGGGAAGAAGATGGTTAAAGTTAAAGTTGAAACCATGGATAAAGCTTCATCTTCATCTGCTAACAAAGCCATGGTTTCTCAAACCATCGGTGATTATGTCTAGACTAAGGAAATGCAAATTTGAGAAATAGAAGTTGGAACAACTTTGTATGCTGAAGTGGAAATGGTCAAACCAAAATAAAAGGAGTTTTCTAAAAGAGTTTGTAACTGATGATTTGCTTGATGGTTTGTTTGAGGAGCAAGAGCATTAGGTTGATGAAGTTGATGAGGTTAATGAAGTTTTTGAATTTTTTGGAGTTTCTGAAGATGCTGAGGTTACTTAGGAAGCACAAGAGAAGCCCACGATACAGAAAACTTTCATAATGGAAGATGTGAAGGAAACTTCTAAGAGTTTAGAGCCGTTAATTGAGGTATATGATGATTAGTGCTCTTCTAATTGTTTAAAAGTTAAACATTATATATCCCATAGTAAGAGTTTGGCAACTAAGTTTCAATGTATACAACATATTTACGTGAAATTTTAATGTTAGGCCCAGAACTCAAGAGTCCTTACGGTTAGTCAATCATAGCATAAAATATTACATGATACATTATTAAAATTTAACATTGTAGAGGAACCTTAAAACCTTCATTACATAACGATACTTGTCAACATTAAACACTTGTTAAATAAATTTCGATGAGATAAAATATTCAAAAAGCAGTCCTAAAAATGGGACAATCCTCTCTCAATTAAATAAATTTCAAACGCTATAGATGGTTGCTGCTTGCGAAAAGTGTCTCTTCACTTTCAAAAAATTGAATAAAGAAAGATTCTTCCACTGGTATTCTACGCTCGATCTCTACTGTCACACCCTACGTAAACCCCACATCAACCGTGGATAGGAGAGATTCCTGGTTCATAAGTAATGTCTGGCCTCTAATATCACCAACGCGTTTTGGGCCATTGGCTATGGATGAGAGTAGGACTCCATAGTTAAGCGTGCTCAGGTGGCAACAATCCTAGGATGGGTGACCTCCTTGGAAAGTTTTCACCCCGGCAACCAAAAGCAAATCCGTGAGATCCTTCTGGGCAGATCGAAAAATATTGGTGATATGAATGGTCGGGTGTTACATTATGGTATCAGAGCCATTGGTTATAGGGAACTAGGTTGCATACACACTAGTCTATAACCGCACACAGTTAGTTAGTTACTCGTTGCTTATCCTCTTACTCTATACTCATTGGCATACACATCACTTACATTGCAGCATGGCATCTTCTTCACGAGCTTTAGGTAAAAGGCCTGCACATTCTGATTCCCCTCCTCCCCCTCCCGTACCCGATAGAGGACCTGAGTGGCCCCGACTTCCTTATCATCCCAAGGAGATAGACTAGGATCAATCATTTGCACTACCTGAACGCGATGCTTTGTGGGATTAGAGTTACTAACCTACCTATGTTAATTGTATGCTTTATAGGGAGCGTTTTCCTGAACTCCCGTCTACTAGACCAAGGACTAGGTCTACTTTACACCTACTTTTCCTTCGATACGACGTTCTAGTGAGCATGTGATTGTGGCTTTGGTTGTAGCTCTAGACACAGTGAAATGACGCACTAATGAGCTAAATGAAGCGGTTGGCGCTCTATGACGTGAGCTACATGAGACTAAGATGATGGTGGCAGAATTGAAGGAGTTGCAATCCAAGTGCTATAACCATCAGCGCTCCTTAACTGATAGTGTGGCTCAGGCGATCCACTGCTCAGATGCTAGGGATGACACTAACAACGACTATGGGGTAAGACTTGATGACCTAGAAGCCCAGTTTGCCGAGATGCATATTGCCGCAGAACCCGAGGAAGAACTTGAAGAGGAACCCAATGAATAGCCAGATGAAGCCCGGAAAGAAGAAGAACCTATAGAGATGGAGGGAGATAGTGATGGATCTGATGTATTGTATTGAACTTCATATTCATCTGACTTGGACTATATAGTGTTTTATTTTAAACCTATATGGAAAGGGTTGTTTCCCACCCAACTAAAAACTTGAAATTTTGACACTGATTATTTTGTGAGATTTCTTATAATCTATTTATCATGAGTTATTATTTTGTTTATAAATGTTGTGGTTGTGACAAATTCATTATTTCTTACTATTTACCATAATTCAACGAGATTAATATGTTAGATGTTACTCATTATTATATTTGTGAATTTAAAGTGAAATATGGACGTTCGTGGTAGAGGACGTGGACGTGGCGGTGGACGTGGGGCCGATGCTATAAACATGACTCCGGCCGAGTTAGCGGCCTTAATAAACCAACATATGCAGGCAACGGTGAACGCTCAACCTGCCCAATTTGGAGGTAAACGATGACCCTAGTCATCAACTACACAAATATTCTACCAGATGGTTAATCCATATGGTTTGACTAAACAATCTAAAACGTTGAATGCATGACTGCCAGCATGCACGTATAAGGCGTTCGTGGATTGTAAGCCCTACATCTACAGTGGAGCTGAAGGAGCCATAGGACTGGTGCGATGGTTAAGAAGACCGAGTCGGTCTTCGCCAAGTGCAATTGTCCGACGGTGGACCAGGTGAAATATGGCACGGGGACACTTGAGGGTGCGACGCTCACGTGGTGGAATACACAGGTACAGATACTTGGCCAGGCGATGACCGATGCTTTACTGTGGGATGAGTTTAAAACAATGATGATGGAGAAATATTGTCCTTGCAATGAAGTCTAGAAACATAAAGCTGAGTTCTGGTAGTTGATGATGGAAGGATCTGAGATTGAGGCTTACACTACAAGGTCTCACGAGTTGGCGACACTTTTCCCTAGCATGATCGAGCCTCCGATGAAGCGAATTGAGCTCAACCTGTGTGGCTTGGTGGCAGAGATACAAAGTACGGTGACTACTGTGAACCTCACTACTATGCAGCAGGTTATCCAACTAGCTCACAAGCTTACTGATCAAGTAATGGAACAAGGCAAGCTACCCAAACGGGGCTCTGTGGCAAGCGTGCCCGACAATAAACGCAAGTGGGACAACTCTGGCAGCAAGGGCTCATCGTCTAACAGCCAACCCCAGTAGCATCAGCAAAAACAACAATGAAGGAGGTTTGACAAAAAACGTAGTTTCAACCAGTCATCTTCCTCATCTCAGGGACAAAGTGGATACGTGGGGAAGTATCCCAAGTGCAGCCGATGCAACTACCACCACACTGGTAGGTGTGACAATTTTTGATGCCCGTGTTGTAGGAAGGCTGGACACGCGATAAAGGATTGCCATGGAGAGTTGATGAAGAAGCCCCAGCAGCCTCAGGAAACACCAAAAGGTTGCTTTGAGTGTGGAAAGGAAGGGCACTACAAGAGGAATTGTCGTTAATTAAAGAAAAATGAAAATGACACTAGGAATGGTGGCAACAACAACAATGGTGGCAACAATGGATGAGCTAAAGGGAGAGTCGTTGTCATGGGTTCAGGTGAGGCTCTAAACAACCTTACTACTGTTACTGGTAAATTTCCTATTAATGGTTGTTTTGCTTATGTACTTTTTGACACTAGATCCGATAGGAGTTTCATCTCCACTAAGTTTAGTAGTCACTTAAGTGATATGCCTTCTATGTTGGAGTCTAAATATACTGTAGAATAAGCTGATGGTAAGCAAATCTTCGTTACACACATCTTTAAGGGTTGCAAGATAGAACTTCTTGGTCATACCTTCGATATCGATCTTATGCCTGTTACACTTGGATTTTTGATGTGGTCGTGGGCATGGATTGGCTGTCCGAAAAGAAGGTGGAAGTAATTTGTCATGAGAAGGTTATTCGTATTCCTCTCATGGACGAGAAAATTCTCTCTGTTAAGGGAGAGAAGAGTGGCCATGTGATAGGCATCATATCATATCATTTATGAAGGTGCAGAGGTGGCTATACAAGGGTCGCTTATTAGCCATTGTCGTTGACAAGCAATAAGAGGAAAAAAGATAGAGAATATTCTGGTGGTTCGTGACTTTCTAAAGGTGTTTCCAGAGGATCTTCCTAGACTACCACCTCATCGTCAAGTTGAGTTTCAAATCGATTTGACTCCCGAAGCAGCTCCAATTTCGAGAGCACCTTATCGGTTAGCACCAAACGAACTGCAGGAACTATCTGCACAACTTAAAGAGCGGTTAGATAAAGGGTTTATTCGACCAAGCTCATCACTGTGGGGAGCACCTGTTCTTTTTATGAAGAAAAAGGATGGCACCTTTAGAATGTGTATCGACTACAGAGAATTGAACAAAGTTATAGTCAAGAACCGATGCCTTCTGTCTCTTATAGCTAATTTGTTTGATAAGCTATTCTAAGATTGATATGAGATCTGGTTATCATCAACTGCGAGTTCGAGAGGAAGACATCTTGAAGACCGCATTCCGTACTCGTATGGTCATTATGAATTCTTGGTCATTATGAATTCTTGGTCATGCTATTTGGGTTGACTAATGCACCAGTAGTATTCAGGGATCTCATGAATCGTGTGTGAAAACCTTACCTTGATCATTTTGTTATCGTGTTTATCGATGACATATTGATCTATTCTAAGACCAAGGAGGAACACGAGGAGCACCTACGTCTAATCTTGGAATTACTTAGAAAGGAACAATTGTACGCCAAGTTTTTTAAGTATGATTTCTGGATTCGTGAAGTGCAATTCTTGGGTCACACTATTAAAGAGAAGGAAATACATGTGGATCCTACAAAGATTGAGGCGATAAAGAATTGGTTGGTTCCCAAGACACCTAGTGAGATACGACAATTTCTTGGACTGTAGGATATTATCAACGCTTCATTGAGGGATTTTCTAAGATCGCTCGACCTCTCACAGCTTTGACCCATAAAGGAACAACGTATAACTGGGGTGAGAGTCAAAATCCGTTTTTTGGTTATTGAAGCAAAAACTTTGTAGCGCACCGATATTAGCATTGCTAGAGGAAAGTGATGACTTCGCGGTTTACTGTGATGCTTCTATCCAAGGACTTGGTTATGTTTTGATGCAACATGATAAAGTAATATCCTATGCCTTGAGACAACTAAAGGTGCACGAAAAGAACTACCCTACTCATGACTTGGAACTAGGTGTAGTGGTATTTGCCTTGAGGATCTGGAGACATTACTTGTACGGGACCAAATGCACTATTTACACCGATCATAAGAGTCTTCAGCATATCTTTGAGTAAAAAGAGCTGAACATGTGGCAGCAATGCTGGGTGGAATTGTTAAACGATTATGATTGTGCTATTAAATATCACCCAGGAAAGGTGAATGTAGTCGCTGATGCTTGAGTAGAAAGGAAACCGCCAAAACCCCGATGAGTGCGAGCTCTGCAGCTTACTATTAGCACTCACTTGCCTGAACAAATCAAGGAAGCTCAGACGGAAGCTTTGAAAGCGGAAAACGTTGGATCTGAATCCTTATGTGGGATGGACAAACAGTTTGAAGTGAAATCCGATGGAATTCGTTACTTTATGGATAGACTTTGGGTGCCTTTGTATGGAGATCTAAGAGACTTGGTTATGAGTGAAGCACATAAGTCTAAGTATTCTATACACCCTGGTTTCGACAAAATGTATCATGATCTGAAGGCGCACTATTAGTGGCCTAATATGAAGGTAGACGTAGCTACATACATGGGAAAGTGTTTGACTTGTTCTAAGGTAAAATTTGAATATAGAAGCCATCTGGGTTACTACAACAACCTAAGATTCCTCTATGGAAGTGAGAACAAATTTCTATGGATTTTATGACTAAGTTACCCAGAACTCCTAGCGGAATCGTGGATCGACCGACTAAGTTTGCTCACTTCTTAGCGATCAAAGAAAATGATAAAATGGATAAGTTAACTCACATTTATTTGAAAGAGGTAGTTTCGAGACATGGCGTGCCAATCTCGATTATTTCTGTTTGTGATGCTCGTTTCACATCTCATTTCTGACAGTCGCTAAAGAAATCTTTAGGTATGCGTCTGGATATGAGCACTTCCCATCATTCGCAGACCGATGGGCAAATCGAGCATACTATTCAAACCTTGGAAGACATGTTGCGTGCTTGTGTGACAGATGTCAGGAATAATTGGGAAGTTCATTTACCATTGATGGAGTTTTCGTACAACAATAGTTATCACACTAGTATTAAGGCAATACCATTTGAGGCGTTGTATGTGTAAAAGTTTAGATCATAGTTTGTGGCGCGGAAGTTGGTGATACTTAGCTGATTGGCCCCGAATTGGTGTTCGAGACTATCGAGAAGATCGTATAGATACAAAATCGTATGGCTGCAGCGCGAGACCGACAAAAGAGCTATGCAGACAAGCGACAGAAACCTTTGGAGTTTCAGGTCGGTGACAAAGTTTTACTGAAAGTCTCACCTGGAAAGGTGTGATTCGATTTGGCAAAATAAGCAAGCTTAATCTGAGATACGTTGGACCATTTGAGATTTTAGAAAGAATGGGTCCACTGGCGTATCGATTAGACCTGCCTAATTTGTTGAGTGGAGTTCACAATGTATTTCACGCCTGCAACCTAAAAAAGTGTTTATCTGACGGGACTTTGGTCGTACCACTCGAGGAGGTGCAAGTAGATGAGCAATTACGCTTTGTTGAAGAGCCGGTTGAAGTAATGGATCGTGAAGTCAAGACTCTTAAGCAAAGCAAGATACCCATAGTCAAAGTTTGTTGGAATTCAAGACGTGGACCGGACGTGGGAACGTGAGGATCAGATGAAGCTTAAGTATCCTCATTTGTTCGAATCGATGATAATATCCAGTGAAGGTACTGATTAGATTTCGGGACGAAATTTCTTTCAACATCGGGATGATGTGACAACTCACTGGATTTCATTATGCCAATGTAGTAAACCAGTGATGTAACACAACCATGTAACATAATTTTCGGCACGAAAATTCTTTCAACATGGGGATAATGTGACATCCGGTAATTTTCCGTTACCAAACTCCGTTAGTTTCGTTAAGTCATGCATACACGTGTCTTGAGCATACACTAGTTGTCGTTGAACGTTGGTGACCTAATAATAATTAACAATGATTAACATATAGTAATCTAATTAATAATTTTGATTATTGCTTCGTGGTTATACGATTCATTAACATTAAATATTATTTGTAAATTTTACTTTATAACATGATAATGTATGATATTTGATTCATGTGTTTTGTTGCTAATTGGAATATGTGATTATTATTGTTGATTAATGATACATGTGTTTTGTAGTTAAAATCTATTTTAAAAAGTATTAAAAAGATTAGTTTTTATAAAAGGTGATCTAGGAGGGTTTATTTTGCAATTACCACAAATGTTAATATTAACAAAAACTTAAACCTAGCCCTCACAACCCCCAAGTCACGGCCGAAGCCATCCCCACCTTCATCCTCACAATTTTCGGTCAACAAAACTCAATCCATGCGATGTTGTTAGCAAGTGCCATTCTTGGTGTAGAAAAGTTGAAATTGATGATTATTTGATGATGATATGTTGTTAGTTATGTTGTATGAATGTTATGTTATGATGACTATGCAAGAAATCCATGGTTTGATCATATAGTTCATAAATTGCCTAAAGTTGAAACTTTTCTTCATGGAAATTAATGTTTTGATGATTGGTGTATGTTAGATGGGTTGTTATGATTGCTATGAACTAGATTAGAGATGTTATTGATGAATTTGGGATTAAAGTTTATGAAAATATAGATTTTGTATATTACTTTCCCGAAAGGGAAACTGTATTTATATGAAACATGTGATTTTGTTATTTGATAATGATTAGGATGTTAGGAGCATGCTAGGATGTTCATGGATGATGTCTAATGTGTTAGATTGTGTTGATTGGGTCATTTGGGTAATTGATGAATCTATGGGAAAATTTAGGTGTTCTTGGAGAATGTGTAAGTATGACATTTTGTACAAGTTATGTGGTTGTGATGCAATATAGTAATTTAATATTATGAAGTTGGTTACTGGCTTATATGAATTGTATTTGGGTATATGATGATGGGTATCATACACGCGTGCGAATCTGAGGCCCCTACTTTGTAGGATTGGCAGGGTTTAGGATATATAGTTGTGAGTGGCTTCACATGGCACGTTGTGAGTGACTAAACCCAATGTGTAAACTGTAAAGGAATTTAGTTGTGAACATGTTTAGTATGATAAATTGGTTTGCATGTGTTGTATGATAACCTAAGTTAGCATGAAGATCATGATGAGACTTAAGAGTTACAATGTGGCTTATGTGAACAACTTGCATGATAATCATGTGTAATGAGTTGTTAACTTCATCTAGAATTCAGGTGAGTTCTTGTGGGTTCTAGGTAACCCTTGACAGGTTGTCTTTTCCACTCATCGTTAGCTTTTTACTATCGTCTGTTTGCGCATCAGGTGAGTTCAATGCCCTACTTTTACTTACTTCTCTTTTTGGGGGAGAAAGCATACGTTGTTTAAAACACTTTACTATTATGACATGTGTTTAGTAAGACATAGTGTGTTATACCATAGTAAGCCCTCAAACTTTCAGATTGTTAATTAAGGAATCTAGCATGAAATCTTGGGTAGTACTACCGGGTCTGACAAGCCCCACTCGTACAACCGGAGGTCAAGCAGGTGCAATATTGTCCTAAACTACTAACATCGTCACGACTTGGTATGTAGTGGCGGGAGGCAAACAGACAAACATAGTCAACTTCAATGGCGAAATCACTATTGTTCATTACTAATGAAATTAGACTAGCTATATATTTCTATACGCTTGTTTATATTTTACTAACACTACTGTTTATGATGATTACAAAATCTTGAACTCACCAACCATCGTGTTGACACTTTTAGTATGCTTTTCTCAGGTCGTTACTAGCAGTCGCTGTAGGAGCACGTACAGGTCTTGCATATTTTGAACAAACATTTACCTACTCTTGTCTTATTGCATACTTACATCTTTGGTTTGGGCGCGTGTTTTGCACAATTTACATTTAGTACTTTGTGTTTGAATTATTTACAAAATGCTTTCACAATTTTTTTAATGTTTCAAACTCTGAATTGTTTAAAATGTTGCATATAGTGTCTGTCCGAGTAACCAATGACTGAGATCCTGGTTTGTTCACTCGCCTCGCGGTAAAACCCCGCACATGGATTTTGACGGTGTAACATCTACTCCTCAAAAGCTCACTCATGTATTGAAAATGATTAAGAAGACAAATATATATACACATATACATATATTGCAATTTACGTGCGGAATTTCTCTTTATTAAACAATTCGATTACTACTCAAATTGCAACTTAATCGTGCAAAGTGTAAGAACGAAGCGGGCATGACATGTGTTTTTGGAAGAGAGGTAACTTCTTTTGCACCATAATTATGCATACAAGTTACATAATCAAGCAAGATTTCATAGTAACGCAACTTATTTTAATTACGATAGTTATATGATAAATACACAAGTTATGTTCCTAATTTATGCAGTTAATGATCATGCAAATTATATACACAACACAGATTTTAATAAAATGTTGATTTTTTAAAATATAACAATATTATACTAAAATTAAATAGAATAAAATACTCGATTTTATGGTGTAAGTTTTTTTCACAAATAATATCGTATAAACAAGTTATATGTGTTTGAAAACTTGCGGAAATTTAAAATGTCAAAATTGTAATCTATTTACAAATCTACTCCTCCAGACCCTTATTTGTGTAATTATTACATCTTTAAATCATAAACGTTCATCTATTAAATCAATTATTCTTATTACTACGTACACTTCTCACAAAAGCAACACTTTGTATAGTAAACTTTCTTTAAAAAGATAATATTTTTATATAAAAGTATATACTAGTATATATTTATATAAATATGTGTAAGCAAACCGTATATATATATATTTATGTATATATATAAACATACTGTATATATATCTATACACACATACCAGTAGGAAAGCCTCGTGATGCGATAACTATTACAATTGACATCATAATACCTTTTTTTAGTTTATCAAATGTCTAGAGCTATTTTATTGATGTTGAGTATAGATATGGTTTATATGACTTGGTTTAAAAAAATAAATATTTGAATTATTATTTATTTAAATATCAATATTGTTTTTGGGCAGTTTCTAAACCGAACTAAAATATACCCCGCACTCTTTTTTTGGGCTGTCAAGAAGTAACTATAAACTTGTATTTTCAGCGCCTAAAAAGAGCTTTAATATATCTGTGACACTAATGTTACTTATTTTCAAGAGTTTATGTGTGTATTCTATATATATAATTGGTGAAGCAATGAATGAAACAAGAGTTAGAAAGCAACAAGTTACTTGTGTTAGTGTGTGTGTTTTTTAGTTTGGTTGGGCCTGAACCAACAGTTCGTTGTTTATCTTATGAGTGTTCAACGAATCGAATTTTAAATTCTCGAGTTATTTGATTTTTTAATTGAATTCGAATTCAAATAGATTTAAAGGATTCGATTCATATTTATATTAAATTTCAAAACAAAGTTATTTGACGTAATTCGAATTTGATTATCGAATTCGAATCGAATAAGAATTGAATTTGAATTCACCCTATAAAATATTTAATTTTTATTTTTTAAACTAATAACATTCAATATATTATTTAACTAAAGAAGATATTAGAATTCAGAATTTAAAATTAGAATTTAAAGTATTAAAAATATTCATTGAATAAATATATGCATACATTATTCATATATATAATATAAAATAAATAACTATATTATATGTATATATATAAATTTATACGTATTGTTTAATTCGATCTCGAATCGAATCAAATCGAAAATCACAAATTTGCAATTCGACTCGAATTTGATAAAAAATTTCAAATTGAATTGAACAAGAAATTTGAAATTCAAACTAATTTCGAATCACTGATTTCCGAATCGGGTCAAGAATTTCGAGATTTTCAAAGCTGATTCAGATATTGAACACCCATAGTTTATTATTTGCGTATCTTAAAATTTAATTGTAATGTAACGAACCACGGTTCTTGCTAAAATGCATCAAAAGCCCTTAATTTGGATACAAGTGTCAAGTGTTTGTTTTACTTCACATTTATGTGTTTACACTTTATTCTATTTAGTTACATTATCATTTTAACAATTTTAATTCATAGTTCTTATGGAAAGGTACAAAGAATTGCTGGTTTTTCTTATAAAAAGATATTAACAGGCTTTAGTTGATCATATGAAAGATATGAAGGAACGTTAGTTGATCTTATAAAAGTATTTAAAGAAGTGTTGGTTGATCTTATGAAAATATTAGATTCTTAAAAGAAGTATTTATTTTCAAGTAGTTGCAATATAATAAGTTCTAATCACGAACATATTTGTGTAAAAGCGTCAAAAACAATTTTTCTTCTTTTTCTGCTTTTCCCTTCTCTAAGCTTTGCATAATTTCACAATCTTGTTATTACACAAAAAGTATAAAGGTGGAGAGAAACATACGATGAAATAATTCACACTTTTCATTTCAGAAGGAGATTTACAAATATAGGGAAAACAAGAGCAATCATTGGAGCTATACATGGAATATAATAATTGACAATTGACTAATTAAATACATATTGAAAATAAATAGATGACAAAAATAGAAAGCATGAAATTAGCATAATCTCATTTCTCAATATGGCCTCACAAGATGGACGATACGGAGATAAGACCTATCTTGGATAATAAGAAAGCAAAAGGCGGTTTGAGAAGTGGCTTGGTGAGAACATCAGCCAATTGATCGTCACCAGCGATGTGTGTAACTCTTAAAGAACTGTCTTGAACATTTTCGCGAACGAAATGAAAATCCAAAGCAAGATGTTTCATACGTGAATGGAACACAAGATTAACAGAGTATGTGGTTGCATTAAGATTGTCACAATATATAATTGGTGCAGCAGAAAATTTAAAATCAAGTTCCAAAAGTAAGGATTGTAACCATAGAACTTCGATAGTGGTTGAAGCCACAACTCTAAACTCTGCTTCGGTTGAATTTATGGCCAAGGTAGTTTGTCTTTTTGAGCTCCAAGAGATAGGGTTTGATCCAAGGTAGACAATATATCCTGTGGTACTTCTATAATTATCTTTATCGCTTGCCCAATCTGCATTGGTAAATGCATGGAGGGGAGAGTGACGACGAAGTAAAATGCCGTGATGAATGGTTCCTTGAAGATATCGTAGAAGCCGTTTCAAGTCAGTCCAGTGGAGAGAGGTGAGAGCATGCATAAATTGAGAAAGGCGGTTTACAGTAAAGGAAACGTCTGGTCGGGTAAAGGATAAATACTGTAGGGCACCAACAAGGGTACGATATTAGGTAGGTGAGGGATGTGGAGTACCACCATGCAACATGAGGGGTTCAGAGCTAGTAATTGGTGTTGATATAGGTTTACAGTTACTCATATTTGCTTTAAGAAGGATGCCATGAATATACTTCTTTTGTGAAAGAACTAAGCCAATCGTGTGAGGAAGGACCTCGACTCCAAGAAAATAAGAAAGAGAAGAAGATCTTTTAAGGAAAATTTGGTTGCAAGAAGTTGAATAAAACGATTTAGATGAGTTGGAGAGGGTCCGACTATGATTATGTCATTGACATAAACTAGAATGAATATCGAAGAGGAGGTAGTAGTAAGGGTAAAAAGAGATGGATCAGAATTGGTAGGTTTGAAACCTTGTGATATAAGATATGATTTTAGTTCATCGTACCACGCACGAGAGGCTTGACGAAGACCATAGATTTCTTTTTGGAGTTTGTAAACATGATTTGGAAAAGAAGGATTGATAGGCTTGTGCCATATAAATGTCCTCGTTAAGAGTGCCTACTATAAAAGCATTGTTTATATCAAGTTTTCGAAGTGACCAATTTTGGGAAACCGCAAGAGATAGAACAAGATGAAGAGTAGCGGGTTTGATGATGGGACTAAAAGTTTCAACATATTCAATGTCGGGTCGTTGATTGAAACCTTTGGCGACTAATCGCGCTTTTAGCCGGTAAATGGTTCCTTCGGTTTTATATTTGGTACAAAAAAACCCATTTGCAACCAACTAGGTTGGATGCATCCATGGATGGAACAAGTGACCAAGTTTGATTACGTTCGAGAGCATTATATTCTTCTTGCATGGCTTTGTGCCATGATGGATGTCTTAAGCATGAGTGATGGTAGGTGGTTCAGTTGGTGAAGATGGAAAATTTGTGTAGAGTTGATATTGGTTGTTGTGATAACATGAGTTAGGTTTTGGATTTTGTCAGGTGGAATATGTTTTGAAGGGAGTAGGAGAAAGTGGTGGCGAGTGTTCATTTTAGGGTAGAATGGAGTTTGTGGATGGTGATGTAGAAGAATTAATATGGGTTAGTGAATTATTTTGGGCTGGTGAATTATTTTGGGCCAAGGAAATATAAGGAGAAGGTGGTGAGTGTTGATTAGTTTGGGCCAAAAGTGATGGGTTTACGTTATTATTATGTTAAACAGAATTGTAGGAGTTGGTGGAGTGGATATTTGTTGAAGTTGTATGTGTGGGTGTTGTAGAGTTTTGAGGTATATTTGAAGGGGGATTAGATATAGACATAACAAATGGTAACCATGTATCAACGTTAACAGGAGATAAAAAAGGGTTTTGAGAAGTGAGTTTAGAATAAGGAAATTGATTTTCAATAATTTTCACATGCCTAGAAGTGTATGTTTTAGAGAAATTTGGATCATAGGCATAATATGCACTCTGAGTTAGAGAGTAACCAACATACATACAAGGAGTTGATCGAGAATAAATTTTGTGTGGGGAGTATGGCCGTAGCCAAAGGTAGCATAGACAACCAAAACTATGAAGTTTGTTTTAATTAGGTTGTTTATGGAAGAGGTAGAAATATGGAGAAGTGTTGTTAAGAGTGAATGTGGGTAGGCGGTTGATAAGATAGGTGGCGGTAGTGAAAGCAAAAGGCCAAAAGATGACCGGCATATTTGCATGAGATAAAAGAGCCAAACCGGTTTCAACGATATGCCGATGACATCGTTCGGCATAACCATTATGTTCCCGCGTATGTGGTGGCAAAGTAAGGTGAGAGATACCATATGAGGATAAACGTGGAAGAAGTTTAATGTATTCACCACCATTGTCGGAAAATAATTGTTTTATTTTTTGTTGAAAATAGTTTTCAATTAAATGTTGAAAACAAATAAAGATAGAAAGTGAATCGGATTTTCGTTTTAAAGGATAAATCCAAATATACTTTGTAAACTGATCGCCAAAATATTGTAATATTTAAAATTGTTGAATGAGGTGACAGTGAACACCAAACATCCGAAAATATTAAGTCAAGTGGAGCACTAGATGATAAGGAAGAATAGGAGAATGGCAAACGGTGACTTTTATTGATACGACAAAAATTATAATTGTCATTTAAATTGCAATTGAAAGAAATCAAAGATGACAAATATTTAAAAACTTTATTTTGCGGGTGACCAAGCCGTTGATGCCAAGTCATGGTGTTTGTCTGTTGCATTGTGAAAGCGGAAGGCGAAGAAGGAAAGATAAACGAGCGTAGTTTATACATTCCTTGTATGGCTATGATATGATAATAAATATACATGCTTTCAACATATATTTCTTCGCATTTTAAGTCAATTTTGATACAAAATTCATAATTTAGACACTTATTTGTGTTTTATTTGAATATTGTAGTTTTTGGATGAAGCTCAGTGATTTTTGTGAAGAAAACCCAAGATTTAAAGAAGTTCAAGAGTGCATGATTGAGTTTTGTCACTCAATACAATTGTAGTCTCTTAAACTCACTAAGTCACACCCGGATTGATGGTGCAGAATCCTCTAAGAGTTGATAATAATATATTAAACAAACACATAAGAAAGGTTTTCAAGATACTTGTATATATTACTTCTCAACTCAAAGTATTACAAGACTCTTACAAGCATGTTAAATGAGTTACAATGATATACTATATATACTACTATCGACAACCGGATATACTTTGATACCAGCTGGAACTTACAACTAGACAAATACTACATTGCTAGAAGTAAGGTATCTTAAATAATCTACTATCTAAGATTCGGTAATCATGACATGTCCATGACTTACCTTTTGTCACCAACTAAAGTTGGTAACTATACTAACTGATAAGGAATGAACAGTGGAATAAAGTAAGATCAACTACATGGGCGTGGAAAAGCACCATGTAGTATCTCAGAGGTTGCAACAGTGTGTTAGAGGGACCATAGTTATGTCCATTGGTTCATAGTAGGTTCTTCCGAAGCCACTTATACTTCAGAAGAGGCTACTTCTTCCGAGGCTTGACTTGATCTTCAGGACATCATGCTTCGGAAGTTATTGTCTTGAATTCTTCTATGTGTTGAACTTCGGAAGAAGGAAGACTTTGTCTTCGGAAGTTAGAGTTCCTATTCGGAAGCTTTGTAAGACTTTGCCTTTGGAAGTTCTGCATTTTTCTTCGGAAGTTCCTTTTCAGTTGCACCAAAATTGTTTAAGTGTATGTTTTGGTTGCACCAGCCTTACTTGATGCAACAAACTCCCCCTAGGCTGATGCTACCAAAACCTCAATTTTTTCTATTTCTCAAAACTTTTAGCACCAAGGAGAGAAGATACTTATCTGTTTCCTTGTTCTTTCCAGATGTGGTGCTGAAAAGTTTGTACAAATCATTCGTAGACAGGAGATCCAGTCTTTCACTTTGAATGATATGTACCATTTGTTGTGGCCTTCTGAAGAGAGTTAGTTGACGGGAGTTGTAGTCATACTCCCATCTAACTATGGATTCCAGTTCAGGACCTTCAACCATTTGTAAGAAAGCTTTGCCCTTGATAGTTGACCCTTCCTTTTCTTCCTTCTATATTAGCTTCAACCCTTCTTCAATCTTGGCCCTCGCAGTCAATTCGGCTAAATGAAGACTACTCAGATGATTTCTAATATGAGAAGCTATCTTAGAGTTGGAGGGATTGGAGAATGGTTTCTCTGCTAACTTAGCAATGTCAAATCTGCTTGAGTGTAGTAGGGAAGAGGCATTAAGCCTGTTGATTTCACCATTCTCTCTTTCCACAATAAAGTTGTGAGAAGAGTCTTCAAACCTCACTGGACTGTAACACCTGGAAATTTTCTTTGAAGCCGACGAAAGAAGAAAAGATATAAAGCCCAAAGTTGAGGGATCAAACTTGCCAAAACGGGAAGAAACTTAGATAAGTGGGGGTATAAAAGGGGGAGGGCAGCCCACACCCTCCCCATTCTTGCAAAACTCAGCCAAGGGAGAAGAGAAGGAGCAAAAGAGGAGAAAGGCTTGGTTCGGGTGGATTCGAGCGTGAAAATCGAAGTGTAGCGAGTCAAATCGAAGCTCTACTCGACGGGATCATTTATGTGAATTCTAGGACCCCTCTTTTATCTGAAAACCATTTTTCGGGTATTTGGGTGTAAACCCGTTTATGTATGTATGTGTATGTGTATGATTCGTTTGGGGCTTGATTTCGGGCGTGGTTGTTCTTGAATGGTGTCGTGGTATGCTTCCCTAAGGTTTAGAATGGATGATTTGGGCTTAAAAGAGGTTTGGAAGAGTTTGAAGGTCAAACTTGGCAGCTGCAGTTTAGGATGAACTGCATTCTGCGCCCAGCTAGGGCTATGCGACTGGAGGTCCATGCGTCCAAATGGCATGCGACTGGGTCCATACGCATGAAAGGAGTGCGACTAAGGTTCATTCGCACGAAATTAATGCGACTGAATGCATGCGGATGAAGGTCATGCGACTGAATGAAATGCGGATGAAGGTCAAGCGCCTAGAGTCCATACGCCTGTGAGTCGTGCGATTGAGGTTCATACGCACGAAAGGTGTGCGACTGAGGGCCATTCTCATGAAGGTCATGCGACTGAGGTCCATACGCCCGGATGTCATGCGACTGAGGTTCATTCGCATGGGAAGCATGCGATTGGAGGCTATGCGACTGGAGGTTCATTCGCCTGAGTGTTCTCATACGCATGAGAGACCATGCGACCGAATGGGGTCCATATGCCCGAATGACCATAGTATTGTCTGACTTTCAGGAAGTACGGACATAGGCTCGGACCTTTGGGGTTGTAGATGATGTGATGGGCATGGATGATGTAAGATGATTTATGATGATGAGCTGATGATGATGATGAGGCGATGCATGATGATGTGTGATGCCATATGGTTTTATATGATGTGATGCACGTGATTCGTGTGATGTTTGATGTCGTGTGATTGTGCATGATGTATGTTATGTATGTATGATGTTGTCGTGTGTGATGATGTTATATGTTGTTATGTTCCTTATTGTTATATGTGATTGTCTTCCCGTGATTTGCGTTTAACGTTAATGAATGTAATGAAAGTATTATGTAACGTAAAGTGGAAGATAATGAAAAGAGGAACGTAATGAATGAATGCAAGCATGAACAAACAAATGACAGTAAGGATGGCTTGCAAAAGAAGAAAGGAGGTTCACGACTCATTAAGAGTTGTTAGCCTAACTGTGTGTGTATTATAGCGTGCGATCTTGGCTAACTCATAAGGGGACATAGACACAGTAGGGAGTTCAGTTTTGGTAACTGCTCTGATACGTGCGATGTGGTATTTACTGTGTGCTATGTAGCGTGCGATTTTGGCTACCTCATGTGGATTATGTAGCGGCGATCTTGGCTAACCCATGAGATGGCGTGCGATTCTGGCTAAACCCCAAGAGTTCTCACACACACACACAGGGGGAGTCGGTCTTGGTGACCACTCCGTTGGTGCGATTTATGCGATACGTACGATGGATATCATAAGGGACTATAGACACAGTGGGGGTTCAGTTTTGGTAACTGCTCCGATACGTGCGATGTGGTATTTACTGTGTGCTATGTAGCGTGCGATTTTGGCTACCTTATGTGTGCGATTCGTGCGATATGTACTTTGGGTACGAAGATGTGACGGTGCGATTTGTGCAAAATGTGCGATATGTATGAAGTGGACGAATGAAAGAAAAGATGTTATAAACGAATGAAGCGAATGGTAATGTATGGTGCGATGATTAATGAATAAAGAATGTAACGAATGTAACGGAAGATAATAATTATATTATCTGTATGTACGTATGATGTGTGGTCATGTATGAAAGCATAGTATGATTTGAAAGAAAGTAAAGAATGGTTTTAGCAGAAGAAAAGTAAGTTTTGTTTAAACTAGAACTCACTCAGCAACGCTGACTTTGATGTGTTTCCAGTTGGCAGGTATGTTGCTGAGGATGACACGAGGCAACTACTCAGTTCCTTTGGGATGGCATCCAATGTTATAATGCTTTTGTAATTAAATGTAAAATGATATTGTGTAATGAATGGTTGTATTATTTTGCAAAGGCATTTTGATGAAATGAAAATGTTGTTTTTAATGTTTCCGCTGCAACACTTTTATGTAAGATGATGAAAAATATATGTTTTATGTGCGATGAAGGAGCAGCTGTAAGCGTCCCGGGAACGGGGCCTTACAAGTTGGTATCAGAGCCAAAGTTTAAGTGAAATGGGTAAATTTTCAAAATAAACCTTAACTTAAACTGAAAATGGGACGGAAAGGGAAGGGATGCTAGTCTGAGTAGCTGCGTGCCATCAAGTATTTTCGTAATGTTAACCGGTATCACGTGTGCATGTTATATGGTTTATGTGTTGCTGGTAGATTAAGATACGGATGTAGTCAGGACAGGTAATGCTTGGGATATGAAGAGTAAAGTAAGTGGCTAATCACAACTGACCATTGTAATTAGGGACTTACTATACTTGACATAAACTGAGCTGTTCCCTTGAATGACCGTGTTGGTGTTTGAATCTTTCAGTGTGTTTAGAAGATGGCCGGTGGTAGATCGTCTAAAGCTTCTCATGGTGGAGGTGGTGGTGGACGTGGTGCTGAACCACGGGTCACAAGAGGAAGGCCTAGGGCCGAAGAGGTGGCTCATGAAGAACCTGAGACCCGTCATCCGGAGGCTGGTGATGAGAGTGCAAATTTGAGGGCCTCAATGAAAGAGGCAGTTGCAGAGGAGGTTCATCAGGTAATACAGACGATCCTACCGTCTGTGGTGACCGAAGTGATTAAGGCTGTAAAGGAAGGAGAAAGGAAAGAGAGGAACAGGTCCTCGGGAGGATGGGAGCAACCGGAGCTTGAAACGGTTCTCTCTGATGATGAAGAAGAGGAAGAAGAAGAGCATGCACCGGAGGCGGCACAAGGCTGTAACTATGGGGCGTTTCAACGATGCAAGCCCCCTACTTTTGACGGTAACGGCACTGCTGCTGCGGCTCACCGATGGGTGAGAGAAATGGAAGCTGTTTTAAACACCAGTGAGTGCCGGGAAGACCAAAAGGTGAAGTTTGCTGCCCACTCTTTTATGGACTCAGCTCTGTGTTGGTGGGACAATATTGTCCACGTTGAGGGAAGTAGGGATATCGGGAGGATGAGGTGGGCAGAGTTGAAGAGGCTGGTGATTGAGGAGTTCTGTCCTCACCGTGAGATGGATAAAGTTGAAAGAGAGTTCCTGCAGCTAGAGGCGGGAACAATGACGCATCAGCAGTACACCGCCAAATTCAACGAAATGGCACGACTAGTGCCGGATCAGGTGACACCTCTTGCGCGAAAGATCAAGAGGTATATTCATGGCTTGCCGACGGATATCCGTAGGCACATGATCTTTGCCCGACCTAGCACGTTTAGGTCGGTAGTTGATTTGGCAGGAAGGTTGTACGATGAAAGAACTGTAGTGGTGGTGGCTGAAGACAGCGAGAAAGGTGATGAAGACCAGAACTAGAGGGGGAAGAGAACTGGACGGGGTGGCGTCCCGACGAATAATAAGCACGCACGGGGAATGACCGTCGTGTGTTCACACCCAGTGCGGAGTCGAACAGATGTGGTAAATGCGGGATGGAGCATTCGGTAGAATGCAAAAGGGGACCAAACACTTGCTTCAAGTGTGGGAAGCCTGGTCATGTGGCTAGAGAATGTGGGACTGTGAGATGTTATAATTGTGGAGAAATTGGCCACATGAGCAGGGACTGTAAGAAGCCAAGGGTGGAAGGTTCGAGAGTGAAGATGACCAGAGGAGAAGGACAGAGGGCGAACACAGCGCCTACACGATGATGCAGGAGGAGACTAGGGAGGACCCTGATGTTGTGTCAGGTATGTTTCTAGTAAATCAATCCTTAGCCTTTGTGTTATTCGATGCTGGTGCTAGTAAAAGTTTTATTCCTGCTGCTTTCTGTGCTAAATTGCCTGTTAGTGGTAAGAATATAGATACGCCCTTCGATGTGACCCTAGGAGTGGATTGTTTGGCAGACTACGGAGCGAACACTGTGTGTCGCAAGAAGATGATATGGTTGACAACGCCTGATGGGATCACGATGACGGTTTAAGGTGATTGATTAACGACAATTACGAAGGTGATTTTGATGGCAGTGGGGGGAAAGTGCATGAGGCGTGAATGTATTTCCTACTTGGCCGATGTAAGGTATGTGGATACACTAATATCCGAACTGTTAGATGTACCGAGACCCGAGTAAAGATTATTGGTGGCCGGGTATGAAGCGTGATATGGTGGAGTACGAGAGTAAATACCTTACTTGTTTACAAGTGAAGGCCGAGCACCAAATGCCGTATGAGAAGTATTGAGGTGATCGAAGCCACGACTGAGAAGCTCGAGAGGATCAAAGCCTTTGTGGAGGTAGCCAAAGATAGACAAGAAGTCGTGTGTGGATAAACGACGTGTATCGATTAAATTCCAGGTGGGAGACTGGAAAAGAGATAAAGACAGTATTGCCCGCAATTGTTTAAGGAATAACAGGTTTTGGGGACGAAACATATATAAGGGGGGTGGACTTGTAACACCCGAAAATTTTCTTTGAAGCCGACGAAAGAAGAAAAGAAATAAAGCCCAAAGTCGAGGGACCAAACTTGCCAAAATAGGAAGAAACTTAGATGAGTGAGGGTATAAAAGGGGGAGGGCAGCCCACACCCTCCCCATTCTTGCAAAACTCAGCCAAGGGAGAAGAAAAGGAGAAAAAGAGGAGAAAGGCTTGGTTCGGGTGGATTTGAGCGTAAAAATCGAAGTGTAGCGGGTCAAATCGAAGCTCTACTCGACGGGATCGTTTATGTGAGTTCTAGGACCCCTCTTGTACACGTTTTTGAATGATTTTGGGGCTGGAACACATCTGAAAACCATTTTTCGGGTATTTGGGTGTAAACCCGTTTATGTATGTATGTGTATGTGTATGATTCGTTTGGGGCTTGATTTCGGGATTTGTTGTGTTTGAATGGTGTCGTGGCATGCTTCCCTAAGGTTTAGAATGGGATATTTGGGCTTAAAAGAGGTTTGGAAGAGTTTGGAGGTAGAACTTGGCAGCTGCAGTTCGGGATGAACTGCATTCTGCGCCCAGCTAGGGCTATGCGACTGGAGGTCCATGCATTCGAATGGCATGCGACTGGGTCCATACGCACAAAAGGAGTGCGACTGAGGTTCATTCGCATGAAAGTAATGCGGCTGAATGCATGCGGATGAAGGTCATGCGACTGAATGAAATGCGGATGAAGGTCATGCGACTGAAGGTCATGCGACTGGAGTCCATATGCCTGTGAGTCGTGCGATTGAGGTTCATACGCACGAAAGGTGTGCGACGGAGAGCCATTCGCATAAAGGTCATGCGACTGAGGTCCATACGCCCGGATGTCATGCGACTGAGGTTCATTCGCATGGGAAGCATGCGATTGGAGGCTATACGACTGTAGGTTCATTCGCCTGAGTGTTCTCATATGCATGAGAGACCATGTGACCGAATAGGGTCCACACGCCCGAATGACCATAGTATTGTCGGACTTTCGGGAAGTGCGGACGCAGGCTCAGACCTTTGGGGTTGTAGATGATGTGATGGGCATGGATGATGTAAAATGATTTATGATGATGAGCTGATGTTGATGATGAGGCAATGCATGATGATGTGTGATGCCGTATGGTTTTATATGATGTGATGCACGTGATTCGTGTGATGTTTGATGTCGTGTGATTGTGCATGATGTATGTTATGTATGTATGATGTTGTCGTGTGTGATGATGTTATATGTTGTTATGTTCCTTATTGTTATGTGTGATTGTCTTCCCGTGATTTGCATTGAACGTTAATGAATGTATTGAAAGTATTATGTAACGTAAGTGGAAGATAATGAAAAGAGGAACGTAATAAATGAATGCAAGCATGAACGAACAAATGAGAGTAAGGATGGCTTGCAAAAGAAGAAAGGAGGTTCACGACTCATTGAGAGTTGTTAGCTCAACTGTGTGTGTATTATAGCGTGCGATCTTGGCTAACTCATAAGGGGACATAGACACAGTAGGGAGTTCAGTTTTGGTAACTGCTCCGATACGTGCGATGTGGTATTTACTGTGGGCTATGTAGCGTGCGATTTTGGCTACCTCATGTGGATTATGTAGCGTGCGATCTTGGCTAACCCATGAGATGGCGTGCGATTCTGGCTAAACCCAAGAGTTCTCACACACACAGGGGGATTCGGTCTTGGTGACCACTCCGTTGGTGCGATTTGTGCGATACGTACGATGGATATCATAAGGGACTATAGACACAGTGGGGGTTCAGTTTTGGTAACTGCTCCGATACGTGCGATGTGGTATTTACTGTGTGCTATGTAGCGTGCGATTTTGGCTACCTTATGTGTGCGATTCGTGCGATATGTACTTTGGGTACGAAGATGCGACGGTGCGATTTGTGTGAAAAGTGCGATATGTATGAAATGAACGAACGAAAGAAAAGATGTTATAAACAAATGAAGCGAATGGTAATGTACCGTGCGATGATTAATGAATAAAAAATGTAACGAATGTAATGGAAGATAATAATTATATTATCTCTATGTACGTATGATGTGTGGTCATGTATGAAAGCATAGTATGATGTGTAAGAAAGTAAAGAATGGTTTTAACAGAAAAAAAGTATGTTTTGTTTAAAACTAGAACTCACTCAGCAACGCTGACTTTGATGTGTTTCCAGTTGGCAGATATGTTGCTGAGGATGGCACGGGGCGACTACTCAGTTCCTTTGGGATGGCATCCAATGTTATAATGCTTTTGTAATGAAATGTAAAATGATATTGTGTAATGAACGGTTGTATTATTTTGCAAAGGCATTTTGATGAAATAAAAATGTTGTTTTTAATGTTTCCGCTGCAACGCTTTTATGTAAGATGATGAAAATATATGTTTTATGTGTGATGAATGACCAGCTGTAAGCATCCCGGGAACGGGGCCTTACATGGACTATTTTCTTTCTAGGAATGAGAGGTTGAGATGGTAACTTGTCTCCCTTCCTGGTGTCCAGTAAAGTCACCAGTTTTCTTCTCAGTATCTTCTCTTCTTCCACAACTGTCACACCCCCGCTAAAAGCGGAAACACGGGGATGTAACGAGATCGGGATCGTCATAACACATGGTAAGCGATAGAGATGCAATATAAATAAATGATGACAAGCGTGTCATGACGACACCCGACAACAAGGGGAGTTGTGTCGTGTTTAGTCAATGTTCACGACAACATAGCCATAAGCATAAACATGATAATGATTCACATAACCAAATAAAGATGAAATTGAAATATGAATTCCCACAACCCGGGAACAAGTTTCAAAAGATCGTAATTGTTTACGCAGATCAACATTGTTCAAAATTAATGTTTTTCAAAACATGTTAAGTCCCAAAAATGCATCCTAGGGTCTCCACTAAGGCAGCACACCTAGATTCCTGAACTTGCATGATCACCTGAAAAGATATGCTCAAAATGGTCAACATAATTGTTGGTGAGCTCGCAGGTTTAAGTAATAAATAAGTAAATGATGCTGTATAAAGTAAGCATTGCGGAATACCGTGAATACAGTTTTATACACAAGTAAAATCACATGACATGATCTTTGCAACCAAACCTAGCGACGTACACAAAGAAATTGTCAGCATATATTCACCCAAGGGCCCGTTCCTGGCCACTGATGGTACCAACTAGTATACCATCGAACAAGGGTGGGGGTGTCAACCCAGTAGTACTACCAATACCTAACCGACGGTTCCCACACTGGAATTAAATAGTTGCAAAGATAGAACCACACAGCAGACCCAAGCATGTATCAGATAAGTACTTTTAACACAGTATCACGTTGATTCCTTGTATGTAAAATGTAAGCAAGTTGTACAACATTGAAAATGGGTGAGCATACTTTTCCCCCAAGTTGTAAATGATTAAAATTTTGTATAAGCGTAAAAAGGGGCCACGAAACTCACTTGTTAAGTGGTAAGTATGTAAGATCAATGTATCCAAATGTTGAATGCAAATGAACGGTCAAACACCTATTGACAGTTATTGTTAAGCATTAATGATATGAAATAAGCGCATAATAATGATCGGTCGGTTCGGGTTGTATCGGCTGGGTCGCGTGTAACTCACACAAACAGACACACGTACTAGACCTTATGTAGATCCAAGTACTAGACATTGTCGCTATTGTTGATGATGTTTGAGTAAAAGTTTCATTGTTATTGAGAAAGTATTAGATAATGTCAATAGTTATAAGTCGGTTGATAGTTATAAAACGTTAGTTTAATTTGTTTTGAATAGTATTTGTGGCCTTTTTAGCGTTGACTTTAATATTTGTGGCCGAACAATGGCAACTGTGTTAATGTTACCTCAACATCACACGTCATACTCACACCACGCACAAGAAGGAAATCACACACAACAATTACAGTCGCACGACAGGACCAAACGCACGACTCAACCTCCATACGCACGAATCAACCCTCAATCGTGCGAATCAGCTTCATTCGTACGATTGAGCCTTCATTCGTATGACTGGCATTCAGTCGTACCACACAACACTTGAAGATCATGATAGGTTGGACTCATTTTAGTATAGATGTTTACTTTTCATTGTAATAGGACTTGTGTTAGTTTCATTTTGTATTTTGATAGTTATTAGCAGTTTTGGCAGTCCAGCGAAACTGTGAGCGAATCTATAGTTTCGCTCACAGTTTGCTGTTTTGGTTCACCCGGCGAACTTATGTTCTGCCGGGCGAAACTATAGTTTCGGCATGACAGTTTCGCTTGTAGCGAAACTGTCAGCGAAACTATGACTGCTATATATACTTTTGTTATTTCATTTTGCATGATAAGTTTTGCAAAACCCAAAACGTGGAATTCTGTTGCAAACTATCATTCTCAAGCAGTTACTTCATTGAAATACATTGTGCTTATTGTTATTGAGTGAGTTTGTTCATTTGAATATCAATTATGTCTTGATTCATCATATTCATCTCTCAATTGTTTGTTATTTGGCTTATGTATGTGATATTGATCAAACTATTCTATCAATTGTACTGTTCATCAACAATATGGTATCAGAGCCTTAGTGCTCTTGATTTGTTGAGTTTTGGTGGTTTTGGTCAATATCTAGGTTCAATCAATTCTCATTGGATTATCAACTGTTTTTGGGATGGAAATTGATTGAATTATGCTTGTTCTTCATTGAGGAAGATTCTACAATCATCAGATCTCAAATTCATTGAGTTTTGGATGATTTTGGATTGATTTTAAGGTGAAAAAGGGTTTTCAGATCGACGAGCGAAACTACAGTTCTTACAGCGAAACTGTGATCTTCATTCAGCGAAATTATGAGTTATTTTGGATTTGAAATTGTTTTCTAGAGTTTCAGCGAAAGTATCTCTTTGAACGAAAGTTCAGCAGTGTTTTTGATCAATTATCAAGCGAAAGTGCTGCCGAATCTATTTCTGAACGAAAGTTCAAGCTTGTTTCCTGCGAAATTAGCAGCGAAACTAAGCAATTGTTGTCTCTGATCCAAGCGAAAGTGCTGCTGAAATTACAAGAGAAAGTGTCTGTGTTTGCGAAAGTGTTTGTTTTAGCGAAACTGTTAAGCAAGTCTACTTTCTCAGCGAAGTTGTTAGCGAACTTGTCAGCGAATTTATCAGCGAAATTACCAATCTTTCTGCGAAACTACCATGTCAAAATTAACTACTCTCACACTTGCGGATCTTGAAAGTGTTGCTCCTAATAGACCTCCAAGACTCATTAATGGAGATAATTTTGAAGATTGGAAGAGATGTCTCAAGGCTTTCTTTTTCTATACAGATCATAATCAATGGGAATCGATTATTTCAGGTCCTCATATACCTACGGTTACAGTTGGTGATGTCGTTTCTCAGAATAAAGATCCATCTTCTTATACTGAAAGAGATCTGAAACTGATTGATCGTGATCAAAAAGCATTTGGTGCTCTAACTCTCTGCTTGGCTCCTGACATCTACAATCGTTTTGCAGAGCATAAAAATGCTAAATCTCTTTATGATGCTCTCTGTGAATTCTTTGATGGGAATGCAGATCTGGTGAAAGACAAGAGTATTCAAGCTGAAAAGGAGTTTAACTCGTTTGTAGGATATAAGAATGAAAGTTTGACAGATCTTACAAATCGATTCTTAACTGTTTCAAGCACTCTAAAGAAATATGATGAAAGACTCTCCAACAGCGAACAAGTTAACAGACTTCTCGATTCTCTTCCACCACAATGGAGTCTTCAAGTGAGGATGCTCAAACAAGAAAGAGGTTTCACAGATTATAAGCTGATGGATATCATTAATAAGTTGAAATCTTTTGAGTTGGATATGAAAAGAAGAGAATTTAATCAGACTATGATGCCCACACCTGGTTTTTCTCAAAATGCTGTTTTATTGTCATCCGCTGCAAACTCTCACATTCAGAATCCAATTCAAGGAGGGAGCAATACAAGTAATTTCTCAAGTGGTAGTAATCATGTTGGAAAAGAATTGGGAAATTCTAAGGTGAATGCTGAAACTACTATTCCATCAGAAACAATGGCTCTTTTTGGAATGTTTGTTCAGAGCTATGAAGCTCTTGTTGCTGGTGAATTGAAAGGTAAAGGAATGACTATGGAGGATATGTATCAAGTTGATCCTGATGATTTGGAAGAAACTGACATTCAATGGCAAATGGCAATGTTAACTTTAAGAGCTCGGAGGTTCATGGAAAGAACAGGAAGAAAGAACTTCGGTGGTCAATCATCAACCTCAAAACTAGGATTTGACAAGTCAAAACTGAGATGCTTCAACTGTAAACAATTGGGACATTTTAAACGTGAATGTCCATTACCAATTGTAACAGATCCTAGTAACACTGGAGTGCCAAGATTGACAGAGAAAGTAAAGGAAGAGGGAAATTCAAAAAAGGAGTCAGCCTTGATTTCTAATTTTGACTGGAGTGCAGAGGTGGAAGAAACCAGATCTGAAATAAATCATGCTTTAGTTGCTGAGATTGTGAAAAGTGATAAGATGGAAATTGAGAAAGATGAGTTTGTGTTGTTTAAGGAATTCAAAGGAGAGATTGAATCTTCAGTAAAGGAGAAAGAAGAGAAAGATGATGGAGAGAAGAAAGAGAAAACTACAGATTCAAAAGCTATGAAAGGAAAAGAGAAGGATGATGCGGCCGCTACTGTTGAGGAAAGGAAATCGAGTACTCCAGTATGCATGTGCGATAAAGCTTTAGCTGCCGAAAAGATGGTAATGGGACTTCCTTATGAGGTAATACAGGATATGTGCTCATCTGCTTGCAAAATTAGACTTTTTGGGGTTTATAAGGCTAATCGTTTGTTAATTGATAATGAAAAGGATTTAAAACGAATTAATGATGAACTTAAATTGAATGAATCAAAATATTTTGTGAAATTAAATGAGGTTTTAAAAGAAACTGATCATTTAAAAAGAATTGTTTTGGAAAGGAATGTAGAGATTAATACTTTGACTGAACGGGTTGCTCTGGCTGAATTTGAAGCAAGCAAACTTCAGTCAAAGTTAGATAAATGGACTACTTCTGGAATGAAACATGATGATCTTTGTAAATCTCAACGGGGAGCAAGAATTAAAACTGGTTTGGGTTATGAAAATGTACAGGTTTATCCTCCTCCTAGTACATATTGTTATTCTCCTATGCCTGTTCCTCATCCTTCTAATGATTTAATCAAATCAGATACTGACAGTATGTCTGCAGGTTTAGTTGGGAATAACTCTAAGTACATTCGTGAAGACTACGACTATGGACCAACTAGTGGGCTTGGATGCACTAGTTCTAGTACACCTGAAAAACAACAGTCTGTTTTAGATAATAAGTCTAGTTTAAATTCAGTGTTTGTTTCTAGTTCAAATGTAACAGACTTGAATGTCTCATGTTCTCCTGATTGTTCTATTTCATCTTGTAATTCAAATCTTAATAGTGATGATTTTTGTTCTGGTTATGAATTCAATGAATCTGATGTTTCACCTAAAACAACTGAGCAACTTAAAACTAATTCTTTTGAAAAGTTCTTTTCTCAACCTATTCCATCTTTTATACCATTAAATATGACATCTTCAGAAAAATGCAGTTCTCCTTCATCTGAAACTGGTACCAATGGTACGAGTTTTACTGATTTGTCAGAAGAATCAAGTTATGATTTTGTAAAGAATAACTCTGAGTCAAATAAACAAAAACATCATGAGATGTATGAGACATTCAGTGATGTTGATTCTAGTTTGTCTGAATGTGATGAGGAGATTATTATTGATCCTATTTTTATCTCATCACATCATCGACCTAGATTCAAACATCATTGTTTCAGGTGTGGTGAAGAGGATCATCTTATCAAAAATTGCCCTTTGATTGAAAGATCCTCTAATAGAAATTGTTTTGGGAATAAATTAACAAAATTGGTTAATAATTTCTTTCATAAAAAATCAGCTTCTTTGAAAACAAAGGTTGTTCAATCTTGGGTCCCTATTACTCCTGGCTAAATGATTTGTTCATTCATTTCAGGGATCTTCTTCAAAGATTGTAAACAGTCTGTGGCATGTTGATAGCGGCTGTTCCAAACACATGACGGGATTAAAGGATTTGTTGACTAATTATCGAATTATCGATGGAGGATATGTGGCATTTGCTGGAGACAAGAAGGGTGGAAAAATGATTGGACAAGGAGAAGTTACCAATGGCTCTCTTACTTTGGAAAAAGTCAACCATGTTCCTGAATTGGCATTTAATCTTCTGAGCGTATCTCAAATTTGTGATAAAGATATTCCAGTTCTATTTAAATCTGACGAATGTTTATTTTTGAAATCAGAGATAGCTATTCCAGAAGATTTAATTCTCATGCGTGCTCGACGGAAACACGATACATATCTTCTTGATATGAATTCTAATGAGTCAAAAGCTACTGCAACTTGTCTTCTTTCAAAAGCATCAACATCTGAGTCACTCCTGTGGCATCGTCGATTAGGCCATGTCAATTTTAAGATAATTAATAAATTAGTAAAGAACAATCTTGTTAGAGGACTTCCTTTAAAAGATTTCTCTGTGTCTGAAAAATGCATGGCATGTGCCAAAGGGAAACAACGTAAGAAATCTCATAAGCCTAAACTTTTAAATAGCATATCAAGTCCTCTAGAGTTGTTACATACTGATTTATTTGGGCCAATTAGTGTTAAATCCATTGCTAAAAATCCTTTTGTCTTGTTGTTACAGATGATTTTTCACGATATTCATGGGTGAGGTTTCTTGCTCACAAAAGTGAAGTTGCTGAGGAATTGCAGAAATTAATCATTTCTATTGAATCAGTCAGTAAGAAAAGAGTTATGGGATTAAGAAGTGACAATGGCACTGAATTTAAAAATCAGATTCTTGACTCATTTTGTGCTCAAAAAGGGATCGTGAGACAGTTTAGTGCTGCAAGAACACCCCAGCAGAACGGAGTTGCAGAAAGAAAGAATCGTACTCTTGTGGAAGCTGCTCGTACAATGTTGATAGAATCCTCATTACCTGTCATTTTCTGGGCTGAAGCTGTTAATTGTGCTTCTTATGTTTTAAACAGAGTGCTAATTGTGAAAGATAAAGTGAAGACTCCTTATGAACTTTTTCATAAGAGGAAGCCACTAATAGATTTCTTTCGCCCATTTGGATGTTCTTGTACGCTTCTGAATACTCAAGCTCAAAAAACCAAATTTGGGGCTGTTTCTGATGAATGTTACTTTGTTGGATATTCTTCTTCACAAAAGGCATACCGAGTTTACAACAAAAGAACACGTATTGTTCAAGAGTCATTTTATGTTGATTGGCAAGAATCAAATCCTTCTGAAGTTAAATCTGAACCTGCATGGTTCTTTGATTCCGATACTGTGTTCAATTCATTCAATTTGCCCGTTTTTGATGATGATACGTCAAGTCCATGTACTCAAACGAATATTATTCCATCATCTTCATCGTCTGTTCCATCAATTCCACAAGTAACTGATGATGTTTCAATTGATGTCAGCTCATCGTCTCCGATGCCTGATCAAGCACCATTATCTGATTCTTTATCACCTACATCTCCTAACTCACCTGATTCATCACCTGTCATTGATACACCTTCATCTACTCTTTCTCCGGCGGCTGATACTTCTTCAACTATCTTTCCTTCTTCTGGAGATTATAAAACTTTAAAAGATCATCCGCTTGATAATGTAATTGGATCTGTTTCTGATGGTGTTCGCACACGAAGTCAATCCGGTCTGATTAATGTTTGTCTTTTCTCATGCTTCATTTCTCAAATTGTTCCTAAAAATGTTCATGCTGCTCTACAAGATCCGTGTTGGGTAGAGTCTATGCAGTTGGAACTTCAACAGTTCAGGAAGCTTAAGGTTTGGACTTTAGTTGATTTACCTCCCAACAAGTATCCAATTGGTACAAAATGGGTGTTCAAGAACAAACCAGATGATCGGGGTGTGGTGGTGCGAAACAAATCTAGACTTGTAGTGCAAGGCTTTGCTCAAGAAGAAGGTATTGATTATACAGAAGTCTTTTCTCCAGTTGCTCGTCTTGAAGCAATCCGTATATTTCTTGCTCATGCTGCTCATAAACAGTTCAAAGTGTACCAGATGGATGTGAAATGTGCTTTTCTCTATGGCGACATTGATGAAGAGATATATGTGTGTCAACCACCAGGCTTTGAAGATCCTGATTTTTCTGATAAAGTGTATAAGCTTGATAAATCTTTGTATGGACTTCATCAAGCACCCAGAATCTGATATCAGTCGGCTCCAAAGGAATCTCATGAGAAAGCTGTCAAACGAATCTTTCGTTATCTCAAAGGATCTTCTCGTCTCGGACTGTGGTATCCATATGGTGGAAATTTTGATTTACATGCTTATTCTGACAGTGATTCCAATGGTTGCAGGTTAAACAGAAAATCTATGTCTGGAGGATGTCAATATTTGGGTAATTGTCTGGTATCTTGGCAGAGCAAGAAACAAACAACAGTTTCTCTTTCTACAGGGGAAGCTGAATATATTGCTGCATCTAGCTGCTGCTCTCAAGTTCTCTGGATACAACACCAAATGATTGATTATGGAATTTTCATACACCTTTATTCTGTGATAATGAGGCTGCCATTGGAATCGCTAAAAATCCCATTCATCATTCTCGCACTAAGCATATTGAAACCCGAATTCATGCAATTCGTGATGCTCAAGAGAAGGGTTTCATTAATATTATTCCCATCGATACAAAAAATCAAAAAGCTGATCTTTTCATAAAAACGTTTGATAAACCTCGTTTTTATGAATTGATTTCTATGCTTGGGTTAATATCTTTTTAAATTTTCATTTTCTATTTCTTTGTTCATAATTTTAAAAAAAAATACATAAAAACAAAAAAAACAATAAAAAAATAAATCAAGTTACAATTTTTCTATAATTATAGACAAATGAAAATAAAAATTTGGGGGAGTAATATCAGTATTCTGAGATCGGATTTAACATGATGAGAAATGATTGTATATTCTCTAAATATTTCTTATTTACATGACCAGTAATTCTATGAGAAATGATAGTAACTGTCTCTAGATTCTGCTTCATAATAAAAAAATAAAAAGAAATGGATCAGATTCTTTGACGATATGTTTGATAGACTCAGCCTGATGAATGAAGTAGACAGCAGCTTTATGATTAAATTAAACTTTATGCTTAAGAATGCCTGGATTTACTCATTCATTTTGGATTGCACAAAAACTGAGTCCTGACAAAAATGGATTGAGAATGAATCTTTCGTTCATTGTGCTTTGTTATGTCATCATTCTCTGCTGTTTTATTTGTGTTAAGATGTCTTGTGTCTGTGCTTATCTCCTTTGCTGTACGGAAGTACTGACCTGGAGTGATGATCTCCTCTGCTGTACGATAGTACTGACCTGGAGCTCTCATCAGCATATGTTCAAATGGTTATCTCCTCTGTTATACGTGAGTATAGATCTGGAGCTCTCACCATTTTGATATAATTATGTCAAATCATCTTATCGATGAATTTCTCTCAGAATGAAATATTCTGTGTATAATCATTTGTACACTTTTCAAAAATTTTGTTTCATGAAGATTGATTCATAATTCAATATATCCTGAGGTTGGGTGAGGGTTTTTACCAAATGATTGTGGGGTCTTAGCATTCTAAAAGCATCTAATCGAACCTTAAATGAATCATAAGCTGTTGTTTGAAAAAGGATAAGGCATGAGTTTAAGTGGACAATTATATCAGCAATCGTTATTGATTTGTTCTAATTTCTGTGGTTTCTGTGCAGATTGTGATCAGATCTTGTTTTCAGTATGATCTCATGACTGGTAGATGATTTTTAATCATCATTATGCTCTAAAATATTTAGAGAATGTGATCTCTGATTATTTTAGATCTCATTATGTGATGTGCTTCCTTTGAGTCTTATTGTTAATAAAAATAAAAAAAATAAATAAAAAATAAATAAAAATTTTTGGTGCGAAATTATTCTTTCGCTGACAGCTTCGCTAAGCGAAACTGCAATTTCGCTAGGTTAGCTTATAAGTTGTTAACCAGTTATCTTTTAGCGAAATTACAGTTTCACTGAGCGAAACTGTAAATTCGCTGGACGAATTTATAGTTTCGCTGCCAGCGAAACTATTGACTATATAAGTCAATTTTGCGAAGTTTTCTTCATAACTTCGCAAATCAGTTCAGGTCGTTGTTTAGGGTTTTTATGTTTAATATACGGCGATATTGATTTGAGATTGGTTTTTGGACTGATTTTGAGTGATTTTCTCTTCAGATGTGAGTTTCGAACGTTGATTGACCATTTAATCTGGATTTCATCATGTTTTTGATAAGCGATTTGGATTTGTCGCTTCGGTGGTTTCGCTGTTCGTTCAGCGAAACTACTGAAGTTTCAGCGAAATTGAACGAAAGTTCACTGTCTTTCAGCGAAACTGTAAAGTTATGCTGTCCGAGCGAACTTAACAGTTTCGCCACATCTTATCTAATTTCGCAATGACTAATTCTTATTTCACAGTTTCGTCTATTATTTCCTAAGTCAGCGAAACTAATTTGTAATAGCGAAACTAAATTAATTTTTGGTGAAACTAATTGCGAAACTACTTTGAATCATTCTAATCTTGTCGAAAATGCTTTTTGTTCTGCGAAATTAACAAGTTTCTATGAGCGAAACTATAGTTTCGCTCGTCGAAACTGTTTGATTTCCTTGACGAAACTGTCTTTAATTCAGCAAATCAATCATGTCTTAGTGAGCGAAACTATTGTTTCGCTTGCCGAAATTAATTCTTTTCTTTTGTTTGTATCTTATTTTTTCTATTTTCAGTATTTCTTATTCAAATTTATTTGTTGATCTTTTCAGATTATTATGGCAAATCTAAAGTTTGACGAGAGAAATAACATTACTGCCATATTAGATGATACTTTGCCAAAGGCAGCCGGATTTCGGGATTGTATTAGATGGCTCCAAAGATCACCCATTGCATATGCTATCTCTCACTCTCCCACTATCTATGATCTTCACATTAGAGACTTTTGGAGGTCAGCGGAATACAACACCGGAGGAGATGTTCAGAGGATCACAGCTAGAGTACTTGATCATGATATATCTATTACTGCTGAGAATGTGTCGAGGATTCTTAGACTGGACGATGATACTGGTGATGAGGTTGATATGACGGAATCTGAAGTATTCCAAGCTTTCCGGCAAATGGGATATGAGGGACCAGTCTTTGGTTCGAGGAAAGAGATTAAAAAGTCATTTTTATCTAAAGAATGGAGATATATAGCTCACGTGTTTATTATGTGCTTAGATCACCGTAAGGGTGGATCAGATGGACTTAACCTTGACTGGGCCAAAGCTATGGTGATATGTTGCAGAGGAGAGAAAGCAAATATTGCTAGATTGATCTTCGCTTGTATGGCAGAAAATGTGATGGCGGTGAAAAAGGATAAATGGTTATTATATCCTCGTTTTATTCAGATGATTATTGATGATTTGATTCCTGATGTTCCTAAACACGGTGAAGTTAAGAGATTGGTTCAGATGAACCCTCGGATATTTGCAGATTGCTGTGCTATACGTCATGATTTCAGTGGTAAAATAACCCATCTCTGGGAGAACATGTACCCACCAGAGCGATGGAATTATATCAGACGAGTCGATGAGTCTGAAAACAAAAGAGCTGAGGAAACACGGGTGAAACAAGCTGATGCAGCTAAGAAAAGAAAGAGATATGCAAAGGAGAAAGATTATGATTTTGAAGAAGATATAGATACACAAGCTGAAGAGATAAGGGTGGAGAAGGAACGAAGGTCTAAAAAGAGGACTGACTTTGTTGAGCCTGAACGAAGAACAAAACATAGACATGAGGGTTTCACAGCTGGGAAAGAAGCAAGTGCTGGTCTTGATGAGGATGTGATTCGTGGGGTAAATACTTCATTGGCAAATGAGTTAAGTATGATAAAGACCAAACTGATGAATCAAGAAATTCGGGAGCAACAGAAAGATGAGGTTATTGACGGAATGAAAAAGATGTTGATTGATCAGAACAGTTTGATTAAGAGGTTATTTGAAGAAATTTCACAGATGAAAGCTGCTGCTGGCCTACCCAGTCAACTAACTCAATCTGAGTTAGATGATATGACTGATATATCTAAGTACCCATTCTTGAATGTTGGTACATCATCCAAGGTAGGAGAGGGCACCTCTGGAGCAGCTGATACTGAAACAAGAGAACAAGAGATTCCAAGAGAAGAGGCTGGCAGAAATGATGAAGATGAGATTGTTGAGGCTGAGTTTGTTAATCTACAGTTTGACTTTGATAAGGATATTTTGGGAGAAGAAGTGATTGTTACAGCTACTCATGAGGAAACATCAGATAAAGGTAAAGGTTTGATTGATGAAGAAGAAGAGGAGGATGAGCAGTTGATTGATTATGATTCTGAGCCAGAATTCTATGAAGTAGATGAGAGACCTCTAGTGTATGTGGCTAAGAAGGGAGATGATGAGAATGATGTGTTTGAGATGGATAAGAGTGATTGGTTGATAAAGGAGAAGGAGGCTGAAGAACTCACCCCTCTGTTTCAAAATATGGAGGGTTTGAGCAGAAAAGAAGCAGACAAGAAGATAATCAGCTGGTGTTATAATCCTTTCTTAAAGATGTTTTTGATTAAAAGAAGAGGAGGTAATATCAGTTACATGCTCAAGAGGAAGGCATTTAAGACCTTGCCTAAGTGGGATCTGAGACGATTAGCTACCTTGCCTTTGATTAATGCTAATTTTAGTGAAAGGGCAGTATTTCTGGAGAAGGAGATTGAAAATGGTCTTAATGATAATTTTGAATCATTTGGTTTTATGAAGGCTGAACGAAAGAGATCTAAGAAAGACAAAGACTGGGAGACTGGGAAAGGGCGAATTGTTTTGAGAGTTAAACCGCCTAAGACTGTAAACAGAGTAAGACTGGCTGATCCTCTTCCTCCTCGTTTACAGGACTTTGAGAAGTGGTTCTATGATAATAACACTGGTGAGGCTGTGATTAGAGTCAAACAAGGAAAAGAATTTAAGGTGTTTGACCCAATGGAGTTATTTAGTTTTTGTGATGAAGATCTCTTGATTCTCTGTGAAAATCATATTAAGGCGGGGGCAGGTGAAGAAACAAGAAAGGAGGCAAGCTTGTTTATGAATGTGGCGAACAAAATAAGGGGAGTTCGGGCAGAGGTAAAAAGTTTAGCTGAAAAGGTGAGAGCACAAGATGACTTGGCTATGGATGTTCAAGACTTAACAAGGCAGTTTGCTAGAGCTAGTGGTCATTCGCATGAAGCTGATGAGGCAGGAACTAATCTTTGAGAATCAGTGGCTGAAGCTTCTCAAGACATTGCTGCAGGAGGGAATGAAGACAGATCAACAGCAGCTGAGGAAACGGGTGCTGCAGAGCCAAACCAAGAGCAGTGAAGACAGTGAGGTCCAACCTAGGGGGAGTATTGAAGATCATGATAGGTTGGACTCATTTTAGTATAGATGTTTACTTTTCATTGTAATAGGACTTGTGTTAGTTTCATTTTGTATTTTGATAGTTATTAGCAGTTTTGGCAGTCCAGCGAAACTGTGAGCGAATCTATAGTTTCGCTCACAGTTTGCTGTTTTGGTTCACCCGGCGAACTTATGTTCTGCCGGGCGAAACTATAGTTTCGGCATGACAGTTTCGCTTGTAGCGAAACTGTCAGCGAAACTATGACTGCTATATATACTTTTGTTATTTCATTTTGCATGATAAGTTTTGCAAAACCCAAAACGTGGAATTCTGTTGCAAACTATCATTCTCAAGCAGTTACTTCATTGAAATACATTGTGCTTATTGTTATTGAGTGAGTTTGTTCATTTGAATATCAATTATGTCTTGATTCATCATATTCATCTCTCAATTGTTTGTTATTTGGCTTATGTATGTGATATTGATCAAACTATTCTATCAATTGTACTTTTCATCGATCACATGGACCAACAACACTCAATCCGCACGACTCAACCTCCATACGCACGAATCAACCTTCAATATTGCGAATTAGCTACTTTCGTACGATTGAACCTTCATTCGTGCGACTGGACTCCAGTCGTGCGAAACAAGCACAATCGCATTCATTCAGTCGGTCACCTGACTCAATCGCACACATTCATTCATACGCATGACTCAATCGCATACATTCATTCGCACACATGACTCAATCGCATACATACACACAGTCGCACGACTCAGTCGCACAACATACCCAGTCGCACAACTCAGTCGCACGATTGACTCAAACGCATGGTTCAGTCGCACGACTCACCCAGTCGCACGACTCAATCGCATGACAGACCCAGTCGCCTAGACAGCAGAATCGCGACTGTGGTCGGGCTGAGCAGCCCCCGGCTGCTCTAAACGCAAGTTTTACACCACAAGGACTTCCAGAAACACTCTACAAACATGCACAAACATGAAACACAAGCAGAAAGACCTCACACGCACCCAAACGACCTCATGTGTTCTGGTTGGACCCGAACACCCGAAACCCTAGTTTGGACAGCCGTGAATAAGCAAGAAAAAGGACAACCAAAATCGTCTAACTGCTAGAAAGAAGTGAACTAGGCTGTAGATGGAGTCTAGACGACGAAACGAGCCTAAGCGGGTCGGATTTGGTGCTAGAATGAAGAAGGTAGAGTAGAGAGAGTGAAGAAGGTGAAGAAGATGAAGTAATGGGTGTTTAGGGCTGGAAATGGGTTTATATACCCAGCCCAAGTTTGCAAATTGTCAAGTTTAGTCCCTGCACTTAACCCCCGATTTTCCCAAATTTGTTTCGGTTGAAAAACGACTTTGTTAGGTTGATTATATTAATTATAAAAATGCATTTAATGATATTTATAACTTAAAAATGGTTTTATTGGTGACGTTTATTATGTATAAAAATGACATATTGGGTGGTTACGATGTTGAAAGTTTTAGATAGTTTTTAAAGATAACATAAGATTACCACGAATACACAAGCACAACGATGGTAAGGCACACATGATATCCACATAATGAGTTAATAAAGATGAGGAATGACCGATCAAGGAAATAGTTAACGGAAAATCACGTTAATTGACGGACCTTAAGGTGACGGATGTCACAGTATCCCCCAGTTGAGAGAATTTCGTCCCGAAATTCAGCTGGAGTTAGGTCCAAGAGTGTCATCCTCGAATAGATGTGGATATTTGAGTTTCATCTGATCTTCTCGTTCCCATGTAAACTCTGGACCTCGCTTTGAATTCCACCTTACGCGAACAATAGGTATTCTACTGCGCTTCAGTTGCTTGACCCTTCGATCCATGATCTCAATGGGTTCCTCAACAAAATGAAGCTTTTCGTCAATCTTGATTTCCTTGATTGGCACGTGAAGGGATTCATTGGCCAAACACTTCTTGAGGTTTGACACGTGAAAAGTATCATGCATACCGCTGAGTTCTTGTGGCAACCTTAATCGGTAAGCCACTGGACCGATTCTTTCTGTAATCTCGAATGGCCCAACGTATCTTGGGGCTAACTTCCCTTTCTTTCCAAATCGAACGACTCCTTTCCAAGGGGAGACTTTAAGTAAGACTCGATCCCCAACATTGAATTCTAGAGGCTTCTGACGGTTGTCGGCGTAGCTCTTTTGGCGATCTCTTGCAGCTTTCAGTCGGTCTTTGATTTGAAAGATCTTGTCAGTTGTTTCTTGAATGATCTCTGGGCCTGTTAGCTGACTTTCACCAATCTCGGCCCAACAAACGGGAGATCTGCATTTCCTTCCATACAACGCTTCGAACGGAGCACACCCAATGCTTGTATGGTAGCTGTTGTTGTAAGAGAACTCAATCAGCGGTAGATGAGCATCCCAACTGCCACCAAAATCAATTACACACGCTCTCAACATGTCTTCTAGCGTCTGTATAGTTCGTTCACTTTGGCCATCTGTCTGAGGGTGATAGGCGGTACTCATATCTAATCGAGTGCCCATCGCTTTCTGTAGTGTCTGCCAAAATCGTGAAGTAAATCGGCTATCACGGTCGGATATGATTGACACCGGCACCCCGTGCCGTGTCACGACCTCTTTGACGTACAGTCTCGCCAACTTATCCATTTTGTAGTCTTCTCTGATAGGCAAGAAATGTGCTGATTTCGTCATTCGATCCACTATGGCCCATATCGAGTCATGACAGCTGCTTGTTCTAGGGAGTTTGGTAATGAAATCCATGGCTATATTCTCCCATTTCCACTCGGGAATTTCAGGTTGCTGTAATAATCCCGATGGTTTCTGATCTTCAGCTTTAACTTTCGAACATGTCAAGCATCTGCTGACGTACAAGGCAATGTCTTTCTTCATGCCTGGCCACTAGTACAGATCCTTGAGATCGTGATACATCTTGTCTGCACCAGGATGAATAGAATATCGCGTCTTGTGGGCTTCATCCATGACTAAGGTACGTACACCTCCCCATCTGGGTACCCATATGCGATCCATGAAGTACTGTATACCATCATCCTTGCGAATCATCTGTATATCTGACCCTCGGAATTCTTCTCCCGCAAGGTTTTCTTCTTTCAATGCCTCACTTTGTGCAATTTGGATCTGAGTTTTCAAGTTCGTTTGAATAGTCAATCCCAACGCTCGTGCACGTAGTGGTTTCACGCGTTCTTTACGGCTTAAAGCATCAGCCACCACGTTAGCTTTCTCCGGATGATACCGGATTTCACAATCGTAGTCACTAAGAAGCTCTACCCAACGTCGTTGGCGCATATTAAGTTCCTTCTGATCTAGAATATGTTGGAGGCTCTTATGATCAGTGAAGATGATGCATTTGGTCCCATACAGGTAATGCCTCCAAATCTTGAGCGCAAATACTACAGCGCCCAACTCAAGATCATGAGTTGTGTAATTCTTTTCGTGCACCTTAAGCTGTCGCGAAGCGTAGGCAATCACCTTATCCTTCTGCATTAGCACACATCCCAATCCTTGATGTGACGCATCGCAGTATACCACAAAATCATCAGTTCCGTCTGGGAGAGACAATATAGACGCGTTGCACAGTTTCTCTTTCAATGTTTGGAACGCTTGTTCTTGTGCATGTCCCCAATCAAACTTCTTGTCTTTCTGAGTAAGCAGGGTTAATGGCTGCGCGATCTTTGAAAAATTCGCGATGAAACGACGATAGTAACCGGCCAATCCTAGAAATTGCCGTATTTTTGATGGTGTCTGGGCGTATCCCATTTCTTCACCGCTTCGATCTTGCCGGGATCTACATGTATCCCGTCCTTGTTAACCACATGACCCAAAAACTTCACTTCCCGCAGCCAAAATTCACACTTCGAGAACTTGGCGAAAAGTTTTTCTTCCCGTAGCAGCTCCAGAATTGCCCGAAGGTGTTCTTCGTGATCCTCTTTCGATCGGGAGTAGATAAGTATATCGTCTATGAACACGATCACGAACTTATCCAAGTAAGGTTTGCACACCCGATTCATTAGATCCATAAACACAGCTGGTGCGTTAGTCAGCACAAACGGCATGACCAAGAACTCATAGTGCCCATAACGAGTCCTAAACGCTGTCTTCGGTATGTCGTCCTCGAAAACCCTTAATTGATGATATCCAGAACGAAGATCGATCTTTGAGAAGTACGAAGCTCCTTGTAGCTGATCAAACAGGTCGTCGATCCTGGGGAGAGGATATCGATTCTTCATAGTTAACTTGTTCAGTTCACAGTAATCGATGCACATGCGGAACGATCCATCCTTCTTTTTGACAAATAGTACCGGTGCTCCCCACGGTGAATGACTCGGTCGAATAAAACCCTTCTCCAGTAGCTCTTGTAACTGACTAGACAGCTCTTGCATCTCGGAAGGCGCTAACCGATAGGGCATCTTCGCTACCGGTGTAGCTCCAGGAACCAACTCTATACAGAATTCCACCTGTCGTGGAGGAGGCAAACCGGACAAGTCATCAGGAAATACATCAGGGTAGTCCCGTACCACTGGAATATCTACTAGTTTCCTTTCTTTGTCTTTCTTTTCAACCACATGAGCCAGAAAAGCGTAGCACTGCTTTCGTAAACTTCGGCGTGCTTTCATGCAGGAAATAAGCTTTAAGTTCCTTCCCGGTCGTTCTCCCTGAATCTTGAGTACCTCCCCGTTTGGCATAGGGATTCGTACTACTTTGTCCCGACAGACAATCTCTGCTCCGTTTTGCGACAACCAATCCATACCCACAATCACATCAAAACTTCCTAGCTCGAAGGGTATCAAGTCTATATCGAAGGCATGGTCCTCCAATGTTAACGAGCACTTCCTAATAATCTCATCGGCCTGAACAACTCTACCATTGGCCATCTCTACAGAGTAGCTAGTTTCTAGCCTACTAGGACTCAGATCAAGCAATTGCACAAACTCAGAAGATATAAAGCTATTATCTGCTCCAGTATCAAATAATATAGATGCGAAGTGATGATTGAGTAAGTGCGTACCCGTGACCACATTCGGGTCCTGACGAGCATCGTTGGCTCCAATGACGAATGTGAAGGAAATGATCTGCCCAAGATATATATTAAATTGATGTGGCTAGTGTGATATGATCCAAGTCGGGTCATACCCAATAACAAGCCAAACAAACACCGACAAATATTTATTTGTTGATTAGATCAAACAAATAAATATAAACACTAATTTAGAAACCGGGTTTTCTAAATCATTGCTTTTGCAAATGAACAAGTTTATATATATATATATTTGTTCATATCGGATTATTTGTTCATTTTTTAAATTAGTTAGACAATGACAAATAATAGTGTGTGTGTTAGTGATATAAAATTAAAATAGTTTAATTTTACATCAAAAGGGTGCAAGAGTGTATATAGATTTTTTTAAAAATTTGAAACAAGAGGGAGACAAAGGGAGCCAAAATCGGCCGCCCCTTTTGTCTTGGATGCCCCCCTTTTTTAGTTCCAAGGCCATGCAATTACTTCACCACTTGAACACTGTTGCATCCTCTCTCTTTCTCTCACACACACACAAGAGAAGTTCTCTCCTTTCACACTCCAAAATCTCGGTTTTTAGAGAAAGAATCAGGATTTTCAGCTTTGCAAAGAAGGGTTCTTGGCTGAAAAGATTCAACAAGGAGAGCTCTACAAGTTGGTGTTGCAAGCTCTAGCAAAGGAAGGTGTTTGTACAAGCTTGGGGTATCACTCCTTGAGGTTTTCTTGGTTGAAAACTCAGCCACAAAGTCATCTTTCACAGCTCACATCTTTGGGTTTTAGGAAGCTACAAAGGTTGTATATACTTCTAAGTATCTTATGTTCTTTATTGTATGCATTTGTATAATGATCCATGGCTTGGGGTTCTTTATTAAATGGGTTTAATAATCATCTTATTAACATGTTTTAAAATACAAAATCCGCTGCGTTTTCATATAAACAAGATTATATGAGCTTTGATAAACATGTTAAAACCCCTACAATGGCATCAAGAGCCACTTATACATATGCATACATGTATTTCCTCTCTAGTTCACGGTTTTGTGGTGCTAGACACCAAAAATCCGTGAGTTAGAGGGCTGGATTTTGCCCCCCTTTTTGGTGTTTTAAAGATGCTACTTTATGCATATAAGGATCTTTAAAACTCTAGATTATTAGATGTTTATTTATATGTTCTTAACCCATTTGTTCTTGGTTTATGTTGGCCAAGAACATGGGCTATAAGGGGCTGCCAAAATCGATTATCTTGTGTATGTTTGATCATGTTGTTGTTGATTATGCATAACAAAGCCTAGACCATTTGGATTGAATGATTGGTTGTCATGTTATATTCATTTGGGCATGTAATAATTTAATTTTTGTTTCAAGTCTTGTTTTGTAATCTATTCATTCATATGGTTTGTAATAAATAGATTAGGAGTTTATCTTTACTAGAAAAATGTATTAGGATACATATTTTGTAAGGATGCTCAAGATCAAGACTTGAAGAAAAGATGGACAAAGAGGATGCTTGAAGATGTGGATTCAAGTGGGAGTTCCTTTTGTCAACCATGTGTCATGTTCTTAACCCTTAGGACAAGACCTTTTGACACACTTGTTTTGGCTAAACAAGTGTGCTCAACTTAGTATGCTTTGTTATGCATATATGAATTGTTTGGTTATGCTTGGTTGAATGCTTATGATGTTGTTTTGTTTTGGATATTTGGATGTAATTAACAAACCATCAACTAGAACAAGCTATTACAAGAAATTGGTTCTCAAATCATTAAGCAAAATAGAATGGTTCTATAAAAGGAGTTAATGGTTTGCAAAATAAAATGGGTTTTATTTAAAAGAACCAAATGGGTACCATATGGTTGAATGCATACAATCATATGGTACATGGTCTTTTCTAAAACACGAATTGTGAAATTATAAATCCCTTTTGAAAACAAGTTTAACACCATCCTTTTACACAACACTTAGGTTACTTGCAAACTCTTAGTGGGATAAAGGTCACCTAACCACTTTGAGGGAACTTGTAACTTGAGGTGAGAATGCCATGTTTGTGGGATAAAGGTCACCTAACCACTTATGTAGTAAACTCACACGTGTGTGTAAGTAGGACGACTTGATTTATAAAATATATTGAATGGATCACCTAAAATGTGTTTTATAAAAGGTGTTGATGGGGTAAACATGCCGTTATAAACATAAGATGTTCAAACGATCCCATACCTCTAGAAGTTGCAATGGGTTGCAATTGTCATTTATGACTACCTTGTTTATTTAAATAATGGGATAAAGGTCACCTAACCAATATTTAAATATAACGTTGGATTCTAAAATTTTTTTTTATTAATAGTCTATGAGACGTAAAGGGTATTAATAAATGAAATATATAATTATATCAACGATTACTAAAATGGAACTTTGTAAAATCTTGTAGATGGCCGACAACAACAACGCTAATAACGATGTACCAAACCAAAACAACCAATCTCTTAGGGCGATCCTTCAAAGGGATCGTCTAACACCTAACAACTTCATGGATTGGTACCGCAACTTGAGAATTGTTCTCAAGCAAGAAAAGCGGGCCTACATTCTTGATGATCCCATCCCCGATGAACCTAACGAGGAGGATGTGGAGGCCTATAATGATTGGGTTAGATATACGGAAGACTCCATCCAAGTCTCTTGCTTAATGTTAGCAAGTATGACACCCGAACTCCAAAAGGAGTATGAGCTCCATGGAGCCTATGACATGATCACTCAGTTGCGGGAAACGTTCCAGAAACAAGCTAGAGTGGAGCGCTTCGAAACGGTTCGAGCGCTTCATGCATGTCGGATGGAAGAATCCCAATCAGTTTCATCTTATGTTCTTAAGATGAAAAGCCACATCGACCGCCTTCAAAGGCTTAATTGTCCAGTCTCAAAGGAGTTGGCCACGGATTTGATCCTTAATGGCCTAACTAAAAGGTTTGAGGCATTCGTCATGAATTACAACATGAACGGATGGGACAAGAGGATAAATGAACTTCATTCGATGCTCAAATCAGCTGAGGCGGGAATGGGTAAAAGGGTTTTACCCGTTCTCACCATTAATGAAGGTGGGAGAAGGAAGAGGTCTCTACCCCCTCCCAAGGCAAATGTTGCCAAAGGAAAGGGGCACGTTGGAGGAAAGGGGAAGATGGTTGTTAGGGCGGAACCTCCGAAGCCCAAGGAGAAGAAGCAAAAGGTTGCTGTAAACGACCCATGCTTCAAATATGGTGAGATAGGGCATTGGATGAGAAATTGTCCAGTCTATCTCAAAGAGTTGAGAGAAAAGAGGGATGCTGGGCAAACCTCAGGTATAATTTACATGATACATGTTGAGCTAAATGTTATTTCTTCTAACACATGGGTATTAGATACCGGATGTGGAACTCACATGTAACATCATGTATTTTCGGGTTAACTATAAGATAACATTGTAAATACTTGTAAGGGTCATTGTAGCCATATGAGAAACTTATGGGCCAATTATGCTTATTGTCTTAATTGTTTTAATACTTTATTTTGAAAGTTAATAATGACAATTATTACTTAAAACATAAATAATGATCCTAATAATAACTAATAATAATAAAATAATAATAATATTATTATTATTATTAATAATATCATTAATAATAATGATAACTAATAATAATAACAATAATAATAATATTGTTATTAATAATAGTAATTTGTAAGAATTATTAAACTAATAAATATATAAAACTTTAATTTAAAAGTTAAGGGGGTCTATTTGATAATTTTGAAACTTAAAACATTTAAGTTCTTGCATAAAATGTTGAAAGCAAAACCACAGGGACCAAAGGTGTAAATTATCAAAAACCAACCCCCCACCCCTTTCTCTCTCCCCGGTTTTCCGGTGGTCGGCTCCGGCGACCCTCCGGCGAAGGCACTACGCCTCGTTTACCAACGCTATTAACCGAATTAATTGATCCAAAACGTTTCTGAGGTCGATTCTAATTCAAACATACGCATTATGGCGATTAAACACTGGTTAAACCTTGTGAATTGAAACCGAAACACCCGATTAAAAACATTGAGCCGTTTGAGCTTTGAAACACAATAATAATTCAATTAATCACACCTACACGATCGTTTAACTGTACCTAAACTTCTACACATCGAAATTTTACCTGAAAAACACAGAATCATCATCATCAATCAACATCTTCATTTCGAACCAACAGCTTAGTCGAACTCCATCTTCTGGGCAACTGAAATCGCAATTGATAAAGGGCTATTACTCCTTATTACCTAAGAATGCTACACTCGAGTTTAATTTGGTTGTCACTAACGTTTGCACATCGAACGGATCAAGTCTCTGGTCGCGGCTGTCCTTCAAGCCTTGTCATCGAAATCAAACAACATCCGGGTAATTAATCATACATAATAACTCGAAATCACATAGGGAACAAAAGCCCTAATGATAATTGGGTTAAATCTCACGATTTGATGTTCAATTAGAGGCAAATCGATTCTAGGGTTCTTGAGGAATTGGGGGTTTTCTTTAGTTATTGGATTTATTAATTAGTTTCCAAATCTAAACAGATTCTGGGCTTCAGCCCAACCGGTTACCATCTCACATTACTATGCAAGAGGTCACGGGTTCGAACCCGGCCTCCTGCATTTATTTTTTAAGGGGTTTTTAAGCCCAAAATAAATTACTCAAAATTCATAATAAATATAAAAATTCTTTTTATAAACTTCAAATATTTTTAAACCACTTAACGATTTTTCTAATAATATCTTGATATTTTTATTAATTGTTTTTAAACAAATGATATAATTTCTTATAAAATTGACTTAAAATATGGTTTTAATTTACTAATCATTATTCGTTCAAATAATACATTTTTATTATTTTCTTATAAGTTAGACTAAAAATATTGTTTTAACTTACTAATCATTATTCGTTCAAATAATATATTTAAATTATTATACTTATAAAATAGACATTGAATATCGTTATAACTCACTAAATCCTTATTTGTTCAAATAACAAGTATAAATTATTGTTTGAAACGTGCTTATTTTATTTAGCTATGAGACTTTATTTTTATATAAATATTACAAACTTTATTATAAATGTTATTCGTATTTCACATCTTTATATAAAATACAAATATATTGTTATCAAGAAAATATAATTACTTATTGAACATCAACTTTGATAATATTTAGATTCATTTCTAGAATATTTACATATAATTCTTCTAATGAATTAAATGTAAAATAATTACTTTGTAAATTGTTACTTATCAAAAAACCCCTAAAACTATTGAAACCCTAATCATTATTTGAACGTTAATCATATTATTAATCTACATCTTGTATGACACATTTAGGTGCCTTGTAATGAATACTTGGGATTACTTTGGATCATCCTTTAATTTTTAGTTATCATCTTGTAATGCTTATATCAATGTGAGTATTTCCATACCCCCTTTTTGCTTATTTTCACACTTTGAGGTGAAACATGTTAACTTATTATCATTGCACTTGTAAACTTATTTGAGACTTGTAAACCTATGGCAATTCATCTTGTAAAGTTGTGGTTAGTTGAACTTTTGTGGTTACCATGTTATGGCGTTATATGTACAATCATTAACTATTGCTAGCCCAGCGAAGTCATAGATCTATGGGTAAGACAAGCCTGCTTGGTTGATCCAAGTACACTTAGCTGATCGTATATACTTTTAACGTTTGAGACTTGTAAAACTTTGTCGAGGTTTGATTGTTGCATTGTTCATAACATCCCTAATCACTTTATTCACTAACTTATGACTTGAATTGCCATCTTTTATATACTTATGTATTGCAAACTATGGAATGCTCACCAACATTTTTATGTTGACCTTTTATTTTTTAACATGTTTCAGGAATACCCCAAGTTTGTGATCTACTCTTTGAAGCTTGCACATCTAGGAATGGACCTAGATAAATAATGAAATAAGAATGATTTGTTATATTCTATGTTATGTTTTTTCATTTCTTTGAAACTTATGTTGTAATGTTACAATTGAAACTTATGTTTAAATTATAATTGGAATATTAATAGCGTTATGTGGCTGTACACGATCTTAACTCTCACTCCTCGACGTTTCCGCCGTCAAGGTTGGGGTGTGACAGATTGGTATTAGAGCCCATAACTATAGGGATTTAGGTTATTAGAAATGGTGACCTAGACTATAGTTGCATGAACCTCATAGAAAGATCATTATACCTTTGTGCTTACATGTTGTTTGCATGCTACATAATGCTATGCCTTTTGTGCAACTTGATGCCTTAGCATAGGATTGCCTTATGTATGCTTAAACTTAGTTACTTGTCTCCCTAAACTTAACTTTGACTCTTTGACCCTCCCCGACAAATGAACTTCCTAAACTTATTCTCAACGACATGTGGAATCTACACTTATCATCTGGGTTCAATTCCTTAGACTCTATGTCTAATCTATGAAAATCTCATCAAGGTTTTGATTTCATAAACCAAAGAAATTTGTGTGACACATAGACACCTGTATTCTGGATTTCCTGGCAAAAGACCTTCGGGCTAAAGCAAGCATATCGTATAAATCTCATTACGAGACCAGTTATGCTTACCTGGGGATTTCTGGGATGAGTGATAAACTATGGTCAACATACACAAGTCTCTATGGCAAATGGGTCAATTTACCTTGACGTGTCAACGATTCCAAATGGTAATGCGTTACCAAATGGAACCATCCTCTTCGTATCTTAAAATCTTTGACTCCTTGAACTGGTATCTCTTCATTCTTATTAAACATAATGTTCCTGTTAATATTGAACCTAACTTACATTTCAACTCTTACGTTTAAACACCGTTACACGTTAAGCGTTTCATGTAACTATTTCTATATCTTGACCAACGTGAACATGGATCTTAATATACCCAAAGATATTGGGAATCTAAACCGAATGGTCATCAAAAACTTTAAACCGTTACTTATGGTTCTCAAGTCTTCCTAAGGATGTGTCCCATAACTAAGAACATGCAATGCTATAGGTGGAATTCTTACATCTCGGGATACTTTGTCTAGGCAAAGTGTAAATGGTGATTTGACTCGATCATTGAATCCATTTACATGACTCGAAACCCTTGAGATGAGTGATCACTTATAAGTACACGTGTCTTCAATAAGGCTATGGTTGACCTCATATCTTGAGAAATTCATGTATTCCTTTCGATTGTGAATCGAATGTTCACATCTCATTGTGGTGTTGAATAATTCCTGCCCTTGATTTCGTCTTCCCGATTGAAACCATCCAAGATTTGAACATCACAACAACTTCTGTTATCTTGAACTTTGATCTTAAGCTTGTAAGCATGATTTTTTTTCCTTTTGTTACATTGATGTAACTTGAAATTTTTCCGAATTTCTAATTGATATTATTTTCCTTTCGTCGTTAAGTCAAACTCCGTAGCGTCTGCACCGTGAGAGATGCAAGTGTTTGCAAGTCAACCTATGACTAAGAACACCCGTATCTCCTAAATGATTCTAACTCATCAAAACAGGGGTGATTCCCTTACTTTGATGACTCTCTATTCGTTTCGATAAATGGTTTACAATTGTGATTCATAAAATTTCATCCTCTGGATCGGGGTGATTTCCTTATCCCGAGGATTGACTTCGATTATTTTCTTTGGAATGGCATTTCACAAATGACATGATCTCATCAAAATAGGATTGAAACCCGTACTTTGGTGACAAATGTCAATCTTCGACTGTTTCCTTGCTATTATGAAATTCAATCATCAAGATAGGCGTGAATTCCATACCTTGATGATAACATCATCTTTATGAATTGTATTTGTTCAAGTGAGACGACTTCATCAAAGTAGGGGTGAATTCTGGATTTTGATGAAGAAGTTCATCTTGTTATATTTTGTTTTTGTAAAACTTCACCGTTAAGATAGGAGTGACTTCCCTTACCTTAATGGTGAGTTATCTCGTCTTATTTCTGTGGATCCTCAACAAGGAGTTGGGATCGAACTTTTTAATTGGTAAGTTAGCGGTCATACCTTGGGAATACACCATCAAGTTAGGAGTGAAAACCGCACCTTGATGACTATTCTCATTTCTTGATCTCCAACTTACCAAGGTTTTAATCAAGTGACAAGAAACATGTAGTAACTTGAAGGGTGAACCAATGTCAGTGTTTGGACCTATCAAGCCAAAGCATGATTTCTGAACTTGAAAGGAGACCCGATCACTCTAGGTTAATTTTGATTCCGAGCTTGGAGCATTTAAATTGATTTCTTTCCGTTTATCCTTATGTTTTGATTTGATCTAGCTATATCGAACCATTTATTCCCTACTTATCAACTTTTATTTTGAGATATCATCAACACATGATTGTGTGATGGTAGTCTTCCTAAACAATCTTTCTGCTAAAGACATTATCAACCTATGCTCATATGTTTCTAGTCATGCAAATGTTCTCGACTGTACTCATGGGTTTGATGAACTGTGTATGCAAACTATATTTGGAAATTTGTTACCTTGAAAATGCATGTCTGATTGTTTGCGTTACTTCTTGAATCACTTTTGAACCCTTAATCTTGGAAATCTTTAAAACTCTATCTTGGTTTCGACTAACGAGACTCGACATTACTTACATTGTGACGTGGAGGTTCATAAACTCTCGTAACTTGTAGTCATGGGTTTGGCATAGAAGAAAAGACATAACTTGGTATGTGTCCAAGTGTCTTACCTTCTTATATGACAAAGCTTAACATTCGTGTTCCTATGAATCTCCTGTTTAACTTCTCACCACTGAATGCCTCTTATTTTAGATGTCATGATGACAATTGATGCACTATAGACTGATTGGCTGATTTCATATTGACTTATGTGGGATAACGGGTCGAGAAATTGACTTGTATCTATCTCAAATAGTCGTATACCGTGGTATGTCGTTAAACATCGATCATTAATTTGGATGATCAATTTATTTTCTGCTATTAGCAATGTTTCTAACCAACGTTGTGAACTCATCCCAAAAATCTTCGCATATCGTATTATTCTTAGACCGATGATTGGTCAAAGGAGAGATACATATTCACAAGATATGCGTTAAGATCATTTCATATAGTGACGTTTGGGATTCTTAAATCCTGACGGTTAACCTTTCTTATCATTGATGGTCTTTTATTGATTTCTAGACATCATTTCATTACGAAATTATATTCTAGAAGTTGTGACTTATAAATCCAAGGAACTACGGTAACTTGTCATCATTTTCCAACGTTTCATCTCAAAACGTCTCGCGTTTATTATGTTAAGAATCTTGTAAGATTCCATAAAGTGAAGCGTTTCATCGGTAATCAAACGTCTATCAATGGCCGTTGTACACTTACCTTTCATTATAACACCTTTTGTTCATTTAAGTTCATTCTTAATTTCGGGACGAAATTCTTTTAAGTTGGGGAGACTGTAACATCATGTATTTTCGGGTTAACTATAAGATAACATTGTAAATACTTGTAAGGGTCATTGTAGCCATATGAGAAACTTATGGGCCAATTATGCTTATTGTCTTAATTGTTTTAATACTTTATTTTGAAAGTTAATAATGACAATTATTACTTAAAACATAAATAATGATCCTAATAATAACTAATAATAATAAAAATAATAATAATATTATTATTATTAATAATATCATTAATAATAATGATAACTAATAATAATAACAATAATAATAATATTGTTATTAATAATAGTAATTTGTAAGAATTATTAAACTAATAAATATATAAAACTTTAATTTAAAAGTTAAGGGGGTCTATTTGATAATTTTAAAACTTAAAACATTTAAGTTCTTGCATAAAATGTTGAAAGCAAAACCACAGGGACCAAAGGTGTAAATTATCAAAAACCAACCCCCCACCCCTTTCTCTCTCCCCGGTTTTCCGGTGGTCGGCTCCGGCGACCCTCCGGCGAAGGCACTACGCCTCGTTTACCAACGCTATTAACCGAATTAATTGATCCAAAACGTTTCTGAGGTCGATTCTAATTCAAACATACGCATTATGGCGATTAAACACTGGTTAAACCTTGTGAATTGAAACCGAAACACCCGATTAAAAACATTGAGCCGTTTGAGCTTTGAAACACAATAATAAACCAATTAATCACACCTACACGATCGTTTAACTGTACCTAAACTTCTACACATCGAAATTTTACCTGAAAAACACAGAATCATCATCATCAATCAACATCTTCATTTCGAACCAACAGCTTAGTCGAACTCCATCTTCTGGGCAACTGAAATCGCAATTGATAAAGGGCTATTACTCCTTATTACCTAAGAATGCTACACTCGAGTTTAATTTGGTTGTCATGTAACACCCGGAAATTTCCTTTGTAGCCGACGAGAGAAGAAAAAGAAATAAAGTCCAAAGTCGAGGGACCAAACCCGCCAACGAGAGAAACTTCAATGCAAGGGAGTATGAAAGGGAGGAGGCACTCCCATTCTCCCCATTTTAAGCCTAGAGAGGAGAAGAGAGAAAGAAGAGGAAAGAGAAGAAGTGTTGGCCCGGGTTGGTTCGAGTAGCCAAAATCGACGTGGAGCGAGTCAAATCGAAGCTCTACTCGACGGGATCGTTAAGGTGAGTTCTAGGACCCCTCTTTTACACGTTTTAAACTGATTTTGGGGCTGGAACACGTCCAAAAACCTATTTCGAGTTTTTGGGTGAAAACCCGTTTTGATGCATGTATGTATGTGTATGATGCGTTTAAGGCTTGATTTCTTGCTTGGTTATGCTTGTATGAGGTTATGGTATGTTTCCCTAACCATTAGAAGGGTTGATTTGAGCTTAAAAGAGGTTTGGAAGGGTTGGAGGTCGAAAACCCGCGGCTGCAGTCGAGCAAACTGCACTCTGCACCAGCTAGGGCTAGGTGACCGACTAGAGGGCGACTGGAGGCCATTCGGCCGATTGAAGTGCGACTGAGGTCCATACGCACGTTTGCTATGCGACTGAGGTCCATACGCATGATGGTCATGCGATTGGAGTTCATGTGCTTGAGAGCCATGCGATTGAGGGATGGTGCGACTGAGGCTCATTCGCACGGAGGTTATGCGACTGAAGTCCATGCGCCTGGAGGCCATGCGACTGAGGTTCATTCGCATGAAGAGTATGCGACTGAAGCCCATACGCCTGAAGTCATGCGACTGGAGGCCATACGCATGAAAGCTATGCGATTGGGAGTCCATTCGCATAGAGGTCCATTCGCCCATAGTCCATTCGCATAGGGTCCATTCGCATAGATGCCCATTCGCCTAAGTGTTCAGAAATGATAACCGAGATGGAATTCCTCGACGATGTGAAGGGCATGGACGGTATAAGGTAACGCAGGAGGATGAGATTATGATGATAATGTTGATGGAGATGATGGTAATATGCATGGTGTTATGTGTTATGTTAGGCACGGCGGTGCGTGGGATGCGTAGTATGTATGATGTGCGTGATGTGATTTATGATTGATGCGTATGTGATGATGATGTTGTATGTTGTATGTTATGTTTATGTTTATGTTCCTTGCTTGGTATGTTTATCTTTCTTTGGCTTTGCGTTGAACGTTAATGAATGTAAAGAAAGTATTATGTAACGTAAAGTGAAAGGTAATGAAAAGAGGAACGTAATGAATGAATGAATGCATGCATTATGAACGAATGAATGAATGACTTAATGAATGAATGAACCTTGATATGAAGAGGACTCTGTTCGCAAAAGTACTCCGGAAGAGTTCGGACATGAGTCGGTGAGCAGGGGGTACAGTATCATTCGGGCGTATTGCATTTGATGAAAGTGACGGATGATGAGATCCGTGTCGCGTATCCCGGTACTGTGTCAGTCTTCGGACATGAGTCGGGGGTTTGTTTATCAGGCCCCGGCACAGTATCAGTCTTCGGACATGAGTCGGGGATAGTGCATGAGACGAGATGATGAGGTGAGCGACTTTGTGTTGCAACAGACTCGGATGGAGTTCAATCCCTGTGATTGACTCATATGGGATCTTTTCGCGTATCCCGGTGTTGTGTCAGTCTTCGGACATGAGTCGGGGGCTTGTGAGCGGGTCCCGGCACAACATCAGCTTTCGAGCATGAGTCGGGGATATTGCATGAGACAATATTGAGTAATGAAGAGTAATGAGCAAGTAATGAATGAAAGAATGAATGTATGAAATGAACGCTAATGAATGATCCTAATAATGTATGAAATGGGATCCGTGTCATTCGACCTCAGTAATCGTGGCTGTGTGCCGCGAAGAGGGTAAAGTCTGACAGGATCTAGGAATGAAATGAAAGATAATGATAATGATGAATGATGAACGTAACGAACGAAATGACGAAGATAATAATGTTATTATCTGTACGTACGTATGATGTGTGAACGCATGTATGTAACGAATGTTTTATTAAAGAAAGTAAAGAACGGTTTTACGAAAGAAAAGTAAGTTTTATTATAAAACTAGAACTCACTCAGCAACGCTGACTTTGATGTGTTTCCAGTTGGCAGGTATGTTGCTGAGGATGGCACGGGGCGGCTACTCAGCGTATTTTGGATGGCATCTTTATGTTTAATGCTTTTGTAATAAATGTGTCATGATATTGTTAAAAAGAAATGATTGTACTTTTGTGCAAAAGTATTTTGATGGAATGAAATGGTGTTTTTAATGTTTCCGCTGCAACTATTTATGAAAGGAAAAATGTAATTATATGTTTTGAGTGCGATGAATGACCAACTGTAAGCGTCCCGGGAACGGGGCCTTACAAGTTGGTATCAGAGCCAAAGTTTAAGTGAATTGGGTAAATATTTTCAAAAACCTAATCTTAAACTGAGAATGGGACGGAAAGGGAATGGGATGCCAAACTGAGTAGCTGCGTGCCATCAGGTATTTTCTTAAAGTTAACCGGTTTATGTGCGCATGGTATATGTTATGTGTTGTATGTAGATTTGAATACTGATGTAGTCAGGACAGGTAATACTTGGGGTATGAAGAGTACAGTAAGTGGCTAATCACAACTGGCCACTGTAATTAGGGACTTACTATACTTGACATAAACTGAGTTGTTTCCTTGAATGACCGTGTTGGTGTTTGAATCTTTCAGTGTGTTTAGAGCATGGCTGGTGGAAGATCTTCGAAAGCTTCTCGTGGTGGAGGTGATGGTGGACGTGGTGCTGAACCACGGGTCACAAGAGGAAGAGCAAGGGCCGAAAGGGTAGTTCACGAAGAACCTGTGACCCCTCATCCTAAGGGCGGTGATGAGAATGCTAATCAGAGGGCCTCGATGAGGGAGGCGGTTGTGGAAGAAGTGCATCAGGTCTTGCAGACAATCCTACCGTCTGTAGTGACCGAAGTGATAAAGACTGTTAGAGAAGAGGAGAGAAAGGAAAGGGGTAGACCTTCGGGTGAAAGGAGACGACCGGAGACTGAAAGGGTTCTCTCCGATGACGAAGAGGAAGAAGAAGAGGAAGAGCCTACGCCGGAGGCGGCACGAGGCTGTAACTATGGGGCGTTTCAGCGATGCAAGCCCCCTACTTTTGATGGTAATGGCACTGCTGCTGCTGCTCACCGGTGGGTGAGGGAGATGGAAGCTGTTTTAAATATCAGCGAGTGCCGAGAGGATCAGAAAGTAAAGTTTGCTACCCACTCTTTCGTGGACTCAGCTTTGTGCTGGTGGGACAACATAGTCCAAGTTGAGGGAAGCAGAGCTATCGGAAGGATGAGATGGTCAGAGTTGAAGAGGCTGGTGATTGAGGAGTTCTGTCCTCACCGAGAGATGGATAAAGTTGAAAGAGAGTTCCTGATGCTGGAAGCGGGAACAATGACGCATCAGCAGTACACTACCAAGTTTAATGAAATGGCGCGACTGGTGCCGGATCAGGTGACACCCCTTTCGCGAAAGATCAAGAGGTATATTCAGGGCTTGCCGACGGACATCCGCAGGCACATGATCGCTGCTCGACCGAGCACGTTTAGGTCAGCAGTTGACCTGGCGGGAAGGTTGTACGACGAGCGGGTGATGGCGATGCCAGACGAAGGGGAGGAGAGAGCCTATGTTAATAAGGGGAAAGGAAGGCGAGACGATGATGATGGATTTGTGTGTGAAGGTACGACGCCGAGGGATGATGATCGGAAGCGAATAGAAAGAAAAAGGGAAATATGCAGAAAGTGTGGTAGAGACCATGAAGGGGAATGCAAGTGGGGACTGAACGTCTGTTTCCAGTGTGGGAAGGAAGGCCACCGGGCGAGGGATTGCCGCACGGCTAAGTGCTACGACTGCGGCGAGACTGGACACATGAGCAGGGATTGTAAGAAGCCGAGGGCAGGAGGCTCCGGTGCGAGGAAAGGGAACAGAGGGTGAAAGTTAGAGCTTTTGCCATGACCGAGAGGAGGCTAGAGCGGACTTCGACTCGACGTCAGGTACGTTTCTGGTAATTTAAAATTTGTGCATCTATGATTCGAATGCGATGATAGTAGTAGTCTCGTTCCTACTGCTTTATGTAGAATGTGGCATGTTAGGTGAAGGAACATCGATGAGACCTTCGATGTAGAGATTGCTGTTAATGAATCCGCTAGGTTACCTAGATGCCCTAGAGGATTGTGGGATAGAATTGAGGAAACGTTTGTTCTTGCTAGACCGTTCAGGGCAGACTTGAGTGGATAGGCGTACATCATGAGGTGAAGGAGTTAGCAATCCATGAGGTGTAGACGTATCGTCTATTTGGCCGATGTAAGGTGGTGGATATACCAATATCTCAGCCGACAGATATATCGGATCGCGAGTAAGGATTATTGGTGGCCAGGAACAAAGCGTGACATGATGGATTAAGTGAGTAGATGCCTTACTTGTCTACAAGTGAAGGCCGAGCACCAAACGACGTTTGGGAAATATTGAGGCGACTGAGGCTACGACTGAGAAGCCCGGAAGGATCACAGTTTTGAGGGAAGTAGTCAGAAATAAACCAGAAGTCGTATGTTGATAAACGACGTAGAGCGATTGAACTCCAGGTGAGAGACTGGAAGAGTGATGAGACAGAATTTCCAAGCAATGGTTCAAGGAACAACAGGTTTCGGGGACGAAACCCATTTAAGGGGGGTGGACTTGTAACACCCGGAAATTTCCTTTGTAGCCGACGAGAGAAGAAAAAGAAATAAAGTCCAAAGTCGAGGGACCAAACCCGCCAACGAGAGAAACTTCGATGCAAGGGAGTATAAAAGGGAGGAGGCACTCCCATTCTCCCCATTTTAAGCCTAGAGAGGAGAAGAGAGAAAGAAGAGGAAAGAGAAGAAGTGTTGGCCCGGGTTGGTTCGAGTAGCCAAAATCGACGTGGAGCGAGTCAAATCGAAGCTCTACTCGACGGGATCGTTAAGGTGAGTTCTAGGACCCCTCTTTTACACGTTTTCAACTGATTTTGGGGCTGGAACACGTCCAAAAACCTATTTTCGAGTTTTTGGGTGAAAACCCGTTTTGATGCATGTATGTATGTGTATGATGCGTTTAAGGCTTGATTTCTTGCTTGGTTATGCTTGTATGAGGTCATGGTATGTTTCCCTAACCATTAGAAGGGTTGATTTGAGCTTAAAAGAGGTTTGGAAGGGGTTGGAGGTCGAAAACCCGCGGCTGCAGTCGAGCAAACTGCACTCTGCACCAGCTAGGGCTAGGCGACCGACTGGAGGGCGACTGGAGGCCATTCGGCCGATTGAAGTGCGACTGAGGTCCATACGCACGTTTGCTATGCGACTGAGGTCCATACGCATGATGGTCATGCGATTGGAGTTCATGTGCTTGAGAGCCATGCGATTGAGGGATGGTGCGACTGAGGCTCATTCGCACGGAGGTTATGCGACTGAAGTCCATGCGCCTGGAGGCCATGCGACTGAGGTTCATTCGCATGAAGAGTATGCGACTGAAGCCCATACGCCTGAAGTCATGCGACTGGAGGCCATACGCATGAAAGCTATGCGACTGGGAGTCCATTCGCATAGAGGTCCATTCGCCCATAGTCCATTCGCATAGGGTCCATTCGCATAGATGCCCATTCGCCTAGGTGTTCAGAAATGATAACCGAGATGGAATTCCTCGACGATGTGAAGGGCATGGACGGTATAAGGTAACGCAGGAGGATGAGATTATGATGATAATGTTGATGGAGATGATGGTAATATGCATGGTGTTATGTGTTATGTTAGGCACGGCGGTGCGTGTGATGCGTAGTATGTATGATGTGCGTGATGTGATTTATGATTGATGCGTATGTATGATGATGTTGTATGTTTATGTTTATGTTTATGTTCCTTGCTTGGTATGTTTATCTTTCTTTGGCTTTGCGTTGAACGTTAATGAATGTAAAGAAAGTATTATGTAACGTAAAGTGAAAGGTAATGAAAAGAGGAACGTAATGAATGAATGAATGCATGCATTATGAACGAATGAATGAATGACTTAATGAATGAACGAATGAAAGGCTTGCAAGCATATGTATGAGGTGAGCGACTCTGTGTCGCAAAAGACCCGGAAGAGGTTCTTGTTGCGTACTCCGGTACTGTGCCAGTCTTCGGACATGAGTCGGGGGTTTGTGAGCAGGCCCCGGTACAGTATCAGTCTTCGGACATGAGTCGGGAGTATTGCATTTGATGAAAGTGACGGATGATGAGATCCGTGTCGCGTATCCCGGTACTGTGTCAGTCTTCGGACATGAGTCAGGGGTTTGTTTATCAGGCCCCGGCACAGTATCAGTCTTCGGACATGAGTCGGGGATAGTGCATGAGACGAGATGATGAGGTGAGCGACTTTGTGTTGCAACAGACTCGGATGGAGTTCAATCCCTGTGATTGACTCATATGGGATCTTTGTCGCGTATCCCGGTGTTGTGTCAGTCTTCGGACATGAGTCGGGGGCTTGTGAGCGGGTCCCGGCACAACATCAGCTTTCGAGCATGAGTCGGGGATATTGCATGAGACAAGATTCGAGTAATGAAGAGTAATGAGCAAGTAATGAATGAAAGAATGAATGTATGAAATGAACGCTAATGAATGATCCTAATAATGTATGAAATGGGATCCGTGTCATTCGACCTCAGTAATCGTGGCTGTGTGCCGCGAAGAGGGTAAAGTCTGACAGGATCTAGGAATGAAATGAAAGATAATGATAATGATGAATGATGAACGTAACGAACGAAATGACGAAGATAATAATGTTATTATCTGTACGTACGTATGATGTGTGAACGCATGTATGTAACGAATGTTTTTATTAAAGAAAGTAAAGAACGGTTTTACGAAAGAAAAGTAAGTTTTATTATAAACTAGAACTCACTCAGCAACGCTGACTTTGATGTGTTTCCAGTTGGCAGGTATGTTGCTGAGGATGGCACGGGGCGGCTACTCAGCGTATTTTGGATGGCATCTTTATGTTTAATGCTTTTGTAATAAATGTGTCATGATATTGTTAAAAAGAAATGATTGTACTTTTGTGCAAAAGTATTTTGATGGAATGAAATGGTGTTTTTAATGTTTCCGCTGCAACTATTTATGAAAGGAAAAATGAAATTATATGTTTTGAGTGCGATGAATGACCAACTGTAAGCGTCCCGGGAACGGGGCCTTACATGTCACTAACGTTTGCACATCGAACGGATCAAGTCTCTGGTCGCGGCTGTCCTTCAAGCCTTGTCATCGAAATCAAACAACATCCGGGTAATTAATCATACATAATAACTCGAAATCACATAGGGAACAAAAGCCCTAATGATAATTGGGTTAAATCTCACGATTTGATGTTCAATTAGAGGCAAATCGATTCTAGGGTTCTTGAGGAATTGGGGGTTTTCTTTAGTTATTGGATTTATTAATTAGTTTCCAAATCTAAATAGATTCTGGGCTTCAGCCCAACCGGTTACCATCTCACCTTACTATGCAAGAGGTCACGGGTTCGAACCCGGCCTCCTGCATTTATTTTTAAGGGGTTTTTAAGCCCAAAATAAATTACTGAAAATTCATAATAAATATAAAAATTCTTTTTATAAACTTCAAATATTTTTAAACCACTTAACGATTTTTCTAATAATATCTTAATATTTTTATTAATTGTTTTTAAACAAATGATATAATTTCTTATAAAATTGACTTAAAATATGGTTTTAATTTACTAATCATTATTCGTTCAAATAATACATTTTTATTATTTTCTTATAAGTTAGACTAAAAATATTGTTTTAACTTACTAATCATTATTCGTTCAAATAATATATTTAAATTATTATACTTATAAAATAGACATTGAATATCGTTATAACTCACTAAATCCTTATTTGTTCAAATAACAAGTATAAATTATTTTTTGAAACGTGCTTATTTTATTTAGCTATGAGACTTTATTTTTATATAAATATTACAAACTTTATTATAAATGTTATTCGTATTTCACATCTTTATATAAAATACAAATATATTGTTATCAAGAAAATATAATTACTTATTGAACATCAACTTTGATAATATTTAGATTCATTTCTAGAATATTTACATATAATTCTTCTAATGAATTAAAAATGTAAAATAATTACTTTGTAAATTGTTACTTATCAAAAAACCCCTAAAACTATTGAAACCCTAATCATTATTTGAACGTTAATCATATTATTAATCTACATCTTGTATGACACATTTAGGTGCCTTGTAATGAATACTTGGGATTACTTTGGATCATCCTTTAATTTTTAGTTATCATCTTGTAATGCTTATATCAATGTGAGTATTTCCATACCCCCTTTTTGCTTATTTTCACACTTTGGGGTGAAACATGTTAACTTATTATCATTGCACTTGTAAACTTATTTGAGACTTGTAAACCTATGGCAATTCATCTTGTAAAGTTGTGGTTAGTTGAACTTTTGTGGTTACCATGTTATGGCGTTATATGTACAATCATTAACTATTGCTAGCCCAGCGAAGTCATAGATCTATGGGTAAGACAAGCCTGCTTGGTTGATCCAAGTACACTTAGCTGATCGTATATACTTTTAACGTTTGAGACTTGTAAAACTTTGTCGAGGTTTGATTGTTGCATTGTTCATAACATCCCTAATCACTTTATTCACTAACTTATGACTTGAATTGCCATCTTTTATATACTTATGTATTGCAAACTATGGAATGCTCACCAACATTTTTATGTTGACCTTTTATTTTTTAACATGTTTCAGGAATACCCCAAGTTTGTGACCTACTCTTTGAAGCTTGCACATCTAGGAATGGACCTAGATAAATAATGAAATAAGAATGATTTGTTATATTCTATGTTATGTTTTTTCATTTCTTTGAAACTTATGTTGTAATGTTACAATTGAAACTTATGTTTAAATTATAATTGGAATATTAATAGCGTTATGTGGCTGTGAACGATCTTAACTCTCACTCCTCGACGTTTCCGCCGTCAAGGTTGGGGTGTGACATCACATTTGCAATTTATTGCAGGGGTTCAAAAGAAATGAGCATTATGCAAAAGGGGAAATATGTCTATTCATGGGCAATGGTGCAAAGGTTCACGTTGAAGCCCAAGGAGACTACATTTTGAAGCTTCCAAGTGGTTTGGAAGTCATTTTATATAATGTATTATATGCTCCTAGTTTGACTAGGAACATAATTTCTGTTTCCCGTTTAAGACAATATGATTATGATTTCAAGTTTGTTGACAATGATATTCATGTTTCTTTAAATCATGTATTTTATTTTAAAGCTATACCTTGTAATCGTATTTATGAATTGGTTCATGAAAACGTAACATATGATAGCTCCATGTGCCAAGCAACCACCAAAAGACTCAAATTAGATTTGAATGATACCTACCTTTGGCATTGTCGTCTTGGTCATATAAACAAGAAACATATACAAACACTTCAAAATAATGGTCTTTTAAAAACAAATGAATGTGATTCATTTGATGTATGTGAATCTTGTTTACAAGGTAAAATGACTAAGGCACCCTTTAGTGGAACTAACGAAAGGGCAAAAGATTTATTAGGTATCATACATTCGGATGTATGTGGTCCTTTTAAGCCAATGACTAGGAATGGTGAAAGATACTTCATTACCTTTACCGACGATTATAGTCGCTATGGGTATGTGTACTTATTAAGGCACAAAGAAGAAGCTTTTGAAATGTTCAAAATCTTCAAGAATGAAGTAGAAAATCAACTCAACAAGTCAATTAAAATTCTCCGCACCGATAGAGGTGGCGAATACCTAAGTGATGTTTTTCAAGATCATCTTAGGAGTTGTGGGATTGTCTCACAACTCACTCCACCTGGAACACCACAACATAATGGTGTGTCTGAGAGGAGGAATCGAACCTTATTGGATATGGTTCGATCTATGATGGCTAGAAGCACATTACCTCTATCATTTTGGGGTTTCGCTTTGCTCTCCGCGGCCCGTATTCTGAATATGGCCCCAACCAAAAAGGTGGAAAAGACACCTTTTGAGATATGGCATGGAAGAGTTCCATCCCTATCGTACTTAAGGGTCTGGGGTTGTGAGGCTTATGTTAAGACTCCCACCCCAAACAAATTAGATGTCCGATCCACCAAGTGTATCTTTGTTGGATATCCTAGAGATTCTATGGGATATTATTTCTATGATCCACTGGAACAAAAAGTGTTTGTTGCCAGAAAGGGTGAGTTCTTAGAAACAAAGTTCCTTATGGAATGAACTAGCAGTAGAATAGTGGATCTTGAGGAGGATCAAGAAACACAGCCCGATGCACGTTTGGTTGAAACTAGCACTCAACGTGAGGATGTTGAGGATGATCAAGCGGTTGATCAATACACACAAAACGTTCGCAGAAGTGGTAGAACTAGTAATCCACCTGAAAGATACGGATTTTTCATGGATGGATGCTATGTGGTGGATTCAGATGAACCAACCACATATCATGATGCAGTGTCCAATTTGGATTGTGACAAATGGCTTGAGGCCATGAACGTTGAGATGCAATCCATGTATGACAATCAAGTTTGGGAACTTGTTGTGCCACCTCTTAATTCCAAAGTAGTTGGAAGTAAGTGGGTTTTCAAGAAGAAAACCGATATGCATTGAAACTTGGATACTTACAAAGCTAGACTTGTAGCAAAGGGTTTCACTCAAACTCAAGGGTTGATTATGATGAAACCTTCTCACCTGTTGCAATGCTTAAGTCTATAAGGATATTGTTTGCCATAGCAGCTCATTATGATTATGAGATTTGGCAAATGGATGTCAAAACCGCTTTCCTAAATGGATATCTTGAGGAAGATGTCTATATGGTTCAGCCTGAAGGTTTTGTCGATCCAAAATATCCTAATAAAGTATGCAAGTTAATGAAATCAATCTATGGATTGAAACAAGCATCAAGAAGTTGGAATCACCGTTTTGATGATGAAGTAAAGAAATTTGGCTTCATAAAAAACGCTGATGAGGCTTGCGTGTATAAGAAGGCTAGTGGGAGCACAATAACCTTCCTAGTATTGTATGTTGATGACATACTACTCTTTGGAAACGACATTCCAACCATGGAAGGTGTAAAACCTGGCTTGGAAGTTGTTTTTCCATCAAGGATCTTGGTGAAGCCGCCTATATTCTAGGAATAAAGATCTATAGGGATAGATCAAGACGGCTAATTGGTTTGAATCAAAGTGCATACATTGACAAAATCTTGAAAAGGTTCAAGATGGAAAACTCTAAGAAAGGTACTGTACCTATTCAAAGAGGGACAATATTGAGTACAACTCAATGTCCAAGCTCCAAGGAGGAGCAAAATAGAATGAAGGCAATCCCATATGCATCTGCTATAGGATCCATCATGTATGCAATGATATGCACTAGACCAGACGTGTCATGCGCTTTAAGCATGACAAGTAGATACCAGCAAAATCCTGGTGATAGTCATTGGATGGCTGTCAAGAACATTCTGAAGTACCTAAGGAGGACTAAGGACATGTTCTTGATCTACGGGTCTGGTGAAGAGGAACTCGTTGTAAAAGGTTACACGGATGCGAGTTTCCAAACCGATCGAGATGATTCACGATCTCAATCGGGGTACATCTTTATTCTGAATGGGGGAGTTGTTTCTTGGAAAAGCTCAAAGCAAGAAGTCGTAGCGTTGTCCACTACAGAGTCAGAATACGTCGCCGCTTCAATGGCAGCACAGGAAGCTGCATGGCTGAAGAAATTCATAGCCGATCTAGGGGTAGTCCCTTCCATTCAGGATCCCCTAGAGATCTTTTGTGACAACGAGGGTGCGATTGCTCAAATCAAGGAACCTCGTGCTCATCAAAAGACTCGGCACATTGAACGGAGATTCAACTTCATAAGGGATGAAGTTGAAAAAGGAAAGATATGTATTCGCAAAGTCCACACTGATAAAAACATCGCGGATCCACTCACAAAACTCCTTGAAAAGGCAAAGCATGAAGGTCATGTTTGTGCCATTGGACTTAGATATTCAAGTGACTGGATTTGATGTTGTATTTTGTATTTGGATATTGGAACTAATGTTATTTGACTTAATTATATGGTTATAATTTTATTTGTTCTTCTATTTTAGCATGTTTAAATCCGTGAATAAATGAATTATTCTCAACGTCCGTAGTCGATCATACTTGTGGGAACAACTATGAATGTAAGACTATAATGAACTTGGATTGGTTGATATTCATAAGGTATGAATATAGAGCAAGAGGTTGCTACCAAGGTTCATTGATATCTATGGGATATAGATATTGGACTGACCCGCTCTCAATTATTTCTGCATGGAATCTTTCTGATTAGTCATAAGAGATTTTGAGTAAAGGCGAATATCATTGTATCCTCAGACCTGAGATACATATTGGGTCTTGATATTCACCAAGTATTGTACTTTGACTTAGTCCTTTGCTGTTCTGAAAAGGCAGTACATAAGGCTGAGTTCAGGTATGACATGAGGTGATTGTGAGAGACGTATGTAGTCAAGATGGAATTTGTTCCTCTTATTCGTTGAGTGTTAGATGTCTAAGGCCTGTTAAAGTTAAATCATCGGAGAATGACAATTCTGTGTCTCTTGGATTTAACATGACATCTGCAACAAAAGGATAGATGATTAATTCACCTAAAACATATTCAAGTAAGGTACTTGAAAAGGATGATGTTATTGAATGGCACTTAGTCATATACATTAGGGGTAGCAAACCGTTGCTAGGCGTTATTTGCTGCTTGCATCAATCTTCTATAAATCTTGTGCAAGTGGGAGATTGAAGGAAATGATCTGCCCAAGATATATATTAAATTGATGTGGCTAGTGTGATATGATCCAAGTCGGGTCATACCCAATAACAAGCCAAACAAACACCGACAAATATTTATTTGTTAATTAGATCAAACAAATAAATATAAACACCAATTTAGAAACCGGGTTTTCTAAATCATTGCTTTTGCAAATGAACAAGTTTATATATATATATATATATATATATATATATATATATATATATATATATATATATATATATATATATATATATATATATATATATATATATATATATATATATATATATATTTGTTCATATGGGATTATTTGTTCATTTTTAAATTAGTTAGACAATGACAAATAATAGTGTGTGTGTTAGTGATATAAAATTAAAATGGTTTAATTTTACATCAAAAGGGTGCAAGAGTGTATATAGATTTTTTTAAAAATTTGAAACAAGAGGGAGACAAAGGGAGCCAAAATCGGCCGCCCCTTTTGTCTTGGATGCCCCCCTTTTTTAGTTCCAAGGCCATGCAATTACTTCACCACTTGAACACTCCTGCATCCTCTCTCTTTCTCTCACATACAAACAAGAGAAGTTCTCTCCTTTCACACTCCAAAATCTCGGTTTTTAGAGAAAGAATCAGGATTTTCAGCTTTGCAAAGAAGGGTTCTTGGCTGAAAAGATTCAACAAGAAGAGCTCTACAAGTTGGTGTTGCAAGCCCTAGCAAAGGAAGGTGTTTGTACAAGCTTGGGGTATCACTCCTTGAGGTTTTCTTGGTTGAAAACTCAGCCACAAAGTCATCTTTCACAGCTCACATCTTTGGGTTTTAGGAAGCTACAAAGGTTGTATATACTTCTAAGTATCTTATGTTCTTTATTGTATGCATTTGTATAATGATCCATGGCTTGGGGTTCTTTATTAAATGGGTTTAATAATCATCTTATTAACATGTTTTAAAATACAAAATCCGCTGCGTTTTCATATAAACAAGATTATATGAGCTTTGATAAACATGTTAAAACCCCTACAGAATGCATGTTCCCGAGCTGCATTCCCTTGAGTATTCGGGCCCTGATTTCCAGCGATAGCCATCACTTGCTGCTGGTTGTTTCCCTGTTGACCCGGTGCCCGATTCAGCCTGGGGCACATGTTCCTGTAATGATCGGGGCTTCCACACTCATAACAAGCCCTAGCATTCCCGGCGGGGTTAACCGCATTGACGGGAGCCACAAGATTCGGCGCTGTTCTACAGTCTCTTGTCAAATGCCCCGGGCGCCTACAGTTTGCGCACACCCGGCACTGCACTCCTGGAGAATGATGATAGTTGCACCTGTCACATTTGGGGTGCGGCCCCACATACTCTCTCTTGGCCTGAGACACGGCCACAAAATTCCTGGTCGTCTTGACCCTCTTATCAAACTTCCCGGCACTCGACCGGCTCGATTCCCCAACATCGTTTCTCTTCTCTGCTCCTCTGCCCAAAACCCCCATTCTCACCATCTCATCAGTCAAGCGCCAGCCTTCAGAATTGCGCTCTGAATAGTAGGAGGAGCAGCTGTTGTAACCATTGCCTTAATTTGAGGCGCAAGTCCCCAAATGTACCTCTCAATCCTCTTTGATTCCGGCGTGACCAGATGCGGAACCAACCTTGCCAGCTCGTGAAAACGGTCAGTATAAGCTGCATGCCCGGCCCTACCATAGCATGATTCCAGAACTCATGCTCTAATTTCTGCATCTCGTTGAGGGGGCAGTATTCCTCGGTGATCAAAGCTTTAAACTCATCCCATTACATCTGCATCGCATATTCCCTTCCTCTAGCTTGAACCTGGGTGTTCCACCAGGTTAGGGCCTTGCCCTGCAGTGAACACGTGGCATACTTGATGTTGTGACTGTCGAGGCACTCACTAATGTCAATCACTGACTCCATCTTTTCTAGCCACCTGGTCAGGGCTATCGCCCCACCTTTCCCATCAAATTCCCTCGGTTTGCAAGCCACAAACTCCTTGTACGAACACCCCCGTCTGGCATTAACAACCCCAGTCTCGATACCAGCTGTACCACCATTTCCGGTCTCTCGGTTGCTTTCGTTTCCGGTCGGGTTTCCATTTCCCAGCTCAGTTTCGATCCCACCATGGGCTCTTTCTCCATTATCTCCATCATCGTTGCCACCATCCCCGTGAGGGTGGTGTTGCTGGAGTGCGTCGCTCACTTGGGCCACGATAGTAGGAATCAGTGCGACCAACTGTTGAGCGATCGGGGCTGCCATATCAGCGTTCCCTGTTCCCTGATTGTTACTGGCAGGAGCATCACTTGTTCTTGGTGCTCTGCCTCTGCCTCTGCCTCTGCCCCTTGGGGCTTCACTCCCGCCACTATTGCTGCGGGTAACTCTTCGAGGCGGCATTTTCTAATCATAGGAAAAAGTAAACACATAAGCTTAAATCGTTTCAAAGTGTATTATCCATAACACTCATCAAGTCCAGTATTCCAAGTTAACATCACACTTATTGTCATCGCACATCGCATGCAATTCGTGTAGTTCTCACACCATGAATTGGTAATATCTCAACAATAGTCCATCATAACAGTTGTAGATCCATGTATATAATCACGTTTAGTCTAGCGGAGGTTGTCTATTTACTCCTCTTTCGAGGTTTCAGACATAACCTCCTCAGGGTTAATCTCAATGTCCAAGGTCAAGCGCAATAGCATGATCTGTGAAGATCTCTTCGGGTTTAATACCCGGATCTGATAAACTAACTCGGCGCGCAGAGGGAACGGAAGATCCAATGGAAGCATCCCATAAAAGAGTGAGCACAAGGGCTCTCTCATAGGGTGAAAGATCACATAACAAATAGATGAACAAAACAAGCAGCGAGGAACACATACACGAGATATAATATGCATACAGATCCTAGCATGCAAATCTACATGAAGGTTCCTAGGTTATAGTCTAGGTCAAGCATATTGCCTAATTCTCTATAACCAATGGCTCTGATACCAATCTGTCACACCCCCGCTAAAAGCGGAAACACGGGGATGTAACGAGATCGGGATCGTCATAACACATGGTAAGCGATAGAGATGCAATATAAATAAATGATGACAAGCGTGTCATGACGACACCCGACAACAAGGGGACTTGTGTCGTGTTTAGTCAATGTTCACGACAACATAGCCATAAGCATAAACATGATAATGATTCACATAACCAAATAAAGATGAAATTGAAATATGAATTCCCACAACCCGGGAACAAGTTTCAAAAGATTGTAATTGTTTACACAGATCAACATTGTTCAAAATAATTGTTTGTCAAAACATGTTAAGTCCCAAAAATGCATCCTAGGGTCTCCACTAAGGCAGCACACCTAGATTCCTGAACTTGCATGATCACCTGAAAAGATATGCTCAAAATGGTCAACATAATTGTTGGTGAGCTCGCAGGTTTAAGTAATAAATAAGTAAATGATGCTGTATAAAGTAAGCATTGCGGAATACCGTGAATACAGTTTTATACACAAGTAAAATCACATGACATGATCTTTGCAACCAAACCTAGCGACGTACACAAAGAAATTGTCGGCATATATTCACCCAAGGGCCCGTTCCTGGCCACTGATGGTACCAACTAGTATACCATCGAACAAGGGTGGGGGTGTCAACCCAGTAGTACTACCAATACCTAACCGTCGGTTGCCACACTGGAATTAAATAGTTGCAAAGATAGAACCACACAGCAGACCCAAGCATGTATCAGATAAGTACTTGTAACACAGTATCACGTTGATTCCTTGTATGTAAAATGTAAGCAAGTTGTACAACATTGAAAATGGGTGAGCATACTTTTCCCCCAAGTTGTAAATGATTAAAATTTTGTATAAGCGTAAAAAGGGGCCACGAAACTCACTTGTTAAGTGGTAAGTATGTAAGATCAATGTATCCAAATGTTGAATGCAAATGAACGGTCAAACACCTATTGACAGTTATTGTTAAGCATTAATGATATGAAATAAGCGCATAATAATGATCGGTCGGTTCGGGTTGTATCGGCTGGGTCGCGTGTAACTCACACAAACAGACACACGTACTAGACCTTATGTAGATCCAAGTACTAGACATTGTCGCCATTGTTGATGTTGTTTGAGTAAAAGTTTCATTGTTATTGAGAAAGTATTAGATAATGTCAATAGTTATAAGTCGGTTGATAGTTATAAAACGTTAGTTTAATTTGTTTTGAATAGTATTTGTGGTCTTTTTAGCGTTGACTTTAATATTTGTGGCCGAACAATGGCAACTGTGTTAATGTTACCTCAACATCACACGTCATACTCACACCACGCACAAGAAGGAAATCACACACAACAATTACAGTCGCACGACAAGACCAGGCGCACGACTCAACCTCCATACGCATGAATCAACCCTCAATCGTGCGAATCAGCTTCATTCGTACGATTGAGCCTTCATTCGTATGACTGGCATTCAGTCGTACCACACAACACTCAATCGCACGACTCAACCTCCATACGCACGAAACAACCTTCAATCGTACGAATTAGCTACTTTCAAACGATTGAACCTTCATTCGTGCGACTGGACTCCAGTCGTACGAAACAAGCACAATCGCATTCATTCAGTCGGTCACCTGACTCAATCGCACACATTCATTCATATGCATGACTCAATCGCATACATTCAATCGCACGCATGACTCAATCGCATACATACACACAGTCGCACGACTCAGTCGCACAACATACCCAGTCACACAACTCAGTCGCACGATTGACTTAGACGCATGGTTTAGTCGCACGACTCACCCAGTCGCACGACTCAATCGCATGACAGACCCAGTCGCCTGGACAGCAGAATCGCGACTGTGGTCGGGCTGAGCAGCCCCCGGCTGCTCTAAACGCAAGTTTTACACCACAAGGACTTCCAGAAACACTCTACAAACATGCACAAACATGAAACACAAGCAGAAAGACCTCACACGCACCCACACGACCTCATGTGTTCGGGTTGGACCCGAACACCCGAAACCCTAGTTTGGACAGCCGTGAATAAGCAAGAAAAGGGACAACCAAAATCGTCTACCTGCTAGAAAGAAGTGAACTAGGCTGTAGATGGAGTCTAGACGACGAAAACGAGCCTAAGCGGGTCGGATTTGGTGCTAGAATGAAGAAGATAGAGTAGAGAGAGTGAAGAAGATGAAGAAGATGAAGTAATGGGTGTTTAGGGCTGGAAATGGGTTTATATACCCAGCCCAAGTTTGCAAAATGTCAAGTTTAGTCCCTGCACTTAACCCCTGAATTTTCCCAAATTTGTTTCGGTTGAAAAACGACTTTGTTAGGTTGATTATATTAATTATAAAAATGCATTTAATGATATTTATAACTTAAAAATTGTTTTATTGGTGACGTTTATTATGTATAAAAATGACATATTGGGCGGTTACGATGTTGAAAGTTTTAAATAGTTTTTAAAGATAACATAAGATTACCACGAATACACAAGCACAACGATGGTAAGGCACACATGATATCCACATAATGAGTTAATAAAGATGAGGAATGATCGATCAAGGAAATAGTTAACGGAAAATCATGTTAATTGACGGACCTTAAGGTGACAGATGTCACAACAACGAAGTCGGAGTTGGTTGCCAAGAGTTTCAAAGCCCGGTCCAGTGTTCCTCTAGACAGATCAAGGAATTGTTCTCTTGTGAGGGAACATGATGAGCCATCAATGAAGGTTAGTTTGATGGACCTCTCCTCACAAGAGATATCGCTCAGAATGATGTAGTTGAGGAGCTTCCTCTGGATCTTCTTGAATTCTTCTAAGGAAAGAGGTTTGGATGGTTGAGAGGATGACTTAGGTGGTTGTTTGGTAGGTAATGATTGGGTTCTTGGGAGTGTTTTAGGTTTGAGGATGGGTAGTGGTGGTGGTTGTTGTGATGGAATGGGTGAGGAAGAGGGTATGGTTGATGGTGTGGGTTCAGGAGTGTATGGCTCAGTGGTTGGCTCGGTTTTGATGGGGAAAGGGAAACGGATTGGTTCAGGTTGAGGTTGTGGTTGTGGTGCTGGCTTAGAAGTCATCTTTTGTACTCTTCTGTACATCTCCTTCCTTCTTCCTGAGCGAATGTCAGCTTTGATGTCGCTGACATGTCGCTGCAGGGTCTTCTTAGACATTGGACCAACCTGCCTATCAGAGAAGCCATGGGCCCTGATATAATCCTTTATCCAGGATTTGTCACCCAGCTTCTTGACAGCCACAAGTTGAGCTTCTTCCTTTTTCTTCTTCTTTTTCTCTTTCAGCTTTTCCCTGGAAACCCTCTTTCTCTCTTTAATCATTTGATCTTGTTCTTTGTTGAAAAGCCATAGATCGTGTCGTTGTCATGAGGAGCCAGTTCCTCAAGAGAGAATCCTCTAGAGCTTAGAAAAGCTACCCTTTCATTCCTAATCTGTTGTTCAGCTTCCTCTTTCTTCTTCTTTTTCTCTTCCTCCTCTAAGCCCAACCTTGCTTCTTCTTCTTGTTCTTTCCGCAGCAGGGTTGCCTTTTCTAACTCCACCAAATCCTCAAGTGGTAAGAGGAGAACATCTTCACTTGTTGCTCTCAGGCTGACAAGCATGTCAATAATCTCCACCCTTCTTGGTTGTTAATAGTTTCCTGGTTGGCTATAGCTGTTTTGCTACTTGCAGCTAGTAGCTTCATAGTTGGGAGTCTACATTTTCTTTTTAGCTTTTCCAACCTTTCCTCCTCTAACAGTTCTTCTGCTGTCAACTTCCTTTTACCTTTAATGTGTTCGAAAGCTTGAGATTTTGGAGGTCTTGTGCAGAGGTTTCCGATTGGTGGGTGGTGACTTGAGCTTGTGGAGATAATGGTGTTTGAGTGAGAGGGAATCTGAGAAAATCTTCACTATTTACCTCAGATGCCAGTTCAAGGATTGCATCTGTGATAATTAGATCACCAGACAAAGAAAATAGTCCTTCTGCAGCTTGAATCTCAGCTTCGGAAGTTTGGAATACTTCTTTCGCAGCGTTGACTTCAGCTTCGGAAGTTTGTGGGATCGCACTATCTGTCCCAACTGTTTTAGTTGCTGGGCCATCAGTCCCTATATCCCCCTTCGAATTCAATCTTGGGTTCAATGTGGATCTTAGGTTGACCCATTCCTTTGACAGTGGTAGATGGTGCATTCAACCTTTGGAACTCTTCAGCTCCAAAGTATGCCACAACAACATCTGGACACGGTTGTTCAAGAGACGAGCCCATCAGGAACCTGGTTAGGAACCTAATCAAATATATGAGCATCCTTGGGTCCATTTGAAGGATGATGAGAGGAGGCTCAGGGAAAGCAGTTGATTGTTGAGCTGGATATCTTACTGAAAGTATAGAAAGAGCTAAACTTTGTTGCTCCACATGTGTTTGTCTCTGAACTTTATCCCCCTTTTTGGTAGCATCATCTTGAGAGCTTGATGAAATAGAGGAAGAAGTCAAAGAGACTTGAATTGGTACATGCCTAATAGATCTCTCAGTCTGTTTCTCAGCTAGTTTGGCCTTGAGATTTTCATTCTCAAGTTGCAGAGTGGCAGACCTATCGTCTAAAGTCTTAACCCTGAATTCAAGGTTTGAGACTTTAGAAAGTAGGTCTCTGATTGTGAGTTGCATTCTTCCCTCATCTTCTTTAGAAGAATCATGGGGAGATGTGGTAACATACCTAGTATGTTCATCCTCACCACCAGTTGTGGTTTCTTGGCGTCCTGGTTTACCTTGATTAATGATGTCTCTTTCAGAGTCATCAAAAGTCATGGTTGCCGTAGATTCAGTCTCAGAGATGTTACCACTATCTTGAGGGTCCATTGAGGTACGTTTAGTAGTGGCAGCTAAATCTACAGGAGTCCCCTCCACACCAGTGGGACTCACATCAGTTTTGCTGATGGGGGCTAGAAATCAGAGTTCTCTCTAGGCTCATTTGATCCCTAGATTGGTGTTGAGGATCAACATCATAGCCTTGAAGAGACATGATTTCCTCATCAGTTCCTATTAAAAGGTCAGTAAAGGATATGGAAGTTATGCCTAATGACCTGGGACCTTGATCAATGTCTAATGACATTGAGCCTATGATGGGGTTGTCCCGTTTTGGCTGCTCAGGAGAGTATAGAGACTCATCCTGAGAGTTTTCAGCTTGGGTTTGGGGCTCATAGGATTGAGACTGAAGAGACTCAATACCCTTATTGAGGTCTATTGTAAAGGAAGGTGGGACCTCAAGCTAGTGGGAGCCCATGTTTCTACTCTAGCGTTTTTGGATTGAACAAGGGGGACTTGTTCAATCAGAGGAGATTGAACAAGGGTTCGCTTGGATCGTGTCTGATATGTATTTTTAATGGGGTGAGAAGGAATATTTGGCATTGTAGAGGTTATTACTGGTGTGGGTTCATCACCTGTAGGGTTAATAGAGATGTCACCAGGAGCCATTGGCTCAATCATACCTGGAAGAAGCTTAGTGTGTCTTCCAGTAAAGTTGGTGGACATCCTCATCAGCACCTTAAAGATGGCCAACCTCATGTGAGGGATAGGTTGAGCAGCTGCATAGACAAGCGTACTCTGATCCAACTCACAGTTGATTATATGTTGAATAAACCTGGGATACATATAAAATGTTCCCTGTTGAAGGTTCCCCATAAGATTGTTCAGCACAAACCTTGAGTAAGTAAACCGGAGGCCTTTTACCAACCCCTGAACTAGGCATCCTAGTTCATAGGAAATTTGATCCCATCCCCCAGACTTATTTGACAAGCAATGAAGGACTATGTAAAGCATGAAGTTCTAGTTGTAGGAGAAGTTGAACTTGTATTCAGTTGACCTGCTCACATCACAGCCATATCCTATTTGGGTATATGAGTCATCTAGGTCTGATTTGGGGAATTCCGTAGGAGAACCCTCATCATGGAGCTCTAGGTGATCCCTGATGGTTTATTCTGATATGATCAATTCCTAGCCACAAATGCTCGACCTAATAACCCTGACTCCGTTCAAGGTTTCGATATGACCATTCCCCCAAAACTCTTCCATTTGGCTTGAGTAAACAATAGGGCTAACAGTTAGGGCAGTATAGTAGGTGGATTAGGTTAGGAAGTGGATAATTTTGAGAAGTCAGCATCCTTGGAAGAGTCAAGGAGTGTGACTTGGTTGTGCTGAGGGTTTAGTTCCATTGTTTAAGAAAGTTACAGAGAAAATGAGTTTGATTTTGGGTAAATTGAAGATAAAGGAAACTTAGGGCAGTGAAATTGTTAAAAAGATTAAGGGAGTGAGTCGGAAGTATTTAAATGGGTGAAACTGGCGGATCCATAAGGTGAAGTGATGGTTTAGGGTATGATGTGACAAGGGCGGTAAGGTAAAAACCATTTAAGATATTCCGACATCATTAACAAAAAATCTTTACTTTTTATAGAGTGGGGCCCCAAAGATTTCCGTTACACAGTAAAGCTTTCTTCCGAAGGTAAGAGTTCTTCCAAGGGTAATATTTTCTTCCGAAGCCAAACTTACTTCCGAAGGTAAATTTTATCCACGGAGAAATTTACTTCCGAGAGTAAGAATGTTTTCCGAATGAAGAAGTTTTCAAGTTTCGGAAGTAGATTTAATATAGCATCAAATTTTCTTTCGAGACTAAAAACTCTTCGGAAGATAAAACTAACTTGGAGGAATTTTCCTTCTGAAGATAAATAGGATATCTTCTGAGGGTTAATTTCTCTTCGGAAGAACTCATACTTAACAAATTTTGAAGAAATGTTTTTTGTATCAGGGCTTAGATTGTATTGACAAAGACAAGACACATTTTGAAAAGGTTTTAAAATGAGATAAACTAATCAATGTTTATCATCCCAATAACCGTAATAAGATACTTAAATCTTTGTTCATCAAATGCTTTGGTGAACAAATCAGCATATTGTTCATTTGAGTCAACTTTGACTAGTTTAATCAAGTTTTTCTCCAGAATATCTCTAATGAAATGGTACCTGATGTCAATATGCTTTGTCTTGGAGTGCTTGACAGGATTTTCTGTAATGGAGATAGCATTCTTGTTGTCAATGTGGATAAGAGTCCTCATGAAGTTGAATCCATAGTCTATCATTTGGTTTTGAATCCGCAGGAGCTGAGCACAACAACTAGCAACGGCTATATATTCAGCTTTAGCAGTTGATGTTGAGACACTAGATTGCTTTTTTCCATTGCCATGAGATAATCCTTCCATCAAGAAATTGACATCCTCCTGATGTTGATTTCTTATTTATGTTGCAGCCACCATAGTCACTATCAGTGTAGCCATAGAGATTGAAGTTGGTGTTCCTTGGATACCAGAGACCCGGTTTAGGTGCTCCTTTGAGGTATCTAAGGATTCTCTTGGCAGCAACTAGGTGAGACACCTTTGGAGTAGCTTGATATCTTGCAAGATGCAGGTTGCAAACATGATATCTGGTTTACTTGCTGTGAGATACATTAGAGATCCAATGATTGCCCTATACTAATGTTGATCAGTATCCTCCCCCTCAGAGTCAGGACAAAGATTGTGATTTCTGGGTATATGAGTCTTTGCTGGCTTACAATCTTTCATATCGAATCTCTCTAAGATGTCATCGACATACTTAGATTGATTGATAAAGAACCCGTCTTTCATCTGCTTTACCTGAATTCCAAGGAAAAAGTCCATTATTCCCATGGAACTCATCTCAAACTTCTTTTTCATAATTCTCTTAAAGTCTTTACACATTTGGTCATTTGAGGAACCAAATATGATGTCATCAACATAGACTTGTATGAGTAAATTGTCTTTCCCAGACTTTGTTATGAATAAAGTCTTGTCAATGGTACCTCTTGTGTAACCATTTTTCAGGAGAAACTAAGACAAGGTCTCATACCACAGCCTAGGTGCTTGGTGCAGCCCATAAAGAGCTTTATCCAATTTGCACACATAGTTGGGGTGCTGTGGGTCTTCATATCCAAAAGGCTGGCACACATAGACTTCATTATCTATATCCCCATATAGAAATGCACACTTAACATCTAGCTGGTAGACAGTAAAATTCTTGGATGCAGCATAATCAAGAAGGATCCTCACTACCTCAAGTCTTGCAATAGGTGCAAAGACATTAGTGTAATCACTTCCATCCTCTTGAGTGTATCCTTGAACTACCAGTCTTGTCGTGTTCTTGATAATTAAGCCTCTATCATCTCTCTTGTTCCTGAATACCTATTTTGTGCCTATTGGTACTTGACCGGATGGTAGTGGACATAAGTTCCAAATCTTTTGTCTCTTGAATTGAAGAATTCCTCTTGCATTGATTCAACCCAACTACTATCTTTCAAGGCTTCTTCTACTTTTTTGGGCTCCACCTGAGATAGAAAGCATGAGTACAAGAAGACATTCCCATTGTGAGTTTGTCCCCTTGTTCTCACACCTCCAGAGACATCTCCTATGATAATTTCAGCTGGGTGAGTGTTGTGCATCCTAAGCCTAGGGATCACATCCAGTTGCATGGATAGATCCAAATTGGAAAAGTTTTGCTTAGGGTTTTGAACACTTGTCCCAGCTGATGTTTCACATTCATTCATTGAGGACTGATTGAATGAAGGAGAAACAACATCAGTATCAGTTGGCTATGAAGCAGCATTAACAGTTGCCTGTTCCTTTAAAATGCTACTTTCATCAGCTTGGTGTTCTGCATTGTCACCGGATGTGTTTTGAAGCTCACTTTGTTGACAACTTGTTGAAGCTTCACTAGTCCTTGAGATATATATGCTATTAGATCTAACAATTGTGGAAGCTTGATTTTTAGCAACTCTTGGAGAACTTGGAAGAGGTTTGGGTAACTCAAATAGCTTCTCATCATCAGAATCACCTTGAGTACCTGTTCCAGCTAAAACATTCTCACAAGAGGGTTTAGAATAGTTTGAAAACAATTCTAAATAAAAAATATGATCAGGTCCATTCCCCCTAACACAAGGAGTGTGCTCATTGACAACAATGTTGGATGATTCCTCAAATTGTTGATTTTTATTGTTATACACTCTATAAGCAATAGAGGTAGAGGAATATTCAACAAAGATAGCATCATCCGACTTTTCAGCAAATTTTTCCAAATTTTCCTTTGTGTTAAGTATGATACACCTGTTGCTGAAAGACCTAAGAAAGCCAATGAATGGTGGCCTCTTGTTCCATAACTCATAAGGGGTTTTTCCATGTGGCTTAACTACAAGAACTCTGTTATGCATATAGCATGCAGTGCTGACTGCCTCAGCCCAGAATGTTAGAGGTAGCTTTGAAACAACTAACATAGTTCGAGCAGCCTCAATAAGTTTCCTGTTCTCCTCTCAGCAACACCATTTTATTGAGGAGTTCTAGGAGCACTGTATTATCTGCCAATCCCTTTTGAGTTACAAAATGAGTCAAGATATTGATTCATAAACTCAGTCCCTTGATCACTTCTAATTATCTTATCCTTATGATCAATTCGATTTTCTGTTTTAAGAATAAAAGATTTTAAAGTTTAAGCTGTTTTGTCTTTAGGTTTTAAAAAGAATACCTAAGTAAATCTAGTAGATCATCAACAATCACAAGGTAGTATGATTTCCTTCCAGTGCTCATTATACTTATGGGACCAAATAGATCCATGTGCAATAAGTGTAATGGAGTGGTGATAGAGTTAACTTCTTGGGATTTATGAGACACTCTATGTTGCTTTCCTTTTAGACATGCAACACAGTTATCTTTGCAGAAAAAATCCTTTTTAGGCACACCATGTAACAAGTTATTTTTAATCAATTTATTCATGGTTTTGAAATTAACATGACACATTCGTTTATGCCACAGAGTTGACTCATTACTATCAGCTTTCGAAAGATGGCATGATACTTCACCCAAAGGGGAAGCATTGTTCGTATCCAGCTTGTACATATCCCCTTTCCTGGGAGATATAAGAAGCACCAATTCCTAAGGAATTGTCATCCCGGATTTGAGGATAATGCACTCATGTCCTGTGAAAAGCATTTTGTGCTTTTGATCATAGAATTGAGAAACACTTAAAAGATTGTGTTCAAGCTACTTGACAAAGTTTACTTTGTCGACTTTTAACTTGCCATTGGATACACTTCCTCTACCTGAAATGTATCCTCCTGTCTCATCTCCAAATTGAACATGACCTCCATCAAAATGTTGAAATTGTTGAAGGAGAGATCTGTTCCCATTCATGTGCCTGGAGCATTAACTGTCTACAATCCATACGTTGTTATTCTTGTCATGTGGATGTCTCTACATATAAGGTGAAAACGTTAGTTATTATCGGAAAACCAAGCCTTATTGGTCTTGGGCTCTTCCAATGATAATGACATAAATGAACCTAAGTGCATGAAAGAGGGTTCACTAGATGTCTATGAAGAAGAGGTTTGAGCTGCAGCATCTTATCTGATATTTTATTCCATCCCTTGGCTGATCAGTGTAGATGAGCTTGTTGAAGCTTGAGCAGCATTGCATTCTTCCGAAGATTCTTTCTTCTCGGAAGAAGCTTTCCCCACCTTTTCTTCTGAAGTAGTCTTCTTCTCGGAAGGTTTTAAAGGAACTCTTTTGTTCTTTTGATTTTTCTTCAGCTTATCTTTCGAAGCTATTTTCCCTTCGGAAGAATGAGTTTCATCCGAAAGCAACTTTGCTTCGGAAACAAGCTTTCCTTTCCTCATCACTTGAACCATGTGATAAGGTCCAAATGTGACCCCTCCTTGACTCCTTCTTTCTTAACATTATTTGCATAATGTGTGCTTGCAGGATTGTAGTAACAATATTTAGCCATATGGTTTTGCAGACCATTACACATAATGTATGCAATGTTAACCTTTGTGGGATGTGAAGACTGTTGTTTCTTGGACTTCCTTTCTTCATCAACAGTCTTCCCCTTTAACTTCTGATCCTTCAATAGGATAGGAGTGCTGGTACTACACTCCTTTCCAAGATCAGAGTTTCCAACTACTGGAATCCGGCTGAAATGAACACACCCTTTTGTTTTGGTTCTAACTTCAACTTGAATTCAGCCACTTTCTTGGCAGTTTTTCTGGCTGCCTTAGCCCTATTCCTTCTGGCTTTAGTGGTTAGGGGTTGATCATTATTAATGGAAGTGGGTTTATTTACCTGGTCCTTCCCTGTGATGGTCTCCATAGTTGCATTATTTTTCAACTTATGGGGTGGTAGGTCAGCAGTTGGAACCTCTTGGTCTTGAGTCCCACATCTTGGTTGTCTAATGGACTTATAAGAGTGTGGTGGAGCAATTTCATTGGTTCCCAACCCACCTTTGTTTTGATAACAAATCTTTGAGTGGGAGGATGATGCAAGAATGGCTTGGAAGTTTTGCTCAGAAATAGCATGCTTCCTGGCTTGAGCCTCAGCTTTTATGAGTTGGGGTTGAGCCTCAGTCAATTTGGAGATTAAATCTTTGATTTGTGTCTTATAATTGGTATGTTTATGTTTTAAAGAGGACACAGTTTTCTCTAACTCTTCAATTTTCTTTTGATAGTCAGATTCAACCCTTTTAAAATCACTTTTAAGAATATTCTAAGATTCAATGTCCGATTTAAATTCTATATTGTAATCCTGATACATTTTAACTTTAGCAATGCAAGCTGGAGTACAGAGTTGTTCAAATACCTTGCTGTCATCGGTTCCAGCCATCAATGCTTGAGCAGGAGTCACATCTTGTACCATGAAGACCCGGTCAACTTCTTGAGCAACAACAGTTGTGTATTGTTCAGTTGACTTCCCGTTGGTTTTAGGTGTGGTGGGATGTGTGGAGGCTTGAGTGGATCCCAGATTGGATTTGGCAGCCTTGCATTCCCTGGAAAAGTGGCCTAGCTGGTTACAGTTGTAACACTTAGCCTTTGTCTTGTCAAACCCAAACTTGCTTTTAGTTGGGTTTTGGGAAAACTGCCTTCCTGTTATCTTAAAGAACTTCTTCGCCCTGTAAGTTAACAGAGTCACCTGTTGGGTAATGTCCATGTATTCAACATTATCCGGGCTAAAACATTCTAGATCATCAAAATAGAATTGAAAATCACTAGAATGTCCATTCCCTGAGACAAAAGCACAGCTGCCCTGGAAGGGACTTAACTGAGCCTGTTGAGACCTTGGAGTCTCAGGAAATGTGATGTATGGCCCAGAAGAACAGGATGGCTCCTGGGAGTAAGTCAAGTACTGCTGAGTTTGGGGGGTTCTTGAGCCTTCAGCAACCATTAAAGCGTTGCTAGCAGAAAGGCTTGAGGGTCTGCTCATCTGGTGGCCTCTCTTGTTCTCCACATCTAGACGGTATCCATCAAGGATGCCATATAGTTCAGTCATGGTGAGGGAGTTCAGGTTTTCTGTCCTCTTGATAAAGACACAGTAAAACGTCCACTCATTTGGGAGTGCATTCATGAATTTTCTTGAGAGATCTCTAAACTCAAAGGCAATTCCCACAAACTGAAGGGAGGAAATAAGATCCATATACCTGAAGTATTGCTGTCTAAGGGTCGCTCCAGTAATATAAGTGAAGTTTTCAAATTGTTGCTTCAGTTAATCTATCTTGGAGTCATTTGAGCTGGAGTGCATTCTGGGATAAGGCATCAAACAGTTCTTTGGCTGACTTGGAATACTCAAAACCCACCATAATGGAGTTGGGTATAGCAGTCATCAGAACAATCATAGTGTTGCTATCAATGTCTAGCTTTTTGCTGTCTTCATCAGAGTAATCTTCTACTGCCTTCTCTATCATAGCACCATTTCCACCTGGTGCTGCAACCTTTGGTTTGTAAGGACCATTTATGACAGATTGCCATATTTTGCTGTCTTAGTATCTGATGAAGCCTTGAATACGTCTGCTCCATGATCTGAAGCTTTCAAGGGTGATGATAGGTGCTTTGGTCATTGTCCCCATCTCAATTTCAGATTTTTGGTTGAGGGCCATTTTGAGTGTGGTGAAAGATTGAGTGAAGAAAAGGTTGATTTGGATGGTAAGATCTCACAATCAAGAGCCTAAAAAGCTCTGATACCAATTGCAGGATCGATTTTTGCCACTTAACACTTATGTTTTCTCTCAAACTCACTGAATCACACTCAGTTTGATGATGCAGAATCCCTGCTAAGAGTTGATAATAATATACTAAGTAACTTAGAACACAAGAAGATAATTTTCAAGGTACTTGTATATATTACTTCTCAACTCAAAGTATTACAAGACTCTTACAAGCATATTACATGAGTTACAATGAGAAACTATATATACTATCACCTATAGCCGGATATACTTTGATACCAGCTGGAAACCTATAACTAAAGCAAATACTACATTGCTGAAGATAAGGTATCTTAGATAAAATATTATCTAAGATATGATAGTCATGACATGTCCATGACTTACCTTTTGTCACCAACTAAAGTTAGTAACTGTACTAACTAATAAGAAATAAACAGTGAAATAAAGTATGGTCAACTACATGGGTGTGGGAAAGCACCATGCAGTATCTCAGAGATTTGCAGCGGAGTGTCAGAAGGACCATACTTATGTCCACTAGTTCTTAGTAGGTTCTTCCGAAGGTTAATTGGCTTCGAAAGAACAAGTTCTTCCGAAGCCACTTATACTTCGGAAGAGGCTACTTCTTTTGAGGCTTGAGACATTCTTCAGGCTTTCATACTTTGGAAGTCATTGTCTTGATTTCTTCTAAGTGTTGATCTTCGGAAGAAGAAAGACTTTGTCTTTGGAAGTTGGAGTTTCTCTTCGAAGCTCCTCCAGACTTGACCTTCGAAAGCTCAACATTTGCCTTCGGAAGTTCTTCATCAGTTGCACCAAAATTGTCTAAGTGTTTGTTTTGATTGCACCAGCCTTACTTGATCCAACAATCACCAATTAGTAGTTCTTCGGTCCCATCATACGGTGCGTGAAGTGAGAGGTTGTTTAGATCGTTAGTGATGTGGTGAGAAGCTCCACTATCGAACAACCAATTTGTGGAAGGTTGATTTTGGTTTGGAATTTGCATTGTATTCACTTGAGATCCTTTAATATGTGAGAATTGGTTAAAATATGGTACGAAAATACTTGGGTGTACCTTTTTGAACACAGAACAATTATTAAGGGAGTGTCCCTTTTGAAAACACCACCGACATTTTCCAAGGAAGGGACGTACGGTGTTTGGCTGTGGAGTCGGAAGTATACCGGCTGTCGAGGAATTTGTTTGGACTTGTCTACCATTCCAAGTTTTGTTGGGGTTTCGATTCTACGCATAGAAAAGAGAGGTAGGTTGGTGAATACCACTGGTGGTGATTTGCTGAGCCAAAGACAACTCTTGATTAATAATCTTTTCATGATGTTCATTGTAAGAGATAATAGTGTCCCGAGCATGAATGACGCCCATAATTGGTTTGTAAGCAGAGGAATCGAGACAATTGAGAATGGCATCAATAACATCCTCTGATCCATTTTCTTCCCTAGGATTGACATTTCATCCACCACGGTTTTGATAGTTTGCATACAATGGGTAACTGATTGGGTAGGGGTTTTGGTGATTTGTTTGTGTCAGTGCTGCAACTATTTGATATGTCCTCGCGAAGGTGAGGCATATGTGTTTGCAAGAAATTACCATGCCTCTCAGGAAGTCGAGGCATTTGTTACTAGTGGAATTAATTGGGGTGAAAGGGTACCAACGAGAGCACCAAAAAGAAGTCTATCTTGTCGAAACCATTGTGCATAATCTTTGTGGGGCGTCGTTGTACCGTTGGCAGTGGTGGTAGGCTTAGGAGCAGGGTGAGATCCATCTATAAATTTTGTGCAGATCTAGGCCAAAAAGCAAGGCTGCGATTTGTGTTTTCAACTTAAGTAATTGTTAGAGGTGAGTTTAGAGTGGATGGAAAAGAGACCAAAGTTAGGCCTTTAATGGAGGTATTTACTGATAAGGAAGAGCTTTCATCATCATTTTTGGACATGGTGATATTGAATTGCAATGAAAAAAATTTTGTTTAGTTTGAACAAAGATGTGATACCATATAAAGGTGGAGAGATATATACGATGAAATAAATCACACTTTTTAATCCAGAACGAGATTTACAAATATAGGGAAAACAAGAGAAATCATTGGCTCTATACATGGAATATAATAATTGACAATTGACTAATTAAATACATATTGAAAATAAATAGACGACAAATATAGAAAGCATGAAATTAGCATAATCTCATTTCTCAATAAAATAACATCCAGAAACAATATACCGACTATGATGCTTCAGATATCCTTCCCCAAGGTCTACAAAGATTTAATCTAGTGTGATTAAATGGTGATAGGTGACATAATTCTTTTTTAACAAGTTTGCCAATGAACACGGTATATGCATGGCTACATAAAGGAAAACATCAAGGACTTAGATTGTATACTTTCACAAATGTCGAAACTCAATCATGTTACTTAGATGATGGCATTTTAACCATCAATCCATGTTATATTATATCGATTTCTCAAGCTAAAGTTCTTAAAAGTGTTTGACATTGTTCTTTAAAGTGATAGACTAATGAGAATAAGATACTCAACTGTAGGAAAACGGGTTTTAGAAAATATCATTCAAATGTCTTTCTGTTCTTTAAAGTTGTGATAATAAAACATTAGATAGTTCAGAAAATTTTGATAATAACTCATCCTCATGAACATTCCATTATAAGTTATTTGTTGCCAAAAGTCTCCTAAACACTACAAACTATATGTGAAATGTAAATACCATAATTAAATAATCACCTTAAAATGTTGCCAAACAACCCAAATCACATTACGTAATTGGCATTAAAGTCATCTTCGATTGTTGTTTTTTAAGTTCCCAGAAGATTATCCAAGAAAGCCGTTACAGCAACAAATGTTGATGAGAAAGTAAACAGGGTTACAGCAGCGATACAACGATCCAACACTCGTCTAATCTTCATTCATTGTAGTGATAGCTTTATTGGCTAATCATTTGGCATCCTAAAAAGCAACAATTATTCATCTGTCACGTGCTACCTATAAATTCCATATCAGTTAGTAGTCGGATATCATGGAATGATGCGCTGACAAACGAGACAGTTTGGCAATTCTTTACATTGTTAACTAGCTTGTCATAAAAGATACACCCCTTTTGTTAGCCACAACATTTTGCTATCTAAATTTAAATGATTGTGTTTAAAATCCAGGAACTTGATTTTATATAGTGATATGATAAATATAATTTATAACGATTTAATTTAATCTAATTATTGAGCAAATTAACTAGATATGAGAAAAAAGTTGACGGATACTAACAAAAAGAAAGATAATAACATAACTAAAAAGGATATATTAAAGAAAATAACTTCAAAATTTCAATAATTTTATTTGATTACAGTAAACTAAATTCGAACAGTATCAAATCGAATTTTGTCACATCCCGACGGAAGCGTGAAATGCTTGGGTGTGACTCGTCGGTTCAAAACGCATTGATTATCGATACATACAAATCACAGAAATAAATTAAACATTACTTTCATTAATTCATAATTATAGGATTACAATTTACAAAATTTAGTCTAATATTTCAGACCTATACATTTTTGTAATCCTAATTAAAAGTACATTTCTTCAACACATCACATAATCTTCAGCTAGTAGTGGACGTGAACATCCACATAGAGGCTGAAATCAAACATATCAATAGTCAACCAGATGCACAACTTCCCTAAATAGCCATGCCGATCACTATACATGTTGAAGGTATACACAAGATTATAATACATTATGCTGACCTGAAAAAGCATACTCAAAATAGTCAACATACAGTTGGTGAGAACATAGGTTTAATCAATATAAATCATTTTGAATTGATGCAATACAATCAAACTCACAACCAAACCTACTCACATGTCAAGTGATTCATAAATATCAAATACAAATCACACAATCAAATAATATAACATCACTGCCCTCATCCGGCATATGCAGGTTGACATATTCCTAAGTAGGGCTACCTATATTATTTGACGGTTCCTCATCCGAATTAATGGTTGTGTCAATATGACAGTAAATGATCAAAATTCTCAAATTTGCATCAAATTCAACACAAACGGTATGCTTTTTCCCAAAAATAAAAATTTTAAATAAAAAAGGCTATGTTACTCACCTTAATTCCAGCCAACAAGTCAAATAATTCCTATAAAATAATTATTTGTTAGAATAAATCTTATTTCTTTAAAATTTTCAGCATTTAAATTACTAATTATTTTCAAAATTTCTAATCGATAGCTACTGTTATCCAAAAATCACCAAACTTTACCAGCATAAACATTCTGAAATCTATATTATCTCATAAAAGTTTAGATCAATAACTCATAATAGGCAATTTACTAGAATTTTTACAAGTTTCACATTAATTGGCAAAAATAATTATACATCTCTAAAAATTCAGAATTTCATACACTCTGTTCTATTTTGAATATCATAATTCATGTAAATTATAGTCACACAATCACAGTCATTTAAGTATTTAATCCAATTCATTAAGAATATGCATGTTTCAACCCTTTAATTCTTCTATTCTTTTGTTTAAATCCTTGATTTTATAAAACCTTTAATTTTTTTATTTTTGAATCTCTTTTTCTTATTGATTTTTGATAAAAATCATGTGTTCATGAGGTTTTGTGAATAACCTTGATGGTTTAACTTTAAAGGGTTGGTTATATGTGTTAGTTAAACACATATACACTTTCTAACTTGTTAGTTTGTAGATTTGAGAATCAAACCTTGTTTGATGATGAAGAAAACTAAGAGACTTGCTTGGCTAGACTCTTGATGATCCGTTTGAGGTGATAGTCCTTAAGCTTGAAGTTTATATCAAAAGGTAGTGGAACATAACTTGTTCCATGTTGTTCTTGAGGTGAGAGTTGGTGATGAGCAAAGATGGTGATGGTGATTGTAGGAACCGAAAACAAGAATGATGGTGGTGGTGACTTGGAAACCAAGAGCGGGAGAGAGGTGTGATGAAGGTGGCGGTTGTGATGGTTTGTGGGTGTGGTGATAGTGGCACCATGCGGCCGAGAGGTTGCAAAAAAGTGGGGAACTCATCATTAGGTCTATGTTTAGAGTGATGAGGTGTGGGTTATAGGTTTGATTAGTTGGCTTATTAGGGAGAGGTGGCAAACTCTAAAGGGTGATTAGTGTCAAGGGGTGCTAGGTGGCGGGTTTGTGGAATGATTAGTGTCAAGGTTGGCTAGGTGTCAAGCTAAGAGTCTAATGACTCACTTAGTTATTAAGTTAAGTTTAAGTAGTAGTTTAGTTGTTGAATCGGGTTAATAAGTGTCCTAATGAACCGCTACTAAGGTTAAGATAGTGTTTTAGTTAGTGTTTAGGTGTTTAAGGTTTGATTTGTTTTAGTTTTTGACATAAGGTTAACTTGATGTAATAAGGTTTGATTAAGTTTAAGTCTTAATACATTACATATAATTAAAGTATTTAGCATTTAACTAACTAATCACATATAAGATTCATACAAGAATTGCACATATGCACACGTAAATACTTATGCATGCATGCATGCATGCTCACATACTACTATGCTAAAATATATAAAGATTTTATCTAAAGTTAACACATAAATTCACTTAACAATCTCTAAGAAAGTATGTAGGTAAATACTATCCACATAGAGTAGTTCTTGAAATGTTAAATTTACAGCTAACTTTGGCTTAGGGTTGTCACAAATTTTGAATTCTAATTTTGGTTTATTCGATTCTAACTTCAAAATTCCAATTATTCTGTTTGATTAACTCAAATTCTCAATAAACTTCCCTAATTAATAATATTATTACTATTGGTTAATATTAATAATATTATTACTACTAAAAAATTAATGTGTTTTTATTAGCAAACCAAACAAAAATCGTAAAATACCAATATTATATACCATTACATTTAACAACAAGATGAATAGTAAATTCATCCTATAGGTCCCCTCGCGTAATTGATGGATAAATGTGATTATTGTGGTATATAATAATTAGTAAATGCAAATGAATCTACATTTTTAATGTTAAAACTTTTGCTTATTTGATTATTATAACAAATTTGGTTTATCTATTATAATATTTCATATAAGAAGGTTTATATAATTTCGAATATACTTTTAGGACATGTCTAGTTTTATCTACGTGGTGATATAACTTTTTTTCAATACCAAGTTTTGAGTGATTATTTACAAATAATTGAAGTACAAACGTACATGTTATCAAAACAACATCACATTTAGTTTTTATTGTATAAATTGATACCATTTACCCTTTTCGTTATTCTAATAATATAAGTGGGACGCTTTATAGAAATTTGACTATACAATATCGTCCCAAAACAATATCGATTCTAGCACCGATATCCTTTTTTCTTCTTTGGTTGTATATCTAGTGTCGGCATTGTATGAGTACTTAACAAATCGAACTAATACCAACAGAATTCTTGTAGCCAACATGTTTATTTTTTTCCTCAAACATTCCAGTATAATTTCCATTAAAAATGAAGTTTTATTTAGAATAGAGTATTTTGTTTGTTAATGTAATACATAAGGGTGACGGTGTCATACCGGCATGGTGGTAGATTGAACAAATTTTGACAAAAAACATCATACTGACATCAGCATTATGGGAACCAATATCATTATTCGCATTTTGTTTTCTCTTTTGGTTTCTATAGCGAGTACCGGTACCGACATCAACGTATTGGTGCCATGAAGAATAAAACCACTTTTGACCGAACATCGATACCGGCATTATCAGAATCATTATTAATATTTGTTTTTGATAGTTCTCGATCGATAGAAACATGTGTCAATATTATTTTTGTTACATCATGATTGTATGTTGCAGGACCGTTGAAGGGATGGTCAATACACTTAGTCTCATAATGAGGAGAGCACTTAAAACACTTAACATATCAAATAGGGAACCTGGACTATTTTGTGATGCTATGAACACACAAGTAAACTAGAGACAGAAACTTAAGAACAACAAGGTGTTGTTTATTGCTTCTCAAGTTCTCTTACAAGTGTTTACAAAGCATAAGAAATAAGTTACAAAGACTTGAGATACTTTATATTACATCCTACAGTCGACCATACTTTGAAGGCTGCTGGAAACATTAACCTAGACAACAAAATCAATATAGAGTCAAAAGGCAGATTGCCTTTTGACAAGTGACTATAACATGCCATAACTTACATCCTAATATATTACAAAAAAAGACATAAAGTAGAAAGTTACAGACTGAAGACCTCAATGTGCAGTTACTAAAAGTATGAACCTTTTCACCAACTTGTATAAGTAGGTGAGTCTTCAGAGTTGCAACGGAAAGTGGTTCAGCCTTTATGGAAAAGTACAACAGGTAAAGCATGTATTAAAAGTCTTCAGAAGAAATATGTCTTCACTTCATTAGCTTCGGAAGACTTTGTCTTTGAAGCTTCGGAAGACTTCACTTTTGGCTTCGGAAGATATTGGTCTTGGCTTCGGAAGATTTCATACTTAGAATATTTTTCTAGTATAGAGTATGAAACTTTCAAATCAACTTCTTCTTTGCGCTAAGTGCACGCATGCAGGAAAGACTTGGGTTGTTTTGGGTGCATCAGCCTTTCATTAAACCTTACATATTTGTTTTTGGTTTTTTATTAGTTGCTATACCGAGTTTTAGTAGCGTAAAAATATTGTAATAAACTGAACAGACACTAACAGAAATCTTGCCGCAACGCGCGAGGGAATTTCACTAGTTGTATACAATTTTGAACCAAGATTCGATGTACGTGTGACTTAAATACATTTCCAGATGCTCTAGTCCAACTATCATGCCGAGGAAATGTGATATCCTCAACCTAACCTTAAGCAATGGATCGAGACACTAAACATCAGTTTGAACCTAGTTGAGTAATTTCTTCTCACTAGTATTTTATCATCTTACATAGTAGTTGCCGCTTCACCATTCTCGAGCTTTAACTCATGCCTACCAACAACTGGAATTCTACAAGCACAACTACAGCTAGCTTGAACTTTAGTTTGTGGGCTTTTGAATGTTCTGGAGTTGATCTCGGACATTCCAACCAATCCAAAACACACAGTTTGTATGGTAAGGTGTCATACCTCTATACAAGAGGTGAATGCTTCAAATCATATAGATGTTGAGTAGATTAGTAGTTGTTTAGAAAAATTCCTGAATAAGGGAAAATTTTGATTGTCCTCATGTGTTCCATCTTAAATGTTTATCATAATATTTTCTTTTACTAGTTACTAAATTTGACTATTATGTGATAGTATTAGTTGTTCTAGCAATTAACCTGTTAATGTTGATTTGAAGTTGGAGCATTGATTCAAACCTTGGCATTGACGAATTATCACTAACTTGATGTTACTAACTTTTATAACCTGCCTTTAAAAAAATAATAATAACAAAGCCTTCATTAATATTCACTAAAGTATTGTGTAAAACTTGGAAATAAGTAAATTTTTAACAACACCATTTATGTTCAATGGAGTAAACGAATGCCATCTAGGAAATTGGAAGTGTGTTTTAACTTCTATTTAAATATGTTTATAACGATTATTATTATGGTAGTTTATATGAAAACGAGTGGATTAAGATGCTAGGGTTATAGTTATTGTTATTAGTTAATTGATTATAAAAAAAATATAATAGTGGTAAGTCCAGGTGTAATCACACCTTAAGGAATGGGCATGAGTTCATGACTATGAGGACGGGCATGGAATACTCTACACAGTGCCGCTCGGGAGGGAGAGGGTGATAATGTTCATGACTATGAGGACGGGCATTGAGTGCTTGGTTGTGATCCTCATAAATTTTTGGCTGAGTATAAAAAAGTATTAAACATAATAAGTTTATGTGTAATCACACCAGAAGGTAGGTCATTAGTGCCACATTAGTGGCCACGGTCACGTACATTATGTTGCTCGGTGGGCCGAGGGGGTTGAGGATGATCATACGTACATCTACTAACGAGCATGGAGTGCTTAATTGTGAGTTTTGTAATTTGTTAGTTGAATATAAAAAAATAGTAATTCCATGTCTAATTGCACCATAAGAACATTCATGAATGCCACAGGAGGTGCAAAGGTCACACATCATCGTGTCACTTGGGGCATTAGTATGACCATGCCTGTGCTAGTAATGATCATGGAATAATTCGGGGAAGAGACTTGTTGAAAAACATCAACTACTAGAAAAAAAAGAATTTGCTACACATTTTTCTGTCGCAAATACGTAGGAAAACATCATTTGTTACGGATTTGTGACAAAAACATTCTGTCGGAAAAATGCTCGTGGCAAACAGTTTACGACACATATACGACATATTTGCGACAAAAACACGGCGTAGGAACCTACCACGCATTTCCCACTCATTATCCTAATTACCTTAATTTAATCATTCTAAACTAATTATTAAATTGCAATGCATTTGCGATGCATTATTATTATTAATATAAAATAAGTATTTTAACACAACGACGCATTTGCTACGCAATATCAAAATATGTATTTAAAAAACGACAAATTTGCTACGCAATGTCAAAATACGTACTTTAAAACCACGACGAATTTGTTACGCAATGTCAAAATACGTATTTTAAAACAACGACAAATTTGCTACGCACTGTCAAAATACATATTTTGAAACAACTCATTTGCTACACAATGTTAGTATCATTAAAGTACGTATTTTAAAACAACGATGCTTTTGCTACAATTTTCAAGTTCCCATATGTCAAATTTCTAACGCATTTGCAACGCAATTATTTTTTAATTAAAAAAATTTTATAAAACAAATAAATCCATATTTTTTCTGCTAAAAATATAGAAAAACTTTACGAAACCTCTTGGTCATTTATATATTACAATTCCTTATAGAAATATCGATCTTCCTATTAAAACCTCTTAAAGTCTTGATCATTTAAAAACGTATATTTAGTATGCATAATAACCCCAAAACATGGAAAAACTTATAAATAAAGGGGATCTAGAACTCACCTGGATGCAGTGAGTAGCTTCAAAACTAAGCATCTAAGCTAGGATCGCACTACACAGCCTGCAAATAAATTAACACTCTAAGGGGTTAATTTCTGCCTAAATTCACTGCTAATTTCGCTGCCAGATAAGCAGTTTCGCTGCCAGTTTTGGCTGACAGTTTCGCATGGCAGTTTCGCTGCCAGCTTCGCATGGCAGTTTCGCCCAACTATCATTGGAATTCCATGGCTGCGAAATTAGCTGCGAAACAATAGTTTCGCAGAAGACTCATAGTTTCACAGCTTGAATAAGCAATTTCGCTGGATGCACAGACAGTTTCGCAGATCGAGCTGAAATGACAAACCAGCCCATTTTAAACCCAAAATCGCAACTTTTTACGTCCAAACCCTTTGTTTATCATCCATGAGACTATACCTAAGCTTTTTACATATTTTCATGTGTAAAAATGTGACCTTTATGCGATTTTTGTAACTTTTCAAAACCCAAAACCCTAGAATTCAGGTTTGATCTACAGAAGGGTTTAGAGGATGATTCTTACATGGATTTCTTGCTCCTTTCTTGTTCTTTTGATGCTCAATCGTTCAGATCTTCAATCCTTTACCTTTGAAACTCTAAATTTTGGGTTACAAATGAGAAAGATGATAACTGATTAGGTGGGTTAAAGGGCTGATTATGGGCCTTTAATCCCTTAGGCTATTACCAAATAAGCCTAATTAAGCCCATAACCTATTTCCTTCCTTTATTTTGTTAAATACCCACTAATTAAGCCCATTAGCATTGATGACTCATTTTGACATTTCAGGGTGTTACAGTTTGATGGTGGTCTTGCTAAAATAACAAATATTCAGTGCTTCCAACAGCTAACCCTATGTTTACCTACATTGAAAAACACATATGCATAGTGATGTTAATGATGTAATAATATTAATTTTATGATTTGATTGGCTTTACTTACACGGTTTTCAAACCATTCAACAAAGTGTTCATCTTTGAGCCATAAAACTACTTCGTCCGGATAAAGTTGTGGGGCCACTTCATCAAACTCGACTATGTAATCGGAAACTTCCGCACAATTAATAAGAATATAATTATATGTCTTTTTAAGTTCTTCATCACTTAAGAGTCTTCGTTTTCTACTTTTTTGAGATAATCTTTTTGACCGCACAACAAAAACGCTAATTTGAGAGTCTTCACCGAAAGAGATAGGATTCTCCGGTATGTAATTTCGTGGCTCTCGATTATGATGTGTCTCTATCGTCGGGTCAAAGTATAGGGAACAGTAGGTGGCGAGTTCACTCACTAGGTGTTCCCTCGCTATTGAACCCTCGATCCTTGATTTGTTTCTAATTATTCTTTTGATTATTCCAAGGTTCCTATATTTAAAAATTACCATGAAATGTTTAGGAATACTCCAAAAATTCTAAGAAACGTTTGATTTATAAAAATACCTCTCGTATTGATACATCCATTTGGTATTGCACTGGACCACCAAGAAGAGCCTCTTGAGCAAGATGTATAACTAGGTGTTCTATAGAATCAAAGAAACCAGGAGGAAATATTTTCTCCAAACTTGCATATGGTTGAAACAATTGTGTGCTTCATTTTAACCAAGTCATCTACATGTATGTTTTTGAGCATAAGACCCGAAAGAACATACACAACTCTGTTACGGCCTCGTGCGTTTCTTTTAAAACAAAACCTCTAATAGCAATCGGAAGCACCCATTGCATAAACACGTGAGAGTCATGACTTTTAAAAGGATAACAACTCTTTGATATTTACTAAACTCCTTATGTTTGATGCATAATCGTCTGGAAATTTAAGCTTTTTCAACCACACACAAACTTTTTTAACGTCATTTTTTTGCAAAGTGTAATTCCACTAACTTTAGTCATCTTCCCTTTGTTACCATGAATGGGGTTTAAAGAACGTCGATCACAAAGTATCTCAATATCTTGTCTTGCCTTCATATTATCTTTGGATTTTTTGGTGCCCATAATTGTATGAAATAGATTATCAAAGACATCCTTTTCAATATTCATCACATCAAGGTTGTGTCGTATCAACTCCTCTACCAAAGGTTGTAGAAACACATCCAGATTGTGTCCGGGATTTTTCAGACGAGGAATGATCAAAGGAAGTTGTATGTATCGCTCTTTTAAAGCTAACCAAGGAGGAAGATTGTAAACCGTAATAAACACTAGCCAACATGAATATAATGACCCACTTGAACTATTTGGACTAAACCCATCAGTGTACAACCTAAGATGAACATTACGCGTCTCTTGTGCAAAATTAGGATATACTGAGTTAAAACAGGTCCATGCCTCAGCTTCACTACGATGACTCATCTTATCCTCTTGTCTAACATTATCTGCGTGCCAAGTTAAATTGTTGGAGCATATATTGTCATATATAGTGTGTCCATCGCTTGTCGAATTGTCTAGGCTTAATGTAATACACCTGATATATTGTAAACACATGAAACTGGGTCATTCGTAGGAGCATATACGAATGAGACTCAGTCGTGCGACTGAGCCTTGCTAATGGGCCAGTTGTGCGTTTGAGAGATGCGATTGGCCATTCGTAAGACTGAACCATAAGTATGGTCCAGTCGCACGATTGAACCATACGCATCATACGCATGGTCCAGTCGTACGATTGAACCATACGCATGGTCCAATCGCACGAATGGGCCCAGTCGCATCTAATATGGGTCGAGGCCTATATATACCTGTTTCAATGTGTAGAGAGTTAAGGATTTGAGAGGGAGTCTGCCCGGAGCCTAGGGCTGCCGGATGAGAGGGGAGATCATGCTCGATCTCCCCTTGCCAAGAATCTTGATTCTTATGTTGTAACGAGCTTGTAATCGTTACGTTTTATCAATGAAACCATTATATTATAGTTCGTGTTAGTGATTGTCTCTTGGTTTTGGCTGTTGTTTATCCTTCCGTCAAGAACATGTTCGGATGTTTACCGATCCAGCCGACTTCACAATTGGTATCAGAGCCTTGGCTCTTGATTACATGTGATTCAATCGTTTTTGATACAAATATTGTGTTTTTTCACTAAAAACGCAATCTTTTCGTGTCAAACGGTATCTTGGACGTCTCCTGCTCATAAAGTTTTGGTTTCTCCGGCATACGGCAATTAGGGTTAGTGAAAATTTGGGTTTTTATGGCCAAAACACCTTAAACCTAGAAATTTTCGAAATCCAGCAGCTTCAGTCACACGATTGACTCAATCACACGACTGGACACATTCGCATCCCTCAAATGCAGGATTGGACTCATTCGTACCTTCATTCGTACGACTGAGCAGACTGTTCGCATTGTTCAACCGCATCAGTTCATTCTCACGACTGGACCAACCGCATTAGTTCAGCCGCACGATTGAACCATTCGCATTGTTCAATCGCACGAATAGCCCAATCGCACAGCTCCATTCGCACTAGTAAAACAGTTTGTTTAAAAGACTAAAGTTACTCGCAATGGAGGACCAGTATTCACCATTTACAGCAGGGAAAGACTCACGTATTCATAATTTACTGCTACTGGAGAGTGAAGTAGGGAATCACAATAAACCCCCTAAGCTAATAAATTTAGATGAATTCCCACACTGGAAGCAACGTTTCGAGATCTACTTAAACGGAGTAGATCCCAATATGTGGGAAGCCATTGAGACGGCGTATAGTATGCCGGTAGGTGCTGATGGAGTCAAACTTACATTAGGTGGCATGACTGATGGACAGAAAGTCAAATACAATGCTGAAAAGAGAGTGTATGCGTTGCTTACTCAGTCAATTCCTAAGGATATTTTCCATCAATTTTCTGAGAACAAGCAAGCAAAGAAGCTATGGGATGAGCTGGAGAAACGGTATGACGAGAATGCGTCATTGAAAGCTGTAAAAGCTAAAGAGTTGAAGAAAGAGTTCGACAACTTCTCATCGATGGGTAATGAGGATAGATTCTACCACTTGATGAGTGAGATGCACACTCATGGTGTCACAACGACCATGGAGGACAAAGTGTCGAACTTTGCAGACGGGTCGCCAGAAAAATGGGCTTCTTTTGTCTCAAATCTCAGACAGAATGGTATGCTAGAAAAGTTGGACATAGATGATTTCATTCTAAAGCTGAGAGAGGAAGCACTAAGGATGAAGTACAAAGCTCAAATGTCTTCGTATACTCAGAATCCAACACTGTACAACGCGACTCCACAAGTCAAGACGTCTGGAGCACCACTTCAGACAGCTTTTGTGTCAAGCTCATCTGGTCCTTCACAAGCCTCTACTTCAGGGTCAGAAACGTCAAGGTCGTCTAATACCCAATACATTGCATCTAAGCAAATGCTACAAGACTGAAGACCGAGAATCTCGGAAATGTGACGGTAGAAGTAGCAAGAGAGCACATGGATCTCTTATCAGCAGTAGTCCACTCCTATGATGGACTTGTTGCTGGGAAAATTGGAAACTGCCATCTGGCAGACAAGGACTACGAGCAGGTAGATGAGACAGAGCTGGAAAGGATGGATATAATGTGGGCCTTAGCAAGTGCTGTCCGGAGAGCTAAGAAGTTTGTCAAGAAGACCGGACAAAACTTAGTTGCTACTAAGGACACTACCTTTGGTTTTGAGAAGAGCAAGGTGACCTGTTTCAACTGTGAAGAAAAGGGGCACTTCAAACAAGAGTGTGTGAAGCCCAAGAAAACTGGAAACGGGAATCCATTCTCGTCCTTCACTCGTCAAGATAAGCCAACTAGCAGTCCTACTTCATCAAGAAAGGATCCAAAAGCCTTGACTGCTCATGATGATGAGAACAGGACTGGAGCTTTCGGTTTGTCTCTCCAGGAGAATCCAATATTGCTAGTTTGGAAGACTTAGATGATGATTCAGCGAGTGAAGAAGATATTGCAACGGAACTCGCGATGTCAAACATTGAAGAGACTGCAACTGAGGTCAACTACAAGCCTGAAGAAGGGACAACTACAACAAAGTCAGAATCACCAGAACCAGAAACACCAGACTCTGCTTTGATGGCTGATTCATCAGAACCTCCTCAGGTAAGTACTACTGACCAACTTTTCAATAATCATGCTTGTTCGGATTGTAATAAATTTAGGGAAAGCATTGACTTGAAATTTGCTAGCTTATTAGATCATAATGATAGCTTAGTAAAGGATTTGCAACTATGCACTGAGGCAAACAGAGTTTTAAAACAAAATGAGCATAGTTACAAAGAAAAGATAGACCTATTGAATAAACAGCTTAGGGAAATAGAAGTAGTAGCCTTTAACCAAGCTAATGACATTAGGTACTATCTTAACTCCCTAGAAGACACTAAGAAACAAAAAGTAGTTTTAGAAGTAAAAGTCAATTCATTAAAGCAAAAACTGCATAGTTGGACAAGTTCATCTCATATTGTCCAACACTTAGTGAGAGAGCGCAACAATGGGGAGGGTTTGGGATATAAAGTGGTTCCACCACCACCTGAGACCTTGATGAACATTAAGAGTGAACCAATAAATAACAATCCAATCAAGGATCATGTGGTGTCTACTCCTCTTGTAAGTGATCCAGATTTTTCATGTACTTCAAATGAATCTGGAACTAAACAAAAGGAGGCCACTTCAAAGGCAAAAGGTAAAATGCCTTGTGTTAATCTAGAAAAAGAGTTTGAAAAGGTTAATATAAAGTCAGGGTCAAACAAAGTCAAATCTGAACCTAAAAAGACTATTAATGTTAACCAATCACGAGTTTCATGTCAAAGTCCAGATAAACAAAATGGAAAAGATGTTAAGAATGTTAAAACAATTAAGTTTGTTAAACAAGATAAAACATCAAAAGAAGTAGAGTCAAACCCAAACAGAACAATGTCACTAGGGTGTCACACACGTCTCCACAAAGACAGTTCAATTATAAAGTTGATAGCAGGTCATGCTACAACTGTGGAGAGTGTGGACACATTGCTTCTTACTGTCCTTACTATCAGACACCTAGGAAGAAAGTTGAACTTCAGGAATCAAAACCTAGGTCTTCTAAGAGGAGCTCATTGACTCCACCTAGAAGAACTAGTGAACCTAAAGTTCAACTCATTAGCCAGTCGTCTGTTTATTACAAACAGGCCTTACACAAATCTGGCTTATGAAAAGAAAAGTCAGCCTCTGTGTCTGATAATGAGGACAAGAAGACACCTGAGCTACCCTCACCATCTAAAGGTCAATGGGTTTGAATTCATGATGTGTGATGCCTCTGGGAAACCCAAGCCAGTAAAGGCTTTGGTTCCTAACCTTAACTAATGTTTTAAATTGAATGTGCAGGGTGTTCGCTACAGTGCTGGAACCAACACGTGGATTGTAGATAGTGGAGCATCCAGGCACATGACCGGGAACAAGGCACTCTTATTAAACGTCAAACAAATAAAAGGAGGGCATGTTTCCTTTGCTGATAACAAAGGAGGGTATATCACAGCTCAGGGGGAGTGGGAAATTGAAAAGTTAAGTTTGATAAAGTGAACTACGTTCAACAACTTCAAAACAACTTACTTTTTGTTTCCCAAATATGTGACAAAGGCTTTAAGGTTGTATTCGACAACAAGAAGTGTTATGTCCTGAAAAAGGACTATGTGATTCCGGAGGACCAAGTTTTGATGACAACTTCAAGATATAAAGATATTTATGTCTTGGATCTTTCAACGGCTTCCACAACGGATCATGAAGTTTAGTGCTTTTTCTCAAAAGCTACTGAGAAGGACTCCATCTCCTGGCATAGGAGAATGGGACACATTAATCCACGGAAGATGAATCACTTGATCCAGAATGATCTAGTGAGAGGAGTTAACGTCAAAAATTTCCAACTTACGGATTTCTGTGTGGCATGCAAGAAAGGCAAACAGACGAAGAAGTCTCACAAGGAAAAGAAAGTTCATTCCATCGAGCTTCCTCTTGAACTTCTTCACATGGATCTGTTTGATCCAGTCAGTGCAAGAAGCATTGCAGGCGACTTGTACTGCTATGTGGTTATTGATGACTACTCAAGATTCTCTTGGGTAATGTTTCTGAAATCCAAGTCAGAAACATTTGATTCTTTCAAGGAATTAGTAACTACACTGGAGTCTCTCTACAAGCTGAAGGTAAGACGGGTATGCTCAGACAACAGAACTGAGTTCAAGAATCAGTGGATAGAGGCCTACCGCAAGGAAAAGGGAATTTGGACCAGTTCACTTCTGCCTACATACCTCAGATGAATGGCGTTGCTGAGAGAAAGAATCGCAGCTTGATAGAGACAGCACGGACAATGCTAGCAGACTCGAAACTGCCTATCCAATTCTGGAATGAGGCAGTGGCAAATGCGTGTTACACGTTAAATCGAGTTCTGGTAGTCAAACGCCATGGCAAGACATGTTACGAGTTACTACAACGACGTAAACCTAATCTAGAGTATCTCGAACCATTTGGCGCACCGTGCACCCTACTGAAGAAGACTCAAGAGGGAAAATTCAGCGAGAAGGCTGAAGAAGGTATCTTCCTAGGATACAACATACCGAACAAGAGAGTTTACAAAAATTGTGCGGGTCTAGTAGAAGTGTGGTGTAATGTTGATGTTCAGAGATACGCCACACCACCTACTAGAAAAGGACCCGCTTACTTTTTCGACTATGATGGATTCTTCAAGTCCTCCAACATACCTATCTCCACTTCTGGCGAAGAGTTAGCAATAAGGATGATGTATGATGTATTGAACTCACTATCACTAGATTCAACATCATCTGGTTCACAAGGTGACTTGACTCACCACTCAGGGGGAGCACTAGAAGCAAGTGACTCCTCCTCAAAAGATGAAGCTGTGGAAAATGACCAGAACAATCAGGAGGAACAAGTTCCAATTCCTGCAAGTCCACAAGCATCTAACAGTGCTGCATCTTCGACTTCGGAACCTCAAACTCCTACTACCTCAGATGCAGAACCAAATGTTCATAATCTTGACTCAGAGGTAGTTGTTCCCACCACTCCAGGATCACGTCTAAATGTCTATCATCCCCTAGACAATGTCATTAGGGATGTCAGATCAGGAGTGCAGACCAGAAATCAGCTGTACTCAGCTGATTATGCCTCTGTAGTGGAAAAAGGATACATTTACGACGATGCTTATCGTTGTTTTGTCTCGCAAGTTGAGCCAAAATACGTCAGTGAAGCACTGAATGATGAGGCATGGGTGAGTGCCATGCAAGAAGAACTTCTTCAGTTCAAGAAGTTAGGCGTATGGACTCTGGTGGATAGACCTAAAGGTGCTAAGGTCATTGGCACCAAATGGGTCTTGAAATGCAAGAAGGATGACCAAGGCATCATTATCAGGAACAAGGCTCGACTTGTAGTTAAAGGATTTCGACAAGTCGAGGGAATAGATTACAATGAAGTGTTTGCACCCGTGGCAAGAATGGAAGCCATCCGCATCTTCCTTGCCTATGCATCGTATATGAAGATTAAAGTTTATCAATTGGATGTGAAGAGTGAATTCCTTCATGGTGAAATCCGAGAGACAGTGTACGTCAGTCAACCCGAGGGATTTGAAGATCCATATCATCGGGACAGAGTTTACAAACTCGAGAAGGCTTTATACGGGCTTCATTAAGCTCCGAGGGCCTGGTATGAGAAACTCTCAACTCACCTTGTGAAACATGGATTTCGCAGAGGTGTTATTGATTGCACACTGTTTATCAAAGAGAAAGATGGTGATTTGCTGCTTGTTCAAATCTATGTTGATGATATCATGTTTAGTTCAAAGAATGAAGATTTATGTAAAGAGTTTGAAGCAGTAATGAAGGCCGAATTTGAGATGAGTGCCATGGGAGAGATGAAATTCTTTCTCGGGTTACAGGTGGATCAGACACCAAAAGGAATTTTCCTACATCAGACCAAGTATGTAGGAGACATTCTCAGTCGCTTTGACATGGAGAATGCTTCTGCAGCTGGGACTCCACTTGCTACAAACCATGATATAGCACCCGATGAGAATGGTTACCTGGTCAATGCAACCATGTACCGAGGAATGATTGGATCTCTCATGTACCTCACTGCCTCAAGACCTGATATCATGTATGCTACATGTCTATGTTCAAGATATCAGGCTAAGCCAAAGGTTAACCATCTGATAGGGGTCAAAAGGATATTTCGTTATTTGAAGGGTACTCCAACACTTGGGTTGTGGTATCCTCACGATGATGACTTTGAGCTCACGACGTACAGTGACTCGGATTACGGTGGCTGGAAGATGAATTACAAGTCTACATCAGCAGGGTGTCAATTCTTTGGGAGGAGATTAGTGACATGGCAGTGTAAGAAGCAGACCTCGGTTGCATTGTCAACTGTGAAGCCGAATACGTTGCTGCTGCAAGTTGCTGTTCACAAATCATTTGGATTCAACAGCAAATGCGGGACTATGGTTTGAATTTCTCTTCTACTCCTATTTTTGTTGATAACTCTGCTGCAATTGCAATAACTAAAAATCCGGTACAACATCCTAAGACCAAACACATCGGCATAAAATATCATTTTATACGTGACTGCTTTGAAAAGAATTTAATCGATGTGGCAAAAATAAACACTGATTTTCAACACGCTGACCTCTATACAAAGGCTTTTGATAAACCACGTTTTCTATATTTGTTAGAGGTCAACGACGTTAAAAGGAAAAGTGATGTAATTCCAGATGATGACCATGTGTAGTCCGATGCATTTATTACTATTTTATTTTTTATTTTTTTTCTTTTTATTTCTTTTATTTATTCTATTTTCTGTTTAAATTAAATACATGTTATTTAGTTGTCTATTAAAATCCTAAAACCCGTAAATCGGTTATGGTTTTAGAATTTTAGGGGGAGAATAGGTCAGCCAGTAACATTAAAAAAACGAGGGAGAAGGAGAGGCTAGCTGATAGAAAGTAGATCGTATCTGTGATAGCGATTCAAATACTTTGGAAAATGATAGTACACAGGAACAAATCAAGTGGGACTTTAAAAGTTTAAATTAGATAAGATGCCAAATTCAAAGTATAAGTCTGTGTAGTCTAAGCAATATCTCTCTGGTCATATTCTTGTGGAACTTCTGTCGTCCCGTTCATTGTGGTTCCTCGGCCCTGCTAGCCATTTGCTTGCTCTAATTGTACACATTCAAAGAAGGGGCAGGCTAAACAAGCAAGCCATCCAAGTTTATTTTATAGAGTCTGAGGTTAGGAGAACTTGGGGTTCCCCTGTGACTAACTTAGCGCACTTCCGGTGGTAGCCATTGGGCTAAGTCTCTATAAAGAGCCACTCACATATTTATTTATAGAAAGGAAAAATGATAGCAAAACTGGTTACTACTAAGGTAACACAACGAAAGTAGACCTAGAGGTTGCTAGACCACAGATGATATGTCAGTAGATTCAACACAATAGATGATTAGACCTGGTTGGTGATCTCAAGATCAAGCTAAGTTGTTCAACTGACTGTGGGTTCCCATCTTATCACTGGTTAACACAATCAACAATATTCCAATAAGGGGTGGCGAGCAAATAAACGCCACAAATGTGAGCGGACGACCAAAAATAGAGCAAAGCACAAAAAAATGAAAAGCAAACACTATCAAGCTAATAACTTATGTTGTTGGTGCGTTATGTGCAAAAGAAAAATAAAGATGCTCTAACAAGAAGATAGGTTATGTGCCTCTCTGCTATGCGATGGCACTGACCTGAGGATAAGCATAACCTAGATATTCTAGAATTCATTGTTGTTTGCCGTCTCTCTGCTGTGCGATGGCACTGACCTGAGGCTTGGCTTCTCTTTGAAAGGTCTAATAATAGTCTCTTCTTGTCAAAATACCCGTAGACCGCTCAAAATCTCCTGAGGAATGTTGATTACCACATAAGAGTGGGATCCACAAATGTTGGTTGAAATAATTAAACCTTAAACTATCACCAGTCTATGTCAAAAGTCTGTGTATGGATTTAAGAGGACCAGTATACTGACAACCATCGTGGCTACAATTCTTGAAAGTCCAAATCACTGTGGGGATCTAATAGTACCGGTATGATTTCCTAAATTTGCTAACGACTCTGGATGAAAAACAAGAAGTGAGTATCAAAAAGTTTTTGATAACATGTCCTTAATGATTTGACTTGCCTGTATGATTCCAAAATGAATTGGTCCAGTTATGGTCAAAATAAATTGAATCTGCCTATTCTGGAACCGAATCCATTAGATTTCTATCTTAGGATTTACACCTCACCCAAAAAGTCAAAAACAAGTTTAGTTTGGTACTTTAGTTTAAGTCTTTATTTTATTTTTAGTCAAATCAGTTTGTTTAATGTCGGACCACATCATGCAATTCAGTAAGGGAGTAAATCACCAAAAAGGTCATGTCTTAGGTGACCACACGTATTTTTAAAAAGGTAAATGGGTCACGTCTGAGGTGATAAAGTGTTTAAAAGGATCACGTCTGAGGTGGTCAAAGGTTTTTCAAGTTAAAATGATCATCTCTGAGATGATCAAATATTCATAATGTTAAATCAACAATTTAAAAGGTTTTAAATGTCAGATGGTCATAAAGTCAGAAAATTTCATCAGTATGACCCATTCGCACGACTGGACCATGAGTATGGACCAACCGTACGAATGAACCATACTCATGCCTTTTATAGCCGAATGGACATGAGTATGGACCATTCAACCGAATGGCTTATACGAATGAGCCATTCGGCCGATTGAGAGTGTGCGAATGAACAAGTCGCACGACTGAACTCCAGTCGGACGACTGAAGATGAGCGACTGATCCAATCGCACGACTGAGGTCCATTCACCCGAATGAAATGAGCGAATGAGTCCAGTCGTACGATTGAATTCAGATTTAGTATAAATAGAGGGGAAGTCGGTTGTAGAGACTCATCACTCCCAAATTAGCCCTAAGTCGCACGACACGTCGTTACTCTGTCAAATTTTTGTTTGATCATTATATATCATTGATTGCTGTGTACTGACTATTTGCACTGATTATACAAGTATAATGCGGTGTAACCATCTCTATTTCACTCAATTTGATTTCATAATCTGGGCATTCGGACCTAACCAAGAACCGAAACTTGTTTGGACAAATAACCTAACAAAACGAAGTAATATATTGAAATCAAAGTTGTTAGGTGCTAAATAGAGTGATTGCGAGTCTAATGAACCAAAACACGATGTCTAACCTTAAGAATTGGTCAAAACTTGAATTTGAATTGAACAGCCAGGCTGGCATGCGAATGGACAGGTTGATGAACTTCAGTCGCACGACTGAGGTTTGCGAACGGCTAAACCGCACGACTGAACCATACATATAAGTTCAGTCGCACGACTGGTGTAAACGCATGAGTTTGCATACGTATGAGCCTAGTCGCACGCTCAGTCGTACGTATGAGGTCATTCGCACGACTGGATCTCAGTCGCACTGCTCATTCGCACGACTTGATCTCAGTCGCACAGCCTCATTCACATGACAAAACAGAAAATTTTCAAGTCCAAATGATTCAAGTGACTACTCATCGACGGATACTAATGTTTATATTCATTGTGTAACAGATGGCTAGTCGTTGGACTATGAGCACCAAGCACAACATCTGTGCTCATCTAGATCTGACATCCAGGAACGCAGCTGACTTTTCGGGCATTATCACGTTTCTACAGAGATCTAGGATTTTCTATGCCATTTCTACTCCTTGTACACCTTACCGCTCCATTCAGCAGGCCTTTTGGGAAGGCGCAGTTGTTGATAGATCTTCAGAGCCTCATCGCATCAGGAGTTCGATATTTGGAGAGGCTATAGAGATCACCGAGGATGATCTTCGGACAGTGCTGCAGTTCGGGGATGATGCTGACTGTCCCACTCGATTACACCCTCTGACTGTCTGAGGATGTTTCATGCGAGCTAAGTACTCTGGGGACATCAACGCAGGGGTGCTCAACAAGAGCAACCTGTGCCCCCAGTTCAAGTACCTCGCACATGTGCTGCTGAAGTGTATTGCTTCTCGGAAAGGAGGGTTTGATGAGCTCTCAGATCAGATACAGAACGCTTACGCAGCGTTGGTGCTGAACCACCCGTTCAGCTTTTCCAGGATGATCTTCACCTACTTGGTGGAGAACATTGAGGGGAAGGGGAATGAGGGATTTTGTATGTACCCTCGATTTATTCAGATGATCATAGATCAGAAGCTCCCTCAGCTACCAAAGGAGAAGGAGGACGCGGTGGTACTCGAGGTGATGGACGATACCACCTTGGGTAGGATGAAGGTCTACAGGGGAAAGCAGGTGAAACCCCCTGTGAGACGACTGTTTGGACATTTGAGTAGAGTTGACTATGTGGCGCCAGCGAAGAGGAAGTGACGTCACGATGATAGTGACTCGGACTCTAAGCCGATTGTGCTCCCATCTGATGATTCGGATGACGATGACAGTGGTGATGGTGGTGATACTGGTCCCACCCAGTCTAGGGCCACTCCTGCAGATGTTATATCACCATCATCCACCCATGGAGGAGCAGAGATAGCGGGATTTCATCAGGATTTTCAGGCTGAAGAGGAGGACAAGTCAGACGAGGAGTCGTTGACTCGGACGGTGGCAACAAGATGGTTGCCACCGAGAGAGGGATTAGGGCGGTAGGTGGACGCCAGGGTGAGTCTGGGGAGGCTATTACTGATCCATCTTACACCCCAGACCAGCCCAGTAGCCAAGGGGGAGCATCCTCCTCGAAGGGATCGAGGAAAAAAAAGGATGGCTCAGCCTCATGGGATGAAGAGTAAGAGAAGGAGATTTACTTTGATCACCACCACAGCTACCACCATCACTACCACACCCTCTACCACTATTACCACACCACCCACCACTACATACATCCCATCTACCACCATATCTACCACACCCACTCCACCACCACTATCATCTATACCAACCCCAATCTTCACCACTGCCACCACCACCACTACTAGCCACCAAGCCAGCCCATCATCACATCCCGCCCATACATCTGGATCACCTCTACCTCCCAGTGGGGTAGAGGAACAACTCTCAGCACTAAACCATATGGTGCTGAGGCTGTTGGCAGCCGATGACGAGAAGACAGCTCAGATTCGTCAGTTGGTAGATCTTACAGCTGCACAATCTCAGCAGATTTCTCAGCAGGCTCAACTGATTGAGCAGCAGGCACAGCAGATGGCTGCTCAAAGCCAAGATATTGCATAACTCCAGGAGCATAAAGTTCTATCAGCAAAGAAGATAGAGGAGTTGGAGGATGCCAAAAAGACCATCATGCTCAAGCTCAAAGGAACTAAGGATGAGCCTCTGAAGATAAAAGAAAGGGATGGTGATGACGATGGTGATGATGATGAGGATGAGGATGAGGATGAAGATGATGATAGTGATGATGATAAGGCAAATGATGAAGAAAAGACAAGGGAAAGGCGGAATGATGATGATGATGAAGAAGGAGATGCAGCTGCATCTGCCTCAACTCAGGGTCAAGAGAGACGTACAAAGAGAAATCAAGACCAACGAGCCTCGTCTTCTGCCTCACCTACTGATGAGCCTGCGATTCAGGACAAAAGTAATGATTAGACATTTATGTATTTGATAGCTTTTGTACTTGAATCATGTATTAAACTTCTATACTTAATGTTTATATATATATTTAATGGGTTTCTGTTCTGATTATTAACTAATGATTGATGTGTTACATGTCTAAATCAAGCAGATCCAAATTTTCAGAGGGACGAATACGATGTTGCTCCCCTTCAGCAGGTCAAGACGCAACTAACCATGATTCTTGATCTGCAAGGGATTGTCAGGAGATCAGTGAGTTACACCCCTGAAGAGGGGGAAATAATTCATGATCTTACAAATGAGCAACTGGCCGAAATGTTCAAGCTGAATCATGATGAGATTATCAAGGACGCTCCAACCTTTGAAGCAACCAGTGACGACGAGCTGAACGACATTGATGAGATAGAGATCGAGGACGTCACTGCAGAGCACTATCCAGAGTATGCTGACCAAGAGGGAAATGTGGTTCCCAACCTGGGTGATTCGCTGGTCAGTGATACGTTTGAGATACTGGATAAAATGGAGCAAGTGTCAGAGAAAATTAAGGAACAAGCCTAAGCCTCAGACGCCGATGTTAACATCCGAAAGGCAGAATGGGCTGCATGTTTTGAGGAGATCCGAGCCCAACGCGCTGCTCCTAAACCAAATGTCTACACCAAGCTCTACAAAGTGAAGAAACATCACAAGGTGTCAGGCAAGATTATCGCGTGGGCCCATTTTGATGATCTTAACGTATACGCGATAAAGAGAGAGAATGGTATTGAGTACTTTAGATTCCCACATGATCTAAAGACTCTACCTGGATTAGAGCTGAACCATTTAGCGAAGCTGAAACTGCTATACGCTGATCCACGCAAAATGTCTGGATGGTTTGAAGCAGCTCTGAAGAAAGAGTACCATACCAGATGGGTTAACTTCAAACCTCAACAACCTACGAGGTATATCCGAAGGTCTGAGGTTGATGCCATAACTGGGAAACCAAGAATAGTGCTGAAGTGGAGTCCTCCGCGCACCATGTCCAAGATCCCACTACGGGAAATGCCACAGGACTTCACTCCACACTTCAAATGGTGGTACTATGATTGGAGGACAGGAGAGGCAGTCATAGTCTTGAACAAAGAAGGAGAAATGGATACTATTTGGGTATTTGACCTAATGTGGCTCACAAACTTGTCTGTAAATGATGTATACACATTATACAAGTGGCCACTATTCTATGACTCTCAAGATATTGTACAAGCTCTACAGTTTCAGAATGTTATACGACTCTGCTTTGCGTTTGAGATTCATGCAGGAGTTACAAAAGAAGAGAAGTACAAGAAGTATGAAGAGGTTATGAAGAAGGTAAGACATTAGATGAAACTAGGTCCAAGGGGAAGTTTGTAGGTACATGTGTCCCTAGTTTCTGAACTAAATGTAATATGTCTTTAGTGTCTTACCCTTATGTAATAGTTGGGTACTTAATGAAATGGAAATGTTTGGTTGTGTTTATAATGTTTAACATTTCATTAATTACTTGTTTAACACATATTGACTTGATTATATAGGTTTGTGGTTGTTTGAATGAATCTTGATAATGTAATGACAAATGAATACATTCAAACTTAGTAACATGAAGTTCTCATGCGAATGGCCCATGCGTTTGTAGGTACATGTGTCCCTAGTTTCTTTTAGAATGTAATATGTCTTTAGTGTCTTACACTTATGTAATAGTTGGGTACTTAATGAAATGGAAATGTTTGGTTGTGTTTATAATGTTTAATATTTCATTAATGAGTTGTTTAACGCATATTGACTTGATTATATAGGTTTGTGGTTGTTTGAATGAATCTTGATAATGTAATGACAAATGAATACATTCAAACTTAGTAATATGAAGTTCTCATGCGAATGGCCCATGCGAATGGACCATACGCATGAACAACTTCAGGTGAATGACTCAGCCGCACGACTGAACCAGGAGACTGGATCAGTCGTATGATTGTAACATGAGATTGGCTCAGTCGCACGATTGAACACTCATTCGTGCGAATGGATCAACCGCATGGCTCAATCGCACGACTGAACCATACTAATGGTTCAGTCGCCCGAATGAACAACCCTAACCTATAAATACCACCTAATTCGTGGAAAAACGTAACAATTCATATCACTTCGACTCCAGACGTACCCTAGCCGTCCAGAAACCTCCAAGAACCTGTTCCAAGTTCACAGATCGCACTAGATCGATTCCATATCGTTCTTAACGTTTAGATTCAATCCATAATTGATTCGACGTGCGTTCTCACTGACTGGATCGCCAATAAAATAGGATTCCGCACTATTTGATTTGGTATACACGTTAATCAGTTAGTATTTCGTGCATTACACGATCCGCTTTCAAAGAGAGCGCTTACAAACTCCCTGAATCGGCTTTCCTTCTTCTCAAAGAGGTAGCCTGAGATTCAACAAGTGGTAACAGAGCCGGTTACTGCTGGAATGATCTAACAATCATTCTAACAACCCGAGCTCTTGATTTCCGGATCTATTTCAGATTCTTGACGTTAAACCCACTTTGTGTTCTTCTTGTTTTGCTCAGATCTTGTTACGTGTGTTGCTTCTATGTTAAAATCGAACTCGAAACCACGTTCCTATGACCCTTGCGAATCTGATGATGTCTATTTTGTTTCGGTTCATGTAAAATTCATCAGATTAGGGTTTTTGGCAGCTTTGGCGGCTGCAGATCTGAAAATCTGCGTGCAGACCCATTCGTGCGACTGGACCATGCTAATGGACCATTCGTGCGACTGGACCATGCTAATGGACCATTCGTGCGACTGGACCATGCTAATGGACCATTCGTGCGACTGGACCATGCTAATGGACCATTCGTGCGACTGAACCATGCTAATGGACCATTCGTGCGACTGGACCATGCTAATGGACCATTCGTAAGACTGGAATGCGACTGGAATGCGACTGGACCAGTCTTCTGACCAGTCATGCTACTGGACCAGTCTTATGACCAGTCATGTTACTGGACCAGTCTTATGACAAGTCATGCTACTGGACCAGTCTTATGACCAATCATGCTACTGGACCAGTCTTATGACCAGTATCACAAATATATCATTCGTATCATCCATTCACATGAATATGATATTTGTCGTCCATGTCATACGGATGAACGGTGTTCCAGACCAAAAAAAAAAGTCTGGAACTACCTTTTGCACAGATTTGAGGATGAGCAAAGCACATTCACCCTGAGATTCTTTTGTCAAATAAGTTCGATGGATACCTGTGACACCCGCATATTAATTATTTTGAAGCCGATGAAGGAAGAAAAGAAATAAAGTCCAAAGTCGAGGGACCAAACTCGACAACGAAAGAAAGTCGGGCGATTGGGAGTATATAAGGGAGAGGGCAGCCCTTACCCTCTCCCCCACACTCACATTTTCAGCTACCAAAGAGAGGAGAAGAGGGAAAGAAAGAAAAGACGGAAAAAGGGGCGGTTCGGGTGGTTCGAGTGGCCAAAATTGTCGTGTAGCAAGCCAAATCGAAGCCCTTGTCGTTGTGCTCGTTTGTGTGAGTTCTAGGACCCTGCTTTTACTTGTTTTCAACCGATTTTGGGGCTAGAAAGCATCAAAAACCCGTTTTTGTATGTGTGTGTGTTTGACCCATTTGGGTGTGATGTGTGTGATGCGTTTAGAGTATGTTTACGGGCTTGTGTGTGCTTTTATGGTGTTGTGGTATGCATTCCTAAGGTCTAGGATGATTGATTTAGGCTTAGAATGGGTTTGGATGAGCTTGGAGGCCGAAAATGGCAGATTGGGTTCGGGATGAACTCCATTCTACATCAGCTAGGGCTAGGTGACCGAATGGAGGCCATACGGCCGATTGAGAGGCGATTGAGGTTCATTCACACGATTGGGATTCATTCGCACGATTGAGGGTTCAATCGCACGACTAAGGTTTCATTCGCACGATTGGGAGTCCAGTCGCATGGGGAGTCATACAACTGAGGGTCCAGTCGCATAGGTGCTTAGTCGCATGAGTCCATTCGCAAGAGGTCAGTCGCATAGGTGCTCATTCGCATTAGTTCCATCCGAATGAGGTCCATACGCACGACTGGATGTCCATTCGCATAGATGTTCATCCGCATGAGTCCAATCGCATGATGTTCAGTCACATGAAGGCCATGCGACTGAAGGGTGTCCATACGCACGAATAGGACTGTTGCACCCGAAGGAAAGTGTAGTTAGACTTCTGACTTTCAGGGGAAAGTGCAGATGTAAGTTTTGACGTAAAGGTTCCCGTAAGAGCATGTAAGATAACTGTTATGGCCTTAGAAAGCAAGTAGGGCATAATGATGATGACGTTGCATGTTTATGCATGATGCATGTTATGTATGTATGTTGTTGCCCTGTATGATGTGATGTTGGTGCATGTTAATGTTCCTTAGTATGATGTATGTTTATCTTTCCTATGGCTTTACGTATTATGATAATGAATGAAATGAAGTATTATGTAACGTAAAGTGGAAAGAAATGAAAAGTCTTGCATGTATCGGATAACGGGTCCTTCTTTGTGATCGACCATTTATGTAGAACCTCTACCGCTTACCCCTAGTACTGTGGCATACGCTCAGCTGTTCAATTATTGACTTCGGCCCAGTAGCTAAGATTGTTCGGGGTGTAGCATATGGTATTGGTACGGATGATATCCGATGCGCAAGTAAAGTTATATTGAACGAATGAATGGATGAATGAATGAGATAATAAAGATATTATCTATGTGTACGTATGATGTGTGATCATGTAAAAGTAACGAATGGTTTTAAATGAAAGTAAAGTATGTTTTATTATAAAACTAGAACTCACTCAGCAACGCTGACTTTTATATGTTTTCCAGTTGGCAGGTAATGGTTGCTGAGGATGGCACGAGGTGGCTACTCAGCTCTTTTGGGATGGCATCCATTTATAAAGCTTTTGTGATATAATGCAAACATGTATTTTGTAATCGGATAATGATGTATTATTTGGCAAAAGTGTTTATAATGAAATGAGATGTCATTTTTGAATGTTTCCGCTGCAACATTTTCATGAGACAAATGTAATTATATGTTTTATGCGCGATGAATGACCAACTGTAAGCGTCCCGGGAACGGGGCCTTACAAGTTGGTATCAGAGCCAAAGTTTAAGTGAAATGGGTAAATTTTCAAAATAAACCTTAACTTAAATTAAGAATGGGACGAAAGGGGAATGGGATGCCAAACTTAGTAGCTGCGTGCCATCAGGTATTTTCTTTAAGTTAACCGGTTTTATGTGCGCATGGTATGTGGTTATGTGTTGTATGTAGATTTAAATACTGATGTAGTCAGGACAGGTAATACTTGGGGTATGAAGAGTAAAGTAAGTGGCTAATCACAACTGGCCATTGTAATTAGGGACTTACTATACTTGACATAAACTGAGTTGTTTCCTTGAATGACCGTGTTGGTGTTTGAATCTTTCAGTGTGAGTTAGAGGATGGCTGGAGGGAGATCTTCTAAAGCTTCTAGGGGAGGAGGCCGTGGCGGGCCTGATGTTGAGCCGCGACCCAAAAGAGGAAGACCAAGGGTCGAAAAGGTGGTTCCCGAGGAACCAGAGACCCCTCATCCGGAAGCTGGGGATGAGAGTGCAAACTTGAGGGCCTCGGTAAAGGAGGCAGTTGTTGAAGAAGTACACCAGGTCATGCAGACAATCTTACCGTCTGTGGTGACCGAAGTCATCAAGGCGGTGAAAGAAGGAGAAAGAAAGGAGAGAATTAGGTCTTCGGGGGAACGAGAGCAACCACAGCCCGAAACGATTTTCTCTGATAATGAAGACGAGGAAGAGGAAGATGAGCCTGTGCGAGAGGTGGCACGAGGCTGTAACTATGGGGTGTTTATGAGATGCAATCCCCCTACTTTCGACGGTAATGGCATTGCTGCCGCTGCTCACAGATGGATGAGAGAAATGGAGGTTGTACTCGACATCAGCGAGTGTCGGGAAGATCAGAAGGTGAAGTTTGCCACTCATTCATTTTGGACTCGGCACTATGCTGGTGGGACAACATTGTCCAAGCTGAGGGTAACCGGGCAATCGGGAGAATGAGATGGCCCGAACTGAAGAAGATGGTGATTGAGGAGTTCTGTCCTCACAGGGAGATGGATAAAATAGAGAGGGAATTCCTGCAGCTGGAGGTGGGATCCATGACACACTAGCAATACACCACCAAATTCAATGAAATGGCACGGTTGGTGCCGGATCAGGTGACGCCTCTGTCTCGAAAGATCAAGAGGTACATTCAGGGCTTACCGGTGGATGTTCGCAGGCATATGATCGCCGCCCGGCCGAGTACTTTTAGGTCGGCGGTCGATTTGACCGGAAGGCTATATGATGAGCGGGAGGTGGTGGTGACAGAAGCGAATAAGAAGGGTGGTGGTGATCGGAACTGGAACGGGAAAAGGTTTGGTCGGGGTGATGCCTCGACGGGTAACAAAAAGGCACGGGTGGATGACCGCCGCGTGGCCACACCAGGAGCGGGATCAAGGAGGTGTGGCAAGTGTGGAAAGGAGCATGCGGGAGAATGTAGGTTGGGATCGAATGTGTGCTTCAAGTGTGGGAAGACAGGGCATATGGCAAAGGATTGCCTGGCGGGCAAATGTTTTAACTGTGGAGAAATTGGTCATATGAGCAGGGATTGTAAGAAGCCGAGAGCTGAGGGTTCCGGGGCGAAGAAGACAGGAGGTGAAGGACCGAGGGCGAGTGCCAGGGCATTCACCATGACACAGGAGGAAGCTAGAACGGACCCTGATGTCGTGTCCGGTACGTTTCTGGTGAACCAAACTTTAGCTTCTGTGTTATTTGATTCTGGTGCTAGTAAGAGTTTTATTTATGCTGCTTTCTGTGCTAAGCTGCCTGTTAGAAGTAGACGTGTTGATGCGCCATTTGATGTAGAAACTGCCATAGGTAAGTCTACCAGGATTTCTGAGGTGATAGAGAACTGTTATGTGCATCTTGAGGGTCATAAGTTTCCTTTTAGACCGTTCGTGATGACTTTAGGTGGTTTCGATTTGGTTCTTGGGATGGATTGGTTGGCGGAATTCGAGGCGAACATTGTGTGTTGCAAGAAGATGATTCATGTGACAGCGCCTGACGGTAGTTCGGTGACGGTTTATGGTGATCGGGTTACTACGATTCCGAAAGTAATCTCGATGGCGGTGGCAGGAAAGTGTATGAGGCGTGGATGTAGTGCCTACTTCGCCTATGTAAAGGATGTGGATACGCCAACACCACAACTAGCTGATGTACCGGTTGTGTGTGATTTTCCAGATGTGTTCCCAGAAGATTTATCAGGAGTGCCACCTGACCGAGAGATCGAGTTTCAGATTGATCTGATACCTGGTGCCCAACCTGTCGCCAAGGCACCGTATCGGTTGGCTCCGACAGAGATGAAGGAATTTATGGAGCAGTTGCAAGAGCTACTTGATAAGGGGTTCATTAGACCGAGTATCTCTCCTTGGGGTGCTCCGGTCCTATTTGTAAAGAAGAAGGACGGTAGTATGAGGATGTGCATTGACTACCGCGAGCTAAACAAGTTGACGGTGAAGAACCGATACCCCTTACCGAGGATAGATGATTTGTTCGATCAGCTTCAGGGTGCCAGTTGGTTTTCAAGGATAGATCTTCGATCTGGCTATCATCAGTTGAAGGTGAAGGAGCAAGATATCCCTAAAACAGCTTTCCGCACGCGCTATGGTCACTACGAGTTTCTTGTCATGTCTTTTGGTTTGACCAACGCGCCAGCTGCTTTTATGGATTTGATGAACCATGTGTGTCGGCCGATGCTAGATAAATCAATGATTGTGTTTATTGATGATATCCTGATTTATTCGAGGAGCGAGATTGAGCACGCCGGTCACATTCGGGAGGTCCTGGAGACGTTGAGAAGGGAGAAGTTGTATGCTAAATTCTCCAAGTGCGCGTTTTGGTTGCGCGAGGTTCAGTTCTTGGGTCATGTGGTAAATCCTGACGGGATTATGGTGGACCCGGCAAAGGTGGAGGCGGTCATGCAGTGGAAGTCACCAAAGACGCCATCCGAGATTCGTAGCTTCTTGGGTTTGGCGAGCTACTACAGAAGATTCATCCAAGAATTTTCCAAAATCGCTTCTCCACTAACTAAGTTGACCCGAAAAGATGTGAAGTTCATATAGGGTCAGCTCAAGAGAAGGCGTTCGAGGAACTAAAGGCGAGGTTGACTCAAGCTCCAGTTCTGTCCTTACCCGATGGAAGTGAAGATCTGGTGGTTTATTCTGATGCTTCCTACTCGGGGTTGGGGTGCGTGTTAATGCAAAGAGGAAAGGTTATAGCCTATGCATCCCGACAGTTGAAGGTTCATGAGGTCAATTATCCTACTCATGACTTGGAGCTGGCAGCCGTGGTCTTTGCGTTAAAGATTTGGAGGCACTGTCTTTACGGGACGAAGTGCACCATATTCACTGACCATAAGAGTCTGAAGTACTTCTTCGAGCAGAAGGATCTGAACATGAGGCAGAGACGGTGGTTGGAACTTATAAAGGATTATGATTGTGAGATCAGCTACCACACGGGCAAGGCCAATGTGGTGGCTGATGCCCTTAGCCAGAAAGAGAGACCCGAGCCGATTCGGGTGAAAGCATATCAACTGATCATGACCACTTATGTAATGAAGCAAGTCAAAGAGTTTCAAGACGAGGCACTGAAGGAAAATCATCTTAACTGAAAGAATGAGAGGTCTGGTTGGGGAATTGGGTGAAAACACCGTCGGTGTTCGAACCCGATTCGGTCGTGTGTGGATTTCCTCGTTTTGGGGATCTACGGGTGAAGATAATGGATGAAGCTCACAAGACTCGATACTCCATTCACCCAGGTGCCACGAAAATGTACCAAGACATGAAGAAGGATTATTGGTGGCCGGGTATGAAGCGCCATGTGGTGGAGTATGTGAGTAAGTGCCTTACTTGCTTATAGGTGAAGGCCGAGCATCAAAAGCCGTATGGGAAGATCCAACCTTTGGATATACCGGAATGGAAGTGGGAGCACATCACCATGGATTTCATTACGAAGTTGCCGCGTACCCCGAAAGGGTACGATGCCATATGGGTAATAGTGGACCGTTTGACGAAGAGTGCTCACTTCCTACCGATTCGCGAGACATATTCATCTGAGAGGCTGGCTGATCTGTTCATCAAGGAAATTGTAACTGGTCATGGTGTGCCGGTGTCCATTGTGTCGGATCGCGACACTCGGTTTACATCCAAATTTTGGAAGAAATTCCACGACGCTATGGGGACGAGGTTACATATTAGCACGGCTTATCATCCTCAAACTAATGGTTAGTCAGACAGGACCATTCAGACACTGGAAGACATGCTTCGGGCATGTGTGATTGATTTTGGTGGAAGTTGGGATGACCACCTACCGTTAATCGAATTCTCATACAACAACAACTATCATGCCAGCATTGGTATGTGTCCATATGAGATGCTATATGGTAGGAGATGCAGAACACCCAGGTGATATTGGTAAGAAGGAATTGGGGAGCATCGAGGTAATCGAGGCTACGACTGAGAAGCTTGAGAAGATTAAAGCCTTCATGAAGGCAGCCAAAGACAGACAGAAGTCGTATGCTGATAAACGACACAGGCCGATTGTGTTCCAAGTGGGTGACCGGGTTATGTTGAAGGTCTCACCTTGGAAGGGTATCATCCGCTTTCGAAAGCGGGGTAAGTTGAGCCCAAGGTATATAGGCCCTTTCCGAATCATCGCTCGAGTAGGAGAGGTGGCCTATAAACTGGAGTTACCGGATGAGCTAAGTGGAATTCACCCGACATTCCATGTATCTCATCTAAGGAAGTGCTTAGCTGATGAAGATATGATTGTTCCACTAGAGGATATCGAAGTAGATGAACGACTCAATTATGTGGAGCAACTAGTGGCAATCATCGATCAGAAAGAGAATAGGCTGAGAAATAAAGTAGTTCCTCTTGTGCGTGTACAGTGGAAGCACAGGAAGGGATCCGAGTCGACGTGGGAGACTGAGGAAGAAATGAGACAACATTATCCACGTTTGTTCGAAGAATAACAGGTTTCGGGGACAAAACGTATTTAAGGGGAGTGGACTTGTGACACCCGGATATTTATTATCTTGAAGCCGACGAAGGAAGAAAAGAAATAAAGTCCAAAGTCGAGGGACCAAACTCGCCAACAAAAGAAAGCCGGCGAGTGGGAGTATATAAGAGAAAGGGCAGCCCTTACCCTCTCCCCCACACTCATATTTCAGCTACCAAAGAGAGGAGAAGAGGGAAAGGAAGAAAAGAGGGAAAAAGGGGCGGTTCGGGTGGTTCGAGTGGCCAAAATTGTCGTGTAGGAAGCCAAATCGAAGCCCTTGTCGTTGTGCTCGTTTGTGTGAGTTCTAGGACCCCACTTTTACTTGTTTTCAACCGATTTTGGGGCTGGAAAGCATCAAAAACCTGTTTTTGTATGTGTGTGTGTGTTTGACCCATTTGGGTGTGATGTGTGTGATGTGTGTGATGCGTTTAGAGTATGTTTCCGGGCTTGTGTGTGCTTGTATGGTGTTGTGGTATGCATTCCTAAGGTCTAGGATGATTGATTTAGGCTTAGAATGGGTTTGGATGAGCTTGTAGGCCGAAAATGGCAGATTGGGTTCGGGATGAACTCCATTCTGCATCAGCTAGGGCTAGGCGACCGAATGGAGGCCATACGACCGATTGAGAGGCGATTGAGGTTCATTCGGAAGATTGGGATTCATTCGCACGATTGAGGGTTCAATCGCACGACTAAGGTTTTATTCGCAGGATTGGGAGTCCAGTCGCATGGGGAGTCATACGACTGATGGTCCAGTCGCATAGGTGCTTGGTCACATGAGTCCATTCGCAAGAGGTCAGTCGCATAGGTGCTCATTCGCATTAGTTCCATCCGCATGAGGTCCATACGCACGACTGGACGTCCATTTGCATAGATGTTCATCCGCATGAGTCCAATCGCATGATGTTCAGTCGCACGAAGGCCATGCGACTGAAGGGTGTCCATACGCACGAATAGGGCTGTTGCACCCGAAGGAAAGTGTAGTTAGACTTCTGACTTTCGGGGGAAAGTGCAGATGTAAGTTTTGACGTAAAGGTTCCCGTAAGAGCATGTAAGATATCTGTTATGGCCTTAGAAAGCAAGTAGGGCATAATGATGATGATGTTGCATGTTTATGCATGATGCATGTTATGTATGTATGTTGTTGCGCTGTATGACATGATGTTGGTGCATGTTAATGTTCCTTAGTATGATGTATGTTTATCTTTCCTACGGCTTTACGTGTTATGATAATGAATGAAATGAAGTATTATGTAACGTAAAGTGGAAAGAAATGAAAAGTCTTGCATGTATCGGATAACGGGTCCTTCTTTGTGATCGACCATTTATGTAGAACCTCTACCGCTTACCCCTAGTACTGTGGCATACGCTCAGCTGTACAATTATTGACTTCGGCCCAGTAGCTAAGATTGTTCGGGGTGTAGCATATGGTATTGGTACGGATGATATCCGATGCGCAAGTAAAGTTATATAACGGATGAATGGATGAATGAATGAGATAATAAAGATATTATCTATGTGTACGTATGATGTGTGATCATGTAAAAGTAACGAATGGTTTTAAATGAAAGTATAAGTATGTTTTATTATAAAACTAGAACTCACTCAGCAACGCTGACTTTTATATGTTTTCCAGTTGGCAGGTAATGGTTGCTGAGGATGGCACGAGGTGGCTACTCAGCTCTTTTGGGATGGCATCCATTTATAAAGCTTTTGTGATATAATGCAAACATGTATTTTGTAATCGGATAATGATGTATTATTTGGCAAAAGTGTTTATAATGAAATGAGATGTCATTTTTGAATGTTTCAGCTGCAAAATTTTCATGAGACAAATGTAATTATATGTTTTATGCGCGATGAATGACCAACTGTAAGCGTCCCAGGAACGGGGCCTTACAATACCCCATTATTCGTTGGACTTCAAGAATAGGTGAATGTAGAGAACACAAAAGATAGAAGAGAAGATGTCTGCAGTCGGTGCTGATTTTGTGGGGTAGTCAGGAGCATCTGACTATTTATGGGCCAATCAAGTTATATCTATCTGCACAGAAAGGATTCTCATTCTTAGGGGGAATCCATGTATAGAGAGATTGAAGACGCAATCCGAAAGTGATGACATGAGCCGGTTTCCGATGAAGAATCTGAGTGCACGCTGATTTGGTTGAGATTGTCAGCTGTGGATTGGAACCTTCTACCTTTTGCCCAATTCACCTTATGAAGACGCCAAGAGAGCACAACGTTTATATATTGGGATATGCTGAATGTGAGGGGGAATTTCTGCAGGTGTTAATGTTAATCAGGTTAGCCTGTGTGAAGATTGAAGCAATGGAAAACTGTTCATGTCATTATCTGAAAAAATTAGTCATATGGGGAATCTTGATGCTATGATGGTGTTATGCAAAGTAAACGAAAGCTATTGTGCCTAAATTCATTTTCAGGGATAGTGTAGCAACCTGACGGATCGGCAACGTTGGCTAATATGGTTTTCGTTTGATTCTATTGGCAACCAGAGCTAAGATTGACTGAAGATTGTAGGAGGTTTTATCTACTATTCGCAAGCAACGTCCAAGGGGGAATTTGTTGGAGCATATATTGTCATATATAGTGTGTCCGTCGCTTGTCGAATAGTCTAGGCTTAATGTAATACACCTGATATATTGTAAACACATAAAACTGGGTCATTCGTAGGAACATATGCGAATGAGACTCAGTCGTGCGACTGAGCCTTGCCAATGGCCAGTTGTGCGACTGAGAGATGTGATTGGCCAGTCGCATGATTGAACCATACGCATGGTCCAGTCGTACGATTGAACCATACGCATGGTCCAATCGCACGAATGGGCCCAGTCGCATCTAATATGGGTCGAGGCCTATATATACCAGTTTCAATGTGTAGAGAGTTAAGTATTTGAGGGGGAGTCTGCCCGGAGCCTAGGGCTGCCGGATGAGAGGGGAGATCATGCTCGATCTCCCCTTGCCAAGAGTCTTGATCTTATGTTGTAACGAGCTTGTAATCGTTAGGTTTTATCAATGAAACCATTATATTATAGTTCGTGTTATTGATTGTCTCTTGGTTTTTACTGTTGTTTATCCTTCCGTCAAGAACATGCTCGGATGTTTACCGATCCAGCCGACTTCACATAAATGTTGTGTTGTCTTCTTTGAATAAAACAATCTTTGAAGTCTTGGTCCAATAGGCATATAAGTCATTGCCAACTTAGGCACCTTGTTTCCTCTTTCCTTGTATCTGCTTTCCTTACATACACTACAATGATCCAAATTAGAATATTCCCCATGGAATAGCATGCAATGGTTTTGACATACATGAATTCATTGTGTTGGCAACTCTAGTGGCTTTAATATCTTCTTGGTCTCATAAAAGTTTCTAGATAGCTTATCCTTATCTGGTAGAATGTCTTTGATGATCAGAAGTAGTTTATCAAATGACGAGTCAGAAATATTACAATCTGATTTCCAGTTCAATAATCTTGTGGCAGTTAGGAGTTTCATTGCATTTTTAGAGCCATTGTACAAAAGATCATTGACTTGACTTAACATGGTATAGAATGTCTATTCTGTATGATTTGGATCTTGAGGTTGTTGTTGATAATAAGGATGATGATTTTGGTGCATACTTTCTATGACCATTTGATCATATCCGGTATATTCTCCATGATCATCATTAATGTCTTCAATCGCATGTTGAGACGATACAGGGTTCGAACATTGACCCACGTCTTGCGTATGAAATGATTCACCATGCACATACCACACCTTATAATCATCCATGAATCCTTTGGCATACAAATGAACCTCAACCTCCTCTCTCGTCGCCCAACGAAGATTTTTACATTTGGCACATGGACATTTAATTACTAAAACCTCTACCCCGTTTATAATTTTTCTTTGAATGTTAGATGGGTTGGCGAAAGCAAAATCCAGGAAATAATTAACATATGGTCCAAATGATGGATTGAAAAAACCATCACTAGTTTTTCTCATCGTGTACATCCATTCTCTATCAAATGACATTTTTCCAATCTGTAGCTAAAAATCCACATGTTTTAGAAGTTAACAATCTAATAACATACATACAAATATATATACATATACATATAAAAACACACATACATGTAGAAACACACATAGACATTAAACATACATAAACACACAAATTGATGAAGGTTGTCTGGTCGGGTCAGGTCAGAATAGAATGTTTTTCAATGGGGGCACAAGTTTTTGTGTTATAATTTCTATCAACTTGATTTACAGATTAACGGGTTGGGTTGGGTCGGGTCGGGTCGGACTCAATGAACTCTATTCCTCATATAATTATTAAACAAACTCCAAATTCTCATCCTTTACAATAACTAATTATAAACAAACTCTATTCCCTAATTTATTGTAGTAAAAAGGATATGCCAAATTGAATAAAAATTACAAATTAATTCATCTAAACATGTTAAACCTTACTCTGACTACTACTACATTTTTCATTATACTACAAACGTCATGTATACTCAAACATTAGGGCTTGAACACAATCGAGATACCAAAATCACTCAAACAAATTAACTAACAATAATAAAAATACAAAAATTAGTAAAACAAAATCTAGGGTTTGAATCTAATAATACAGACCAATAAACAAAGAAACGAGTTAGAAAACTAACCTTAAAAGCTTGATGAATGTGGCTGGTATCACATATTCTGGTAGCCCGCCGCCGGAGTTACCTCGGCCGAAAGTCGCCGGACGCGGGCTGCAACTTGGATGGAGAAGGTGGATGGATACAACAAACTCATCAAAATTGGCTGCTATTTGTCTTAGAATGCGAGTTTCAGCTTTGAATTGGGGGTGTCGCGACACAGCAAGAAATTCGGAGGCGGGATGCGAGATGGGAAAGTAAAAGTCAAATGAGTGCTTAGGGTTTCTTTATATTAGATACACTTATTTTTTTAGTATATTAAATATCTAAATAGAAATTTAAACGAAACCGTTCTAGATCAAGTGGTAAGTTAGTTGTCATTTCAAACAAGATGCCTAGGTTCGAATCCTATTAGCTGCACTTTGTCTTTTTTTATACTAGTGATGTTACATTTTGTCGCAAATGTGTCACCTTATTAGCTTATACGTATTTTAGTTGTTTATATATTATTAATATATTCTTCCGTCGCAAATGTGTCGCATCCTTTACACATTTGCTACACTCATTTTAAATGCAATTATTAATATTACTTTCGTCATAAATGTGTCGTAAACTTCTACACATTTGCGACACACATTTTAACTTTTTATCTACTAATAATACTAATAAATGTGTGTAATTATTGTTTTGAGTGATATTAATAAAAAGTTAATTTGACTATATTATTGTTAATGACTATTATTATTATTAGTATTATTATTATTGTTATTATTAATTATTTTCAAAATCACAAAACAATTTTTGTGTATATATAAATGTGACACGTGCGTTTGTGTAAATATTTAGCATCTGCATTTGCATGTGTATGTTTTATGAGTGTGATAGCGTTGGTGTGTGTATGTGTATGTTAGTGTATGTACGCAAGTGTGTATGTGTCTCAACGTGTACATAAAAAGATTCATTCATGTTTATATATTCATACTAGTGTTAGACCCGCGCTTCGCCGCGGTTTGATTTGGAGCGTATAAAATAACGTCATAATTTTTGGGATTATCATGATTTCAGTGAGTTCAACTATATATGCACTCGGATTGTCGCTACACATGTTTTAATGATTCATTATTATAATGTTGTGATACAAATATCGAACATTAAATTGTTATAGATACAGTAACACGACAGATACACGATATTATAGTGTAACTAATATAATAACACAAATATCATAGTTGTTGTTGTTATCGTTATTAACCTTATAATAATCATTAGTAGTAGTAGTAGTAGTATTAATATGATAATATTTATTATTATTGTAATTATTTTTCGAAACATATTAAATAATATGTCATTAACTAACATATTTTACATAAATATTTAAATTATTAAACTCACAATATGCCCCTAGAAAATATTAGTATTATTGTTATTATAAATAGGAATATATATGTATATTAGTTGTACACTTAAATATTTAAATAAAATAATACTTAATTTAAATAGTAATTAGTTATAAAAATATAATTAGTAAATATAAATTTAAATGTCAATTTATAGTATCATAAATAAATAAAATTTAATTACAAATTAAATAATATCATATTATAAAATAATGTATTAATAATTGTATTAAATAATATATTAATTAGAAGAAGTTAATTAAATAAGGGAAAAAGCTAAACTAGTGCATAAAACATTTGTATTCTATGTTTAAAATATTGCATTGAGCGTCTTACACTTTGAATTAAATTACTATCTTGTAATCCTAAGATATATTTATTATATAGTGGTGTAAGGTTTCATATAAGGTTAATGCATCTAAAACATTCAAAGTCTTTCCTGTATGCATGCACTGAAGTACAGAGTAGAAATGCTTCGCAAGTTTTACACCATGCACTAGAAATATTCTAAGTGTAAAATCTTCCGAAGCCAAGACCAACATCTTCCGAAGCCAAAGTGAAGTCTTTCGAAGCTTCAAAGACAAAATCTTATAAAGCCAAGAAGTGAAGACAGATTTCTTCCGAAGACTTTTGAATACAAGCTTTATCTGATGTACTTTACCATAAAGCTGGACCACCTTTCCGCTGCAACTCTGTTCAGTCACCAACTTACATAAGTTAGTGAAAAGTTCCATGCTTTTGGTAAATGTACATTGAGGTCTTGAGTCTGTGTTTTCTACTTTATGTACTTTTAACCTTTTTGTATTATATTAGGATGTGAGCTATGGCATGTCATAGTCACTAGTCAAAAGGCAATCTGCCTTTTGACTATGATTGCCTTTTGACTCTACATTTGATTTTGTTGTCAAGTTCAAATGTTTCCAGCTAACCTTCAAAGTATGACCGGCTGTAGGATGTAGTATAAAGTATCTCAGGTCCTTGTAACTTTCTTCATGCTTTGTAATACTTGTAAAGTACTTGAGAGCAATATACTGCATTCTTGAAAACCAATATTTGTGTTGCTTGCTTCTTGTTCTATCTCATATTTACTTGTGTTCTTAGTATCAATCTCATAAGTTACCAGTTCCCTATTTGATATGTTAAGTGTTCTAAAGTTCTCTCCTCATTGTGTTGTTGTGTTGTAAGTGACCATCCCTTGAACGGTTCTACAATTGGTATCAGCGCATTCCAGGCTCTCGATTATAAGATCTCACCCTCATAAGATTCCTCACACACACAAAATACTTAACAACTCAAATGACAGGTATCATTAAGGCTGATATGGAAACTGGAACAATGACAAAGTCCTCACTGATCACTCCTGAAGACTTTGATACTTGGTGTCAAAGAATGGAAGGCTTTATCAAGTCTCAAGACTCCAGGATGTGGGAATCTGTTGTCTCAGGACCTTACATACCAAGCATCTCTTCAACTGCTGCTGGAGGTGGTATGATTTCAAAGGCCGTGGCTGACTATTATGATGAAGACAGAAAAATAACAGAGATTGATCATAAAGCCATGACAGCCCTTCAAACTGCTCTCTTCCAAACTCCATATATAGAGGCTTCAAGAAGTGTGAAACAGCTAAATATATATGGGAGGCAGTGAAGCTGATGTATGAGAGGTCAAATGAAGCCAAAGAGAACAAGAAGGATCTACTAAACTAGCAGTTTGAAAACTTCATCTTCAAATCAGGTGAAACCATGACTCAACAATACTTCAGTTATGTTGACATTATGGATACTCTAATTGATGTTGGAGTGACTCTTGAGAACAGGGACATTGTAAGGAAGTTCATGTCCTCTCTTCCCAGACAATGGACACATTATTGTATTGTTATTAAGAGAACTGAGAACCTTAAGACTCTTACTTTGACAGAGTTGTATGGTATTCTTAGTGGATACCAGATGGAGATGCATATGCAAGGTTCATCTGGTAACTCTAGCAATCAACTGAGTTCAGCCTCCATGTGGTCGAAAGAGATAGCATTGAACCATAAAACCATCTTATATGCAAAACTGACAACTCACAAAAGAGTCCTTTCATCACCTTCCCGGAGACACCAAGAGAAAGCTACACTCAAGGAAGTCCATTCCATGAGACAAGCTCTTCACATGCTTTTGTGTTTGCTGATGAAAGGACATGCAACTTTCTCTTCACCCTTGAAGACCTGGACTGTATCCATCCAGATGACCTGATATACATGGAGATAGTTCAGCAAATGGCTCTCCTCACTTATAGAGCCAAGAAATTCTACAAGAGGACAGGGATGAAGTTTTCAAGGAATGTCACCAGTGGAAAGTTTGGACTGGACAAAAGCAAAGTAAAGTGTTACAACTGTAACTAGATGGGACACTTTGCAAGGGAATGTAAGGCACCAAGGACAAATGGTGGCCAAACACAAGCCAGACCAAACTACACTGAAAGAGCTCCCTAGATGAGAAGCCAAAGCAGCAAGTTGTAGTTGCTGTTGAAGAAGGAGGCTTTGACTGGAGCTTTCAGGTGGATGATGTATCTCCAAACCAAGCACTTATGGCAGACCATGATGAAGCAAAGGTATTAGAACATCTCTGTACACCTAAATGTATTGCTAAAGTGAATAGATACAGGACCTATAACTTAGAGATGTAAGGCCCCGTTCCCGGGACGCTTACAGTTGGTCATTCATCGCGCATAAAACATATAATTACATTACATTAAGAAATCATTGCAGCGGAAACATTCAAAAATGACATCACGTTTCATTATAATTACTTTTGCCAAATAATACATCATTATCCGGTTACAAAATTCATGTTTGCATTACATCACAAAAGCTATATAATTGGATGCCATCCCAAAAGAGCCGAGTAGCCTTGCCGTGCCATCCTCAGCAATCAATTACCTGCCAACTGGAAAATGCAATAAAAGTCAGCGTTGCTGAGTGAGTTCTAGTTTTAATAATAAAACATACTTTACTTTCATATAAAACCATTCATTACTTTAACGTGCTCACACATCATACGTACGCATAGATAATAAAATTATTATCTTCTTCATTCATTCATTCGTTCATTCGTTCCTTTTAACTTACTTGCGCATCGGACATCATCCATACCAATACCATATGCTACACCCCAATTAGTCTCAGCTACCGGGCCGAAGTCAATAAATGAACAGCTAAACGTATGCCACGGTACTAGGGGTAACCGATCAGTCTTAGCTACTGGGCCGAAGTCAATAAATGAACAGCTAAACGTATGCCACAGTACTAATGATAACTGATCAGTCATAGCCACTGGGCCGAAGTCAATAAATGAACAGCTAAACGTATGCCACAGTACTAAGGGTAAGCGGTAGAGGTTCCACATAATGGTCAATCACAAAGAAGGACCCGTTATCCGATGCATGCAAGAGGTGTCATCTCTTTCCACTTTACGTTACATAATACTTTATTTCATTCGTCATAATACGTGAAGCCATAAGAAAGATAATCATACATCGTAACAAGGAACATATCATACACATTCATCATCATCATACAGGGCAACATCATACATTCATAATATGCATAAACATGCAACATCATCACCATCATGCCCTACATGCTCTCTAAGGCCATAACCATTCTCTTACATGCTCTTACAGGTTACCTTACGTCCAAACTTACATCGGCACCTTTCCCCGAAGGCCAGAAGTCAAACTACACATTCCTTCGAGTGCAACAGCCCTATTCGGGCGTATGGACCCCCTTCAGTCGCATGGCCTCCATGCGACTGAACATCATGCGACTGGACCCATGCGAATGGTCATCTATGCGAATGAACATCCAATCGTGCGTATGGACCTCGTGCGAATGGGATTACAGCGAATGGGCACCTATGCGACTAACCTCATGCGACTAAGCATTTATGCGACTGAACCCTCAGTCGTACAACCCTTATGCGACTGGACTCCCAGTCGTGCGACTGAGTCCCAATCGTGCGAATGACCTTCAATCGCCCTCATTCGGCCGTATGGCCTTCATTCGGTCGCCTAGCCCTAGCTGATGCAGAATGGAGTTCATCCCGAACCCAATCTGCCATTTTCGGCCTCCAAGCTCATCCAAACCCATTCTAAGCCTAAATTAACCCTCTTGGACCTTAGGGATGCATACCATAACACCATACAAGCACACACAAGCCCGAAATCATACTCTAGACACATCATACACATCACACCCAAATGGGTCAAACACACACACTTGTAAAAACCGGTTTTGAACATCTTCCAGCCCCAAAATCAGTTGAAAACAAGTAAAAGTGGGGTCCTAGAACTCACACAATCGAGCACAAAGACAAGAGCTTCGATTTGGCTTGCTACTCGACGGATTTGGACACCCGAATCACCCAAAACACCACTTTTCTCCCTTTTCTCCTCTTTCTCTCTTCTCTCCTCTTTGTGAGCTGAAATGTGTGAAGTGTGGGGAGAGTGGGCTGCCCTCTCCCTACACATATCACCACATTACCTGACTTTTCTTCGTTGGCGAGTTTGGTCCCTTGACTTTGGACTTTATTTCTTTTCCTTCCTTCGTCGGCTTCAAAATAATAAATTTTCCGGGTGTTACAAGTCCACCCCCCTTAAATAGGTTTCGTCCCCGAAACCTGTCATTCCTCGAACAAACGTGGATAATGCTGTCTCATTTCTTCCTCAGTCTCCCACGTTGACTCGGATCCCTTCCTGTGCTTCCACTGTACACGCACAAGAGGAACCACTTTATTCCTTAGCCTTTTCTCCTTTCGGTCGATGATTGCCACTGGTTGCTCCACATAATTGAGCCGTTCATCTACTTCGATATCTTCCAATGGGACAATCATATCTTCATCTGCTAAGCACTTCCTTAGATGAGATACATGGAATGTCGGGTGAATTCCACTTAACTCATCTGGCAACTCCAGTCTATAGGCCACCTCTCCTACTCGAGCAATGATTCGGAAAGGGCCTATGTACCTTGGGCTCAACTTGCCCCGCTTTCGGAAGTGAATGATACCCTTCCAAGGTGAGATCTTCAACATAACCCGGTCACCCACCTGGAACTCAATCGGCCTGCGCCTTTTATCAGCATACGACTTCTGTCTATCTTTGGCTGCCTTCATGAAGGCCTTGATCTTCTCAAGCTTCTCAGTCGTAGCTTCGATTACCTCGACGCTTCCCAATTCCTTCTGACCAATATCACCCCAGCAAACGGGCGTTCTGCATCTCCTACCGTATAGCATCTCATATGGAGGCATACCAATGCTGGCATGATAACTATTGTTGTATGAGAATTCAGCTAACGGTAGGTGGTCATCCCAACTTCCACCAAAATCAATCACACATGCCCGAAGCATGTCTTCCAACGTCTGAATGGTCCTTTCGGACTGACCATCAGTCTGGGGATGATAAGCCGTGCTAATATGTAACCTCGTTCCCATAGCGTCGTGGAACTTCTTCCAGAATTTAGATGTAAACCGGGTGTCGCGATCCGACACAATAGACACCGGCACACCATGACGAGTCACAATCTCTTTGATAAACAGATCAGCCAACCTCTCAGATGAATATGTCTCGCGGATCGGTAGGAAGTGAGCACTCTTCGTCAAACGATCAACTATCTCCCATATGGCATCATACCCTTTCGGGGTACGCGGCAGCTTGGTAATGAAATCCATGGTGATGTGCTCCCACTTCCATTCCGGTATATCCAAAGGTTGTATCTTCCCGTACGGCTTTTGATGCTCGGCCTTCATCTGTAAGCAAGTAAGGCACTTACTCACATACTCCACCACATCGCGCTTCATACCCGGCCACCAATAATCTTTCTTCATATCATGGTACATCTTCGTGGCACCAGGATGAATGGAGTACCGAGTCTTGTGAGCTTCATCCATTATCTTCCCCCGTAGATCCCCAAAACGAGGAATCCACACACGATCGAATCGGGTTCTAACACCGAACGTGTTTTCGCCCAATTCTCCAACCAGACCTCTCATTCTTTCAGAGTTAAGATGATCTTCTTTCAATGCCTCATCTTGAAACCCTTTAACCTGCTTCATCACATCGGAGGTCATGATCAGCTGATACGCTTTCACCCGAATCGGCTCGGGCCTCTCTTTTCGGCTAAGGGCATCAGCCACCACGTTGGCCTTGCCCGGATGGTAGTGGATCTCACAATCATAATCCTTTATAAGCTCCAACCACCGCCTCTGCCTCATGTTCAAATCCTTCTGCTCAAAGAAGTACTTCAGGCTCTTGTGGTCAGTGAATATGGTGCACTTCGTCCCGTACAGATAGTGCCTCCAAATCTTTAATGCAAAGACCACAGCTGCTAGCTCCAAGTCATGAGTAGGATAATTGACCTCATGAACCTTCAACTGTCGGGATGCATAGGCTATAACCTTTCCTCTCTGCATTAACACACACCCCAACCCCGAGTAAGAAGCATCGGAATAGACCACCAGATCTTCACTTCCATCGGGTAACGCCAGAACAGGAGCTTGAGTCAATCTCGCCTTCAATTCATCGAACGCCTTCTCTTGAGCTTGACCCCATACGAACTTCACATCTTTTCGGGTCAGCTTAGTCAGTGGAGAAGCAATCTTAGAGAAGTCTTGGATGAATCTTCTATAGTAGCCCGCCAAACCCAAGAAACTGCGAATCTCGGATGGCGTCTTTGGTGACTTCCATTGCATAACCGCCTCCACTTTCGCTGGGTCCACCATAATCCCGTCAGGATTCACCACATGACCCAAGAACTGAACTTCGCGCAACCAGAACGCGCACTTGGAGAATTTAGCATACAGCTTCTCCCTCCTCAACGTCTCAAGAACTTCCTGAATGTGACCGGCGTGCTCTGCTTCGCTCCTCGAATAAATCAGGATATCATCAATAAACACAATCACTGATTTATCTAACATAGGCCGACACACACGGTTCATCAAATCCATAAAAGCAGCTGGCGCGTTGGTCAAGCCAAAGGACATGACAAGAAACTCGTAGTGACCATAGCGCGTACGGAAAGCTGTTTTAGGAATATCCTGCTCCTTTACCTTCAACTGATGGTACCAGATCGAAGATCTATCCTTGAAAACCAACTGGCACCCTGAAGCTGATCAAACAAATCATCTATCCTCGGTAAGGGGTATCGGTTCTTCACTGTCAACTTGTTTAGCTCGCGGTAGTCGATGCACATCCTCATACTACCGTCCTTCTTCTTTACAAACAGGACCGGAGCACCCCAAGGAGAGATACCGGTCTAATGAACCCCTTATCAAGCAACTCCTGCAACTGCTCCATCAACTCTTTCATCTCGGTCGGAGCCAACCGATACGGTGCCTTGGCAATAGGTTGGGCACCCGGTATCAAATCAATCTGAAACTCAATCTCTCTGTCAGGTGGCACTCCAGATAAGTCTTCCGGGAACACGTCTGGAAAATCACACACAACCGGTACCTCGGCTAGTTGTGGTGTTGGCGTATCCACATCCTTTACATAGGCCAAGTAGGCACTACATCCACGCCTCATACACTTTTCCGCCACTGCCATCGAGATCACCTTCGGAATCGTAGTAACCCGATCACCATATACCGTCACTGAACTACCATCAGGCGCGACAACCGAATCATCTTCTTGCGACACACAATGTTCGCCTCGAAGTCCGCCAACCAATCCATCCCAAGAACCAAATCAAAACCACCTAAGGCCATCACGAACGGTCTAACCGGAAACTTATGACCCTCGAGTTCCACATCACAATTCTCTATCATCTCAGAAATCCTGGTAGACTTACCTATGGCAGTTTCTACATCAAAGGGCGCATCAACACGTCTACTACTAACAGGCAGCTTAGCACAGAAAGCAGCAGAAATAAAACTTTTACTCGCACCAGAATCAAATAACACAAAGCTAAAGTTTGGTTCACCAGAAACGTACCGGACACAACGTCAGGGTCCGTCCTAGCCTCCTCCTGTGTCATGGTGAATGCCCTGGCGCTCGCCCTCGGTCCATCACCTCCCGTCCTCTTCGCCCTTGAACTCTCAGCCGTCGGCTTCTTGCAATCCCTGCTCATATGACCAATTTCCCCACAGTTAAAACATTTGCCCGTCAGGCAATCCTTCGCCATATGCCCAGTCTTCCCACACTTGAAGCACACGTTCAAACCCAGCCTGCATTCTCCCGCATGCTCCTTTCCACACTTTCCACATCTCCTTGACCCTGCTCCCGGTGTGGCCACGCGGCGGTCATCCACCCGTGCCTTTTTGTTACCCGTCGAGGCCTCACCCCGACCAAACCTCTTCCCGTTCCAGCTTCGATCACCACCACCCTTCCTATTCGCTTCAACCACCACCACTCCCCTCTCATCATAAAGTCTTCCGGCCAAATCGACCGCCGACCTAAACGTACTTGGTCGGGCGGCGATCATATGCCGGCGGACATCCACCGGTAAACCCTGAATGTACCTCTTGATCTTCCGAGAAAGAGGCGTCACCTGATCCGGCACCAACCGTGCCATCTCGTTGAACTTGGTAGTATATTGCTGGTGTGTCATGGATCCCGCCTCCAGCTGCAGGAACTCCCTCTCAATCTTATCCATTTCCCGATGAGGACAAAACTCCTCAATCACCATCTTCTTTAGTTCGGGCCACCTCATTCTCCCGATCGCCCGATTACCCTCTGCTTGGACAATGTTGTCCCACCAGCATAGTGCCGAGTCCACAAAGGAGTGGGTGGCAAACTTTACCTTCTGATCTTCTCGGCATTCGCTTATGTCGAGAACAGCCTCCATTTCTCTCACCCATCGGTGAGCAGCAGCGGCATTGCCATTACCGTCAAAAGTAGGGGGCTTGCATCTCATAAACACCCCGTAGTTACAGCCTCATGCCACCTCCCGCACAGGCTCCTCTTCCTCTTCCTCCTCATTATCAGAGAAAATAGTTTCAGGCTCCGGTTGCTCCCCCGAGGCCCGGTTTCTCTCCTTCCTTTCCCCTTCCTTCACAGCTTTAATGACTTCGGTCACTACAGACGGTAAGATTGTCTGCATGACCTGATGTACTTCCTCAACAACAGCCTCCTTTACCGAGGCCCTCAGATTCGCACTCTCATCCCCAGCTTCTGGATGAGGAGTCTCAGGTTCTGCAGGAACCTCTTTCTCAGCTCTAGGCCTTCCCTCTTAGGGCGTGGTTCAGCAACAGGGCCATCACGGCCTCCACCCCTAGAAGCTCTAGAAGATCTACCACCAGCCATTCTCTAATACACTGAAAGATTCAAACACCAACACGGTCATTCAAGGAAACAACTCAGTTTATGTCAAGTATAGTAAGTCCCTAATTACAGTGGCCAGTTGTGATTAGCCACTTACTGTACTCTTCATACCCCAAGTATTACCTGTCCTGACTACATCAGTATTCGAATCTACATACAACACATAACATATACCATGCGCACATAAACCGGTTAACTTTAAGAAAATACCTGATGGCACGCAGCTACTCAGTTTGGCATCCCATTCCCCATTCGTCCCATTCTCAGTTTAAGTTAAGGTTTATTTTGAAAATTTACCCATTTCACTTAAACTTTGGCTCTGATACCAACTTGTAAGGCCCCGTTCCCGGGACGCTTACAGTTGGTCATTCATCGCGCATAAAACATATAATTACATTACATTAAGAAATCATTGCAGCGGAAACATTCAAAAATGACATCACGTTTCATTATAATTACTTTTGCCAAATAATACATCATTATCCGGTTACAAAATTCATGTTTGCATTACATCACAAAAGCTATATAATTGGATGCCATCCCAAAAGAGCCGAGTAGCCTTGCCGTGCCATCCTCAGCAATCAATTACCTGCCAACTGGAAAATGCAATAAAAGTCAGCGTTGCTGAGTGAGTTCTAGTTTTAATAATAAAACATACTTTACTTTCATATAAAACCATTCGTTACTTTAACGTGATCACACATCATACGTACGCATAGATAATATCATTATTATCTTCTTCATTCATTCATTCGTTCATTCGTTCCTTTTAACTTACTTGCGCATCGGACATCATCCATACCAATACCATATGCTACACCCCAATTAGTCTCAGCTACCGGGCCGAAGTCAATAAATGAACAGCTAAACGTATGCCACGGTACTAGGGGTAACCGGTCAGTCTTAGCTACTGGGCCGAAGTCAATAAATGAACAGCTAAACGTATGCCACAGTACTAATGATAACTGATCAGTCATAGCCACTGGGCCGAAGTCAATAAATGAACAGCTAAACGTATGCCACAGTACTAAGGGTAAGCGGTAGAGGTTCCACATAATGGTCAATCACAAAGAAGGACCCGTTATCCGATGCATGCAAGACGTGTCATCTCTTTCCACTTTACGTTACATAATACTTTATTTCATTCGTCATAATACGCGAAGCCATAAGAAAGATAATCATACATCGTAATAAGGAACATATCATACACATTCATCATCATCATACAGGGCAACATCATACATTCATAATATGCATAAACATGCAACATCATCACCATCATGCCCTACATGCTCTCTAAGGCCATAACCATTCTCTTACATGCTCTTACAGGTTACCTTACGTCCAAACTTACATCGGCACTTTTCCCCGAAGGCCAGAAGTCAAACTACACATTCCTTCGAGTGCAACAGCCCTATTCGGGCGTATGGACCCCCTTCAGTCGCATGGCCTCCATGCGACTGAACATCATGCGACTGGACCCATGCGAATGGTCATCTATGCGAATGAACATCCAATCGTGCGTATGGACCTCGTGCGAATGGGATTACTGCGAATGGGCACCTATGCGACTAACCTCATGCGAATGGACTCATGCGACTAAGCACCTATGCGACTGAACCCTCAGTCGTACAACCCTCATGCGACTGGACTCCTAGTCGTGCGACTGAGTCCCAATCGTGCGAATGACCTTCAATCGCCCTCATTCGGCCGTATGGCCTTCATTCGGTCGCCTAGCCCTAGCTGATGCAGAATGGAGTTCATCCCGAACCCAATCTGCCTATTTCGGCCTCCAAGCTCATCCAAACCCATTCTAAGCCTAAATTAACCCTCCTGGACCTTAGGGATGCATACCATAACACCATACAAGCACACACAAGCCCGAAATCATACTCTAGACACATCATACACATCACACCCAAATGGGTCAAACACACACACTTGTAAAAACGGGTTTTGAACATCTTCCAGCCCCAAAATCAGTTGAAAACAAGTAAAAGTGGGGTCCTAGAACTCACACAATCGAGCACAAAGACAAGAGCTTCGATTTGGCTTGCTACTCGACGGATTTGGACACCCGAATCACCCAAAACACCACTTTTCTCCCTTTTCTCCTCTTTCTCTCTTCTCTCCTCTTTGTGAGCTGAAATGTGTGAAGTGTGGGGAGAGTGGGCTGCCCTCTCCCTACACATATCACCACATTACCCAACTTTTCTTCGTTGGCGAGTTTGGTCCCTTGACTTTGGACTTTATTTCTTTTCCTTCCTTCGTCGGCATCAAAATAATAAATTTTCCGGGTGTTACAAGAGATGAGATCTGATCTTGAGTCCTTAAATATCTTAAAATCTGATTTTAAAAGAGCTGAAAATGATTATAAACTAAAGATAGAGGACTTAGAGAAAACCATTTCAACTCTTAAACATGAACACACCAACTACAGGACTCAGATCAAAGATCTCATAACTAAGTTGACTGAATGCCAAGCTGAGCTTGTGATCAGCAAAGCCAGGGCAGAAAAATATGTTCTTGAAGAAGAGACCTTCAAGAACATAATATCCTCATCCTTGCATGCCAAAGTTTGTTATCAAGTTAAGCAGGGACTGGGATCTAGTGAGATAGCTCCTCCACACACAATCTTGTCAGTAAGATCTCCTAGGTGTGGAACTTGTGAAGATGAGCTTCCTCTCATAGACCCCATGACTGAAGAGGATGAAGAGGAGATGGTGAAGAATGTCTCTGAGAAGAATGAAGAAGAGCATTCTAAGAAGGGTCACCATTCCTTTGATGAGAGTAAATCTGTTGGGATGACCAAGTCAAGAAGGAAGAACTTGATCAGGAAGGCCAAGAGAAAGTCCAAGAAGGCTCAAGAAATCAAGGCCACCTTTAACTCTGTACAAAAACAAGTCTTTATTTCTACAGGATTTGAGGTGGTTAAGGCTAAAGACACAAACTTAAACTCTAGTAATAAGAGTTCTAGTGCATGTCCAAATCATCCCAGCATTAAGAAGAAGGCTTATTTGTTGTGCACTACTACTACACAACGTGAACCATCCAGCTCCAAAGACAGTTATATCCCTAAAAGGATTGCCACAACATCTGCAAATATGAAGATGGAAAAGGAAAGTGATCAAGTTCAGCCTTGTTCACAAAAGAAGACACTTAGGAAGAAGAAAATGGAGTGTGTCATATGTGGGAGTACCTCTCATCTTGCTAAAGATTGTTTTTATAATCCAAAGAGTATTGTCCACATGACCAAGAAAGAAACTTCTAAGAGTTTGGAGAAGAAGCAAGCTTCAAAAGGAAAATCTTTTCCTTTCGGAAGCTCCAAAATGAAGATGAAGACAAGTGGAAACTTGCCTTTGGAAGAAAATTTGGTCTCGAAAGAAAGGAATACTTCAGAAGCACTGAAGACTGTTGTAGTGTTAGCAAGATCTTCTGAAGGTCCAGTCATCAAAACTTCCAAAGTCATCAAAACTTCCAAAGTGTTGAAGGTCAAGTCTAATCTTCCAAAGGTGATGTGGAAGACAAAGAAAGACCAAGTGGTTGAAAGTTCTTCATCAACATCAGCAAATGATCCTCAAAATATGACAATAGGATCAATTACTGTTGCATTGTCTTCAACTTCTTTTGATGAGCCCAAGACCAATAAGGCTTGGGTTTCCAAATGTAACTAACCATCTCTTTTGTGCAGGAATAGCTCAAGACAAACAGAAATGTATGGATCATTGATAGTGGTTGTTGTTCCAGGCACATGACAGGCACTGGATCACTACTCCAACATTTTGAAAGAATTGATGGAGGACCAGTTGCCTTTGGAGGAGATGCTGGTGGTTACATTACCAAGAAGGGGCAGGGTCACAAATGGTAAGCTCAGCATTGAGAAGTCAAGGAGCTTGGATACAATCTTTTGAGTGTATCTCAATTTTGTGATTAGAGACATAACATGCTCTTTACTGAGCATGAGTGCATTGTTCTCAGGCTCGGGGTGGTCATTCCTCATGAGCATATCTTGCTCAGAGCCCCCAGGAAAGGGAACATGTACAAGATGGATTTGCAAGAAACATCTCCTTCAGGAGAAGTTTCGTGCTTTCTATCTAAAGCCAATAATGATGAGTCTTTCCTCTGGCATAAAAAAATGTGCCATGTAAACTTTAAAAATATGAATATATAAGTTAAGAATGATTTGGTAACTAGAATGCAAGAGAAAGAGTTTACAAGTGATGACCATTGTGTCGCATGCCTAAAAGAGAAGCAACATAAGGTATCTCACTAGCAATAGGAAAGAAACTCCAGCACTACTCCTCTACACTTATTACATATAGATCTCTTTGGCCCCACCAGTGTAATGAATCTAGAAAGGACCTCTTATTGCTTGGTGATCACAGATGACTTTACAAGATTCACTTGGGTTTTCTTTCTTAGAACTAAGGATGAGATCCCTGAGATTCTAAAGAATTTCATCTTAAAGATTGAGAATCAATATGATCACAAGGTCAAAACCATAAGCTGTGATCAAGGAACTAAATTTAAGAACCAAATCCTTGATACATTTTGTGATGAAAAAGGTATTACAAGACAATATAGTGCTCCCAGGACTTCTCAGCAAAATGGTGTTGTTGAGAGGAGAAACAGGACACTAATTGTAGTAGCTGCAAGAACTACATTGTTTGACTCTAAACTGCCCATCACCTTCTGGGTAGAGGCAGTAAACACTGCTTGCTATGTGCAAAATAGAGTTTTAGAAGTTAAGACACATGGTAAGACTCCTTATGAACTTTGGCACAAGAGGAAACCATTCATTGGTTTTCTCAGGTCATTTAGATGTCCTTGCACCATCTTGAATACCAAATATCAAATTGCCAAGTTTGAGGAGAAATCAGATGATGGACATTTTATTATATACTCTTCCCAAGCTAAGGCTTATAGAGTATACAATCTCAGAATCATAGTAGCTGAGGAGCCAACCAATGTGACTTTCAATGAGCACACTGTTAGCCCAGATTGAACACACTAATCAAATCATGAAGATTATATATCAAACAATGATAAACACAAACAAAACTCCTTTGATCTTCAATTAGATTGCAAATAATTTTTACAAGTAATCCCCTAATCTATTGGTCATGCAACCATTAGCAAAACCTAATTTTCATTAGCCTATTTATAGTCTAGACTAATATTCACTAATTGCACTTAACCCCCTAGACTATATAACTAGACTAAAACATGACTCAAACAAAGTAAAATATATTTTGTTCACATAAAATATATTTATTACAATAAAACTCCTAGTCATCTAAATCTTCAACGTCTCGTCTCGGTTCTTCGTCTCGAACGTGTCGGGTTTGACTTGCGCTGACTTTGACCATGACGTTAACTTTTGTTGACTTTGACTGTGTTGATAATATAAACTATCTTGTACAGCTCCAACAATACTCCCCCTTAGTCTATCATTATCAACGTCTTCAAACGAAATCAGCACCGAGAAGTCAATAGTAGAAAGATCTTCAAATTGAAGCTTTCTGAATCTGATGAGAAGATTATTCATCTCATAAGCTCCCCCTGTTTATATGCTTCCCTTATTCGAGTGCATCCTTTGTGAAGAGGTTGAACAACTTTCCCAAATCTCTAATCTTGAGTGCTTTAGAAGATATAGGAGGAGGATTCCTAGTTCGGTATCTTCTGCAAACTTGAGGAACAGGTTCTTTGATAAGGTACACTACTCAACTGATGATCGGCCATCATTTACAGTAAAAACTTAAACACAATCAAAAACACAATCTCGACATTTCTAATTAGATCATTTCATTTTAACAAAATAATCCCGTGTTTATCTATGTTTGAAAACAAACGAACCCATGTTTGTTTGTGCGTAATTTCTATGAAATGCATGAAAAATAATAAAATTGTAACAACATAATATGAAAGACTTAAAAGAATTTCGAAATGAAAGTTTATTATATTTTTTTTATTTTTATTATATATATTTATTATAACTTTTTTATTTTATATATTTTTTTATAACCGAGAACTGAATCGATCATGAGATCACATCCTCAAGATATACTTTAGCACAAAGATGAAATTAATCATCGACAAGCAATGAGATCACATTGATAACTGAATCTAATCATAGTGTTTGAATGATTTTGAAATTCTCAAACAGATTAATAACGATTGCTGATATATTTGTCCACTTAAACCCATGCCCTATCTTTTTCAACAAGCAGCAGATGATTCGTTAAGGTTCGATTAAGCACTTTAGAATGCTAGGACTCACGTATAACAAAGGAGATAACCATTTAATCATGTGCCGATGAGAGCTCCAGATCAGTACTATCGTACAGCAAAGGAGATCATCACTCCAGGTCAGTACTTCCGTACAACAGAGGAGATTAGCACAACCACAAGACACATAAATACACCAAACATGGCTCAAAGATATGGCTTATATGATTTGTATCATGGTGCGTGAAAGATCAATTCTCAATCTTATTTTTGTCAGGACTCAGTTTTGTGCAGGCCAAAATGATTGCGTAAATCCAGACATCCTTAAGCATATATTTTAATTTAAATCATTATGTTGCTGTCTACTTTATTCTTCAGGCTGAGTCTACCAAGCATATCATTAAAAAATCTATTTGTTTTTCTTTTATTTGCAATTAACAATAAGATGTGAATCAAATAACAGCATCAAATACTATCATTTCTCAATTTAAAACCCAACTCATGCAAGAACAAGCATTTCAAGATGATATACAATCATTTCTCAGTCATCTCTAATCAAGTTCTCAGTTCTCTTTTTTATTTTTTATTTAATTGTATAATACTCTCCCCCTAAATTTTAATTTTGCAAACCTATTTGTGTTTTTTTATTTTTTTATTATTTTATTTTCTTTTATATATTTTTTTTTATAAAACTGTACAAAAATAGAAATTTACCAAAGAAGGTCTTACAAACTACATTGATATGAAGATAAGAAATGATTTATCAAGAAATATGTAGTGATTGTGAAGTAAGAACTATGATTATGCAGATAAAAATCCAGATTGTGGATAAAATACCATAACCTTAACCAGTTTGTTTCGCCTCAAATTTGAATTAGGAACAATCTCTATCAGTAAACCGGGTTACTAACAGTCTTCCTCAATTGTTCCTGCACTAAAAACCAAATTAGTTTGTAAGAGGAACCGTGGCCATCGTAGTCCTGAGAGTTCATTTTTCAACAGTAGAAGTAACCTGATTTGGCACACAATCTGTTGAAATATCAGGAATTTCTGTATCCTTCTTTTTAATTTGCCAAATTTGTTTCGGTTTTGCCAATTTTGTTTTGAAGAAATTAAATTTGGAAATCATTTTCTATTTAAGATCGGATGAAAAAGAATTTGGTTTTGAACCTTTGGTTATTTTCATCTTTGAATCGTGTGAAACCGGCTTCACATGAAAAGGTTTGGATGGAGGGTTTTTCATCAAACCATTCAAAGATGTGTGATTTTTACCTCTTGATCCAAAGAAGCAACCCGTGTTGCCTTTACCAACTGGAACATTCTTTGTAGACTGTGATCTGGAGAAGCAATTCGTTTTGCCTTTATCATCCGTAGCAAGTCTTTGAGGACATTTCTTTACCACATGACCTTCTTTTCCACACTCAAAACAAGCTTTGAAAGGCTTTTGATTCTTTTTAGTCCCGTGTTGTACAGGTGGGGATGAGGATTGATTTGAGCTTGTAGCAGATTCTTACTTGTACTGAAGTTTCCTGTGCCGATCAGGGAATGAGATCTTCACTGATTGACTGGGTTGTTTTGCAATTGGAGAAGAGATCCGTATCAGTCTTGATTCAGCTTTTGGAAGCTTTTGAGACTTGACAATGTCAGGAGATATCTTGTGACACCCTGTATTTTCAGGTTAACCTCACTCACTTAACTTAACTTCTCTATGTTATGTTATCATTAATCAGATTATGTTAACCAAGTTATGATTATGAAGTAATAATAATTGTTAATGTAAAATACTAACTACATATAACTAACCTTTACCAACTAAACTTAATCAACTTAAAAATGTCATTTAGATTGATTGGAGGGACTATTTGTGCCAATCTGCAAATGTGATTGCAATAAAAACTCCAAACTCCCGTAACCTCCCATCTTGCTTCATCTCTACCGAAAGTTAACCCTAGCACCCCCACATCGACGGCTGCTTTCTTCCTCTCGATCACCTCAACCGGCGACAACTCCGACAGCCTCTTCAACTACGGCCTTTCCTTGCGTCGCTGACAGTCTTCTTTGCAAGCTAACGACACCGCAACCAACCGCGAGTACCCGACGATAGTGAACGACAATTGTAACAGCCCCGTACCTCCGTTCGGTAAGATTATTCGATCCATACTCATAATTGTATTGTTACGGTTTCGATTTCGGTTTCAATCTTGGTTTCGTTGGGTTCGTTACGGGCTGCATTGATCGGTTTCGTATGTGTTCGACGTTGTGAGCGTGTGCTTTCTGTATATATATATGTTACGATATGTATGTATAATGTATGCGTTCCTGTGCGTTATATATATGTATGTGTTGTATGCATATATATATATATATGTATGTATGTGCTTTCTGCGTATATATATGCCATGAGATAGATGCATATGGTGTGTGTTTCTTTGGTAGTAGGCTGCCATTGGTATGTAGGTATATGACTTTGTATGCATGTAATGCATGGATGTATTTGGCAAAGTTTTCATTACAGATTCATTGCATTGTATGTGTGTGTCTTCTTTTTACATTTTGTTCATGGATTGTTATTGGTGCTATGTTTGTTTTTTGTGTGTGTGTTTAGTGGACTTCTTTTGATGTATGGTGTGTGTTGTATGTTGATGGTTTAGTGTGGATTGCTAAATATCATGTGTATTTTTCCAGCCACTCGTATGTATCTTTGTGTGTATATGACTTCATGTTGTTACTGTGTGCATGTGAATGCACATGAAAATGATAGTGCATGTGTGGAAGTGTGTGTTTCTGTCGGGTGTTTCTAGTGTGACTGTGTGTGTGTTTTTAGATGGAGTGGTGGTGTTGTGATTGGAACATGATTATTGGTCATGTATATTGTATGCATAACCATGTATGTATGAGTGTTTCTATGTATGTAATGTTTGTGAGTGTGGGTTTATTGATACTTGTTAAATATATATGTATGTAGTATATATATATTAAGTATATGTAAGTGTGTTATGTTTGAGTCGTTGCGCATTTGTGTTGTGTGGGTTACGCATTCTTGAAACGTATATGTTTTATTATATAAAATCATATATATAAATGCATGAAGAGTAATTTTTACGTGATGTTGTATGAGCGAGAGTCATTTTGGTTTCATGCAGTAAAGGTAACTTAGTGTCTGAGTGTGCTTGTTTGGGAATGAGTAAATATCAATAACCGACACCGTAATCGAACCGCGACCGCGAAACCATACAAATTATATTAATAGTTAATTATATTATTATTAATATTTAGTTTAATTAAATATTAAATGAAACTCAGGTTAATTGGAACCCGATCATTTGTGCTTACATTTATTTGTTGCAACGCATTCGAGGTGAGTCTTCACGGCCCCTATTTTACATTACTTTCTTTTTGGGGGAGAAAACATGCAAACTTTATTTACAAATGGTTTCTAGTATTATTGTTTATCGCCTGTTACGTTAGTGCAAACATACTTAAAAGTCCCTACATTCTCGAACCGTTAGTAATGTGTAGCGAGGAAATTCTGAGTAGTACTACTGGGTTTGACAAACCCCGCCCGGGCTAGTCGCGCTGGCTTGACTGGAGGTCAAACGGGTGCATTATTGACCTAACATTTGTCACTGTCTAGGTTAGACGTGGCGGGAAGGCAACAAACATACAAACAGTCAGCTTCGGTTTGAAACGCTAACTAACTTGATTATAGGCTAGCTACCTATCGATATGCTTTAATTACTTTACCATTTGAACAGTTACAAACATTTTTATCTGTTATTAAACCTGTGAAGTCACCAACTTTATGTTGACACACTTTAGCATGTTTTCTCAGGTCACCGGAACGCTTAAGCTCATGTTGCACAATTAGAGAACGCACTCAGGACATGCATCATCAAACTCATTTATTTTGCTTTGAACATTTTATTTTGGCATAGTACTTTGGGAACTTTTAGTATGGGTTTACATTCGTCTTTACGCTTCCGCACTGATGTTTATTTTGTTTATGACTACTCTGATTTAATGTTCAAATGTTTATTTAAGTTCATATAGTGTCGTTTGATATGACCGTGTCTGAGATCCTGGTTTGTCACACGCCTCACGGTAAAACCCCGCACGTGGAATTTGAGGGTGTGACAGATTGGTATCAGAGCTACTGGTTATAGAGAACTAGGATTGCATTTGCATCTAGACTATAGCCTTAGACACAACACTAGCATTGCACAGACACTCTTACTTGTTTACAAACTTTGTACGAACATTCCATGGTATACTCGCGTTACGTTACAGAAAACCCATATCATCATCACCTGTACCATCCATGTCACCTATATCACCCTCGAATAGTAGGGAGACCGAGGACTCCGCTCGACTGCCTTCGACATCTATACCTGTTTCTTCACCCCCAGAGTCTAAGAGACGCCGACTTGAGCCTACCGTTGTCACTACGGGGCACGGGGAGCCCTTAAATTCCCATGACTCACCTAACACCCACGATTGGGACTGGTTACCAGGATTGATTGCCCGATGGATTAGGGAGGAGAACGTGCCCTACCCTCCTACCTCTTTTCATACTTGCTTCTACTTCTATCGTACCCTATCTTCCCTACCCGCCTGAACAATCATTCATCACCATGTAACTGCGATGAAACGTTGGACACGACATATGCTTGAGACAACCAAATAGATTCGAAATCTATCAGAGGATCAGACTCGGACATGTGAATACTTAGAGCTCCAAAGGAAAAGCCTTGAATCCACTGACGAGTGCCATAATAGACTCATAAGGGAAATTCTCTACCGATATGGGCAGGATTGTTTCCATCCAACTGATATATATTGAATTATGATTGTTGATTTGAATACATTGTACTCCTTACAATATATTTTTATCAAGAATTATTATTTGATTATTGACTGTTGTGGTTTGTGAAACGCATGATTATTTACATTGTACATTATGATGATTATATATTATGTATATTTTCTCATGTTTGTGTAATTGTGAACGTGAAGAATCATGTCTGGAAGAAGAGCTGGACGTCTTAGAGGAAGAGGTAACATTAACATGACTCAAGCTGAGTTAGATGCCATTATCAATGAGCGTGTTGCTGACGCGCTTGCAGCATATGAACAGACCCGAAATCAGAACCAGAATAACCAGAACCAAAATCAAGGAGGTAACCTTGAGCCTAACGGACCCATTGGTTTTTCCCTATGATAACTTATTATCGAATTCTAAATTTTCGTACATCGTCATGATCTTTTGATTCAGGCCAAGCAGTCTGTACATTCAAGATGTTTATGGATTGTAAGCCTCACTCTTTCAGTGGTTCTGAGGGTGCTGTTACACTACTTCGTTGGTTGGAGAAACTTGAGTCGGTTTTCGCCATGTGCAACTGTCCTGTTGGAAATCGTGTCAAGTATGCCTCTGGCACATTAGAAGGACCAGCATTAACTTGGTGGAACTCACAAGTCCAGACATTAGGACTTGAGGCTGCTAATAATCTACCATGGGATGACTTCAAGACTTTAATGAAAGATGAGTACTGCCCTAGAAATGAGGTCCAGAAACTGGAGGGAGAGTTTTGGAATCTTAAGATGGTTGGATCTAATATTGAGGAGTATACGACTCGTTCGCATGAGTTGGCTTCTTTATGTCCTCAAATGGTAACCCCGGACTACAAGAGAATAGAGAAGTATATTGATGGTTTAGCTCCTCAGATTCAAGCTAGTGTCATAGCTGCTGATCCTGATACTATTCAGCATGCTATCCGGCTAGCTCACAGGCTCACTGATCAGGTAGTGGCGCAAGGCACTCTACCTAAACGTAGCACTACATCTGGTTCATCTGACTATAAGAGAAAATGGGATAATACCACCAGCAAGTCCTCAAACTCGAACAACACTCAGCAACAACAAGTCAGAAAGTTTGATTCCTCCAGAAATTTCACAAATAATAATCAGAACAACAACAACAATGGTCAGGGATCGAGTAATTATGCAGGCAAGTATCCAAAGTGCAACAAATGCAATTTTCACCATCATGGCCAGTGTGATCGTTTTCGTTGCCAAAGGTGTGGAAGGATGGGTCATGCTGCTAAAGACTGTAGGGGTGAACTGATGACCAGGCAACAACCTTATCAACAACGACAGGGTGAAGTGACTAAAGGCTATTTTGAGTGTGGTAAAGAGGGTCACTATAGGAAGGATTGTCCAAAACTGAAGAATGGAAACAGGGAGAATAATGGAAACAACAACTATGGGAATGGCGCTAAAGGTCGAGCTTTCGTGATTGGGTCTAGTGAGGCAAGGAATGATCAAAACGTGGTTACCGGTACGTTTCCTCTGAATGACTGTTTTGCTTCTGTATTATTTGATACTGGCGCTGATAGGAGTTTTATCTCTGCCAAGTTTAGCAAACTTCTAGATGTAACGTCAACCGAAATAGAACCTAGTTACACCGTAGAACTAGCTGATGGTAAAATGATTGAGGCAACACATATTCTCAAAGGATGTAAACTAGAACTATCGGGACACAAGTTAGATATAGACCTCATGCCTGTTACACTTGGTAGTTTTGATGTGGTAGTCGGCATGGACTGGTTATCTAAGAACCAAGCTGAGATTATCTGTCATGAAAAGGTCGTTCGTGTACCACTTCCTAGTGGTGAAATCTTATATGTTCAGGGCGAGAAAGGTGGTGTAGTCTTTGGCATCATATCGTACATGAAAGCTCAGAAATGCTTACGTAAAGGCCATACCGCTATTTTAGCTATGATCACAGAAAAGACTATCGAAGAAAAGAAGATCGAGGATATCCCTATTGTTCGTGACTTTCCTAAGGTTTTCCCTGAAGACTTACCTGGTCTTCCACCGCATAGTCAGGTCGAGTTCCAGATTGATTTGACGCCTGGAGCCACACCTATTGTAAGAGCACCGTATAGACTAGCTCCAAAAGAACTGGAAGAACTGTCTACTCAACTACAAGAACTCTTGGATAAAGGGTTTATCAGACCTAGCTCATCACCATGGGGAGCCCTAGTCCTGTTTGTCAAGAAAAAGGATGGGACTTTTCGCATGTGTATCGATTACCGTGAACTGAACAAAGTGGCGATTAAGAATCGTTATCCTCTTCCCCGTATCGACGATTTGTTTGACCAACTTCAAGGGTTGAGCTTCTATTCCAAGATAGATTTGAGATCAGGATATCATCAACTGAGAGTCCGAGAGGAGGACATATCAAAGACAGCATTCAGAACTCGTTACGGTCACTACGAGTTTTTGGTTATGCCTTTTGGGTTGACCAATGCACCAGCGGTGTTCATGGATCTTATGAACCGCGTGTGCAAACCCTACCTGGACAAGTTTGTCATTGTTTTTATTGATGATATCTTGATATATTCAAAGAACAAGGAGGAGCATGAGGAACATCTTCGATTGATTTTGGAATTACTTAAACAAGAGAAACTGTATGCCAAGTTTTCGAAGTGTGACTTCTGGATTCGGGAAGTCCAATTCTTGGGCCATGTGGCCAATGAGAAGGGCATACATGTTGATCCGGCAAAAACAGAAGCCATCAGGAACTGGGCTACGCCTAAGACTCCAACTGAGGTACGACAGTTTCTTGGGTTGGCTGGGTACTACCGACGGTTCATTGAAGGATTTTCGAAGGTCGCTCAACCACTTATAGCATTAACTCATAAAGGCACAGTGTACAGTTGGGGTGACAAGCAGGAGTCAGCATTTCAATTCCTAAAACAAAAGCTTTGTATGGCACCGATACTATCCCTACCTGAGGGAATAGATGATTTTGTGGTATATTGTGATGCATCTATCCAAGGTCTTGGTTGTGTGCTAATGCAACGCGAGAAGGTCATCGCATATGCCTCCCGTAAGCTAAAAGTTCATGAGAAAAACTACACGACACACGACTTAGAGTTAGGAGCCGTTGTGTTCGCACTCAAGATATGGAGACATTACTTGTACGGTACCAAGTGCACCATTTATACCGATCACAAGAGTCTTCAACATATTTTTGAGCAGAAGGAGTTGAATATGAGACAACGTCGCTGGGTCGAGTTGTTGAATGACTATGACTGTGCGATCAAGTATCATCCGGGTAAGGCTAATGTAGTAGCTGACGCTTTAAGTCGAAAGGAAACACCTAAGCCAAAGCGAGTTCGAGCATTACAACTCACCATCCACACCGGACTACCTGATCAGATACGTGATGCTCAACTTGAGGCTTTGAAGGATGAGAACCTGAAAGTAGAGTCCATGCGAGGCATGGAAAAGCAGTTAGAGATCAAGTCTGACGGAGTTCGTTATTTCATGGAACGAATATGGGTTCCTTTGTATGGGAATCTACGAGAACTAGTGATGGACGAAGCCCATAAGTCTCGATATTCTATCCATCCGGGTTCAGATAAGATGTATCATGACTTGAAAGTTCTGTATTGGTGGCCGAACATGAAAGCTGATATCGCCACCTATGTTAGCAGATGTTTAACCTGTTCTAAGGTTAAAGTGGAGTATCAAAGGCCATCTGGTCTACTTCAACAGCTAGAAATTCCTGTATGGAAGTGGGAGCAGATCTCAATGGATTTTATCACGAAGCTGCCTTGAACTCCTAGCGCATGCGATACCATTTGGGTAATAGTAGATCGCTTGACGAAATCCGCACACTTCCTACCAATTAGAGAGGCTGATAGAATGGAGAAGTTAACTCGTATCTACGTAAGGGAAATAGTCTCTTGGCATGGTGTGCCAATTTCTATCATCTCCGATCGTGACGCTCGATTTACTTCTCACTTCTGGCAATCTTTGCAACGATCATTGGGAACACGGCTAGATATGAGCACCGCATATCATCCTCAGACTGATGGTCAAAGTGAGCGTATAATACAGACACTGGAAGATATGTTACGTGCTTGCGTAATTGACTTTGGCGGCCATTGGGAAACTCATATACCGTTGGCTGAGTTTTCTTACAATAACAACTATCACACATCGATCAAAGCTGCACCGTTTGAAGCATTTTATGGACGTAAGTGTCGATCACCTATTTGTTGAGCAGAAGTTGGAGAAAGTCAACTTACCGGTCCTGAACTTGTTCATGAAACAACTGAGAAGATAGTGCAAATTCGTAATCGCATGACAGCGACACGTGATTGACAAAAGAGTTATGCAGATAAACGGCGCAAGCCGTTGGAATTTCAAATTGGCGACAAGGTACTTTTGAAAGTGTCCCCTTGGAAAGGTGTAGTTCGTTTCGGGAAACGTGGAAAGCTAAACCCACGCTATGTTGGGCCTTTTGAGATTGTCAAAAGGGTTGGCCCAGTAGCCTACCAGTTGAACCTACCAGAAGAGCTTAGCGGAATACACAATGTGTTCCATGTTTCGAACCTAAGGAAATGCCTTACAGACGAGACTCTCGTCGTTCCATTAGACGAGATACGTGTGGATGAACAACTGCGTTTCTTCAAGGAACCGGTGGAAGTTATGGACCGAGAGGTCAAAACCCTTAAGCATAGTCGTATTCCTATCGTCAAAGTCCGTTGGAACTCAAAGCGTGGACCAGAGTTTACCTGGGAACGCGAGTATCAAATGAAGAAGAAGTACCCACAACTGTTCAAAGATCAGACACCTACTTCCTAAGGTATCATTTTTTTCAAGATATCCTTTCCTTAAATTTCGAGACGAAATTCCCTTCAACAAGGGGATGATGTCGCAACTCTCGCGAAACCTCACATTTCTTTGTTTATTTCTTTGATTTGGGTTCCTACGCAAGCTTCTGAATCACCCTTACATAGTTGTTGTTAAACCTTACGTTCTGCATTAACCTGACGTTCTAATTTTCGAGACGAAAATTCCTTCAACAAGGGGATGATGTGACACCCTGTATTTTCAGGTTAACCTCACTCACTTAACTTAACTTCTCTATGTTATGTTATCATTAATCAGATTATGTTAACCAAGTTATGATTATGAAGTAATAATAATTGTTAATGTAAAATACTAACTGCATATAACTAACCTTTACCAACTAAACTTAATCAACTTAAAAATGTCATTTAGATTGATTAGAGGGACTATTTGTGCCAATCTGCAAATGTGATTGCAATAAAAAATCCAAACTCCCGTAACCTCCCATCTTGCTTCATCTCTACCGAAAGTTAACCCTAGCACCCCCACATCGACGGCTGCTTTCTTCCTCTCGATCACCTCAACCGGCGACAACTCCGACAGCCTCTTCAACTACGGCCTTTCCTTGCGTCGCCGACAGCCTTCTTTGCAAGCTAACGACACCGCAACCAACCGCGAGTACCCGACGATAGTGAACGACAATTGTAACAGCCCCGTACCTCCGTTCGGTAAGATTATTCGATCCATACTCATAATTGTATCGTTACGGTTTCGATTTCGGTTTCAATCTTGGTTTCGTTGGGTTCGTTACGGGCTGCATTGATCGGTTTCGTATGTGTTCGACGTTGTGAGCGTGTGCTTTCTGTGTATATATATATGTTACGATATGTATGTATAATGTATGTGTTCCTATGCGTTATATATATGTATGTGTTGTATGCATATATATATATATATATATATGTATGTATGTGCTTTCTGCGTATATATATGCCATGAGATAGATGCATATGGTGTGTGTTTCTTTGGTAGTAGGCTGCCATTGGTATGTAGGTATATGACTTTGTATGCATGTAATGCATGGATGTATTTGGCAAAGTTTTCATTACAGATTCATTGCATTGTATGTGTGTGTCTTCTTTTACATTTTGTTCATGGATTGTTATTGGTGCTGTGTTTGTTTTGTGTGTGTGTGTGTGTTTTTAGTGGACTTCTTTTAATGTATGGTGTGTGTTGTATGTTGATGGTTTAGTGTGGATTGCTAAATATCATGTGTATTTTTCCAGCCACTCGTATGTATCTTTGTGTGTATATGACTTCATGTTGTTATTGTGTGCATGTGAATGCACATGAAAATGATAGTGCATGTGTGGAAGTGTGTGTTTCTGTCGGGTGTTTCTAGTGTGAGTGTGTGTGTGTTTTTAGATGGAGTGGTGGTGTTGTGATTGGAACATGATTATTGGTCATGTATATTGTATGCATAACCATGTATGTATGAGTGTTTCTATGTATGTAATGTTTGTGAGTGTGGGTTTATTGATACTTGTTAAATATATATGTATGTAGTATATATATATTAAGTATATGTAAGTGTGTTATGTTTGAGTCGTTGCGCATTTGTGTTGTGTGGGTTACGCATTCTTGAAACGTATATGTTTTATTATATAAAATCATATATATAAATGCATGAAGAGTAATTTTTACGTGATGTGGTATGAGCGAGAGTAATTTTGGTTTCATGCAGTAAAGGTAACTTAATGTCTGAGTGTGCTTGTTTGGGAATGAGTAAATATCAATAACTGACATCGTAATCGAACCGCGACCGCGAAACCATACAAATTATATTAATAGTTAATTATATTATTATTAATATTTAGTTTAATTAAATATTAAACGAAACTCAGGTTAATTGGAACCCGATCCTTTGTGCTTACACTTATTTGTTGTAACGCATTCGAGGTGATCTTCACGGCCCCTATTTTACATTACTTTCTTTTTAGGGGAAAAAACATGCAAACTTTATTTACAAATGGTTTCTAGTATTATTGTTTATCGCTTGTTACGTTAGTGCAAACATACTTAAAAGTCCTTACATTCTCGAACCGTTAGTAATGTGTAGCGAGGAAATTCTGAGTAGTACTACTGGGTTTGACAAACCCCGCCCGGGGTAGTCGCGCTGGCTTGACTGGAGGTCAAACGGGTGCATTATTGACCTAACATTTGTCACTGTCTGGGTTAGACGTGGCGGGAAGGCAACAAACATACAAACAGTCAGCTTCGGTTTGAAACGCAAACTAACTTGATTATAGGCTAGCTACCTATCGATATGCTTTAATTACTTTACCATTCGAACAGTTACAAACATTTTTAGCTGTTATCAAACCTGTGAACTCACCAACTTTATGTTGACACACTTTAGCATGTTTTCTCAGGTCACCGGAACGCTTAAGCTCATGTTGCACAATTAGAGAACGCACTCAGGACATGCATCATCAAACTCATTTATTTTGCTTTGACATTTTATTTTGGCATAGTACTTTGGGAACTTTTAGTATGGGTTTACGTTCGTCTTTACGCTTCCGCACTGATGTTTATTTTGTTTATGACTACTCTGATTTAAAGTTCAAACGTTTATTTAAGTTCATATAGTGTCGTTTGATACGACCGTGTCTGAGATCCTGGTTTGTCACACGCCTCGCGGTAAAACCCCGCACGTGGAATTTGAGGGTGTGACATATCTTGATCTATGAGGAACCAACATGCTCCTCTGTGTTTGATTCATCATCTGAGCTTGTCCAGTCTCGTATACACAGATCTGCTTCCAATGGATCTTGATTGTCAGGAATAGGATGTGTTGTTGTTGTTGGAACTTGATGATTAGGTGATTCCTGATTTATCTCTTCTTTCATAACCCTGACAGGCTCAAAAGTAGGAATTTCACCTGCTTTAAACTTATCAAAGAAGTTAGAAGAAATAGTAGATATAGATTTACAAACAACCGGGACTGAACAATCGTTAGCTTGACTGTCAGCATTCGGTTTATTGTATCCCATACCAGTTGTAGAATCATAATCATCTCGCACCTCATTAAGATTGACACCGCTTAAACCTACATGAAGACTATTAGTAGGTTGTTCAAACAAATCATTTCTAGGATGAGGTCTCGGGATAGGTGAATAACATAAAGTAAAAGGAGGTGAAACTAAATTAAATACAGTTTCACCATCAGATTTATATCCAATCCCATGTTTTACCCACACCCCTTGTTGTTTAGCAATAAGCTCATACTTTTTCAGGTGTGAAAGGGTCCATTTATCAAGCTTTGTTTTGAAGCTTTGTCGTTTCAAATTGAGCTAAAACTGCCCTTTCTCACAAAATATTAATTTCAACGTTACGCTCCGAAATGGTTCTTCCTAAAAGATCATTTTCAGCCAATGCTTCATTAAGTTTTCTTGAAAAAGCAATTTCATTTTTCTTTAATTCCTGATTGATTATTTTTATTCTTTTTCATTTTCCAGTAACAATCTGTTTGCCTTATAAATTCCCTATAACCAGATTTTGCAAGATGAAGAACACATATCCTGAACAGTCCCATAAGGAAGATCCATGATAGTTCGTTCTGCAGGTAATCTCTTGCAAACCCTTGTAATTTTTCGTTGTTCTTCTTCTTTGACATTCAGCATCTCATCAGCTTCAGATTCTTTCTCTCTTTTATCAGCTTTTCCAGCCTTATCATCATCGGTTCTCACAGACTCCGGTTTATTGTCATTGTCGACTTTCAAGCTTCATAGTTCTCTTCAATAGTTTCTCTGAATTCAAAATTTGAATCTGAATCAGTTCTTAATAACTTCAACTTTTCAATCATCTCTATTTTGTAATCAAGTATGCTTGTTATAGAAGAAACAATATCAATATTAAGCGCTTGGGTTTGATGTGGTAACAAGGCTTGCTGAAATTCGTTTCTTTGGATATCCAGCTCGATAGATTTTAGTCTGTTGATCATATCCATAAGTTTTGTGTCGACATAAACTCTTTCTTGCTTTATCATTTTAACTTGATGATTCCATATAGACGGAAGCGAGTCAAGAAGCTTTTAAATTTGTTCATGATTAATGAGATCTGGAACATGCTTCTTTAGATTATTTTCCACTTTTAAGAATCGATTAATCAAATCTGTCAATTTTTCTTTCTTCATTGTTGCAAAAGAGTCAAACCGGCTTTGTGCCGTTGTGAGATTATCTAATTTAAAGTCTTCTAAAGATGACATTTTATTAAATATTGTGAACAATTAAACGCCCCAAAAATATTTTTTCCAAAAAATTTAAAATAATTCTCCCCCAGGAAAAATATTTATTTTTTTGAAAACAATTATCACTCTATGCAATCTTAGCAACTGGGGTCAAGCTTGTTTTTTTGTATTTATAAATCTTTTAAAATCATTGACTATTTCTTTATCAGGATGAAATCAATTGATCCCAACTAGTCAATTTTATTTGATTTTGTTTAGCCCACACCTTTTTTTAAAAAAAAATTCAGCCTAATTTTTTGATCTTTAGCTAGCCCAAATTATTACCAAATAATTAGCCCAATGACTTTAAGTTTTTTAATGATTGCAGCCCAAATTTACTAAGCCAAATTTAGCCCATTAAACAATATCAAACCCTAACCCTAACCCTAACCCTAAATTGTAACAACTAAAACACACACTCAAGTGTGTTGAGAGAGAGAAAACAGCTCATATCCCCTGAACACACACTTCTTCCTAATTCCCCAATTCGAAACCCTAATTTCTTAATCTCTTCGATTTACAAAATCATCAATCGTTAGATCAATGGCCCGTACAAAGCAGACTGCTCGTAGGTCCACCAGCAGAAAAGCTCCCCGTAAACAGCTTGCTACCAAGGCTGCGAGAAAATCTGCTCCCACCACCGGCGGAGTGAAGAAACCCCATCGTTATCATCCAAAACCGTCACTCTCTGAGATTCGTAAGTACCAAAAGATAGGAAACACCGATGACCTCTTCATCTTCAGCTCAAGTTTAGACAACAGAAAGATTTGAAGCTGTATATCCTATACGTAAGGAGGTTGCTCTTGCTTGTTTCCCTGGAAGCAAAGCGATGAAACAGGTTTCTCAACAAATCATGACCATTTCATTAAAAGCTTCTGGAGAAGGAATCTCTGAGCTATCAAACGAAGCAGCGAGTATTTTTATTTGGTGCTTATCTCAAAATCCTGATTGTTATAAACAATGGGAAAAGGTCTTTTTGAATAATCTAGAAACAAGTGTGGGAATAACGAAAGGGGCTTTCTGTGTTTGTTTGTGGATTTTAAATTTTTATTTTTTATTTTTAATGTCGCTGGACTTTTGTTAAATTCGCAATTTGAAGATATAGATTCGCAGAAAAAATTTTAATTTCGCAGAAATTTTTTTATTTATTTTCGCAGATTAATATTTATTAATTTCGCAGGTTCCTTCTTGGTTCGTTGATGATTTTGGCTGCATTTTTGCTAGTATTTTCGCGCGAAAATGTGAACTTTTGTTCAGTTGGGTGTTAATTTCGCAGCTTGATGATTTGAAGATCCTCAAGAACACCAAGAACACACACTAGTGTTTGTGAGAGAAACTTTAGATCTGAAATATTTCTTTGAGTTTTCTTGTATAACAGATGTTGTCGATCAGAAATTTATGTTGTATATCTTCAAATTTGTAGTAGATTGTTGTAGATCTGATAAATTGATTGTGTTTGAGATGAAATTTGAATTTTAGATCTACTTTCTCTCTCTAAACCCCCACTTTCTCTCTAAAAATCTGATGAACACCTTCAAAAATCTTCAAAACTTCAATGAATTTGATCCAATATGGCTCTGATACCAAATTGTTAGCCCAGATTGAACACACTTGAATCAAATCATGAAGATTATAGATCAAACAATGATAAACACAAACAAAACTCCTTTGATCTTCAATTAGATTGCAAATAATGTTTATAGTCTAGAATAATATTCACTAATTGCACTTAACCCCCTAGACTATATAACTAGACTAAAACATGACTCAAACAAAGTAAAACATATATTTTGTTCACACAAAATTTTTTTATTACAATAAAACTCCTAGTCATCTAAATCTTCAACCTCTCGTCTCGCTTCTTCGTCTCGAACGTGTCGGGTTTGACTTGCGTCGACTTTGACTTTGACGTTGACTTTTGTTGACTTTGACTATGTTGATAATATAGACTATCTTGTACAGCTCCAACACACACTCCTAGTGTGAAAGGTTATGGTCCTGATTGGCTATTTGATCTTGATTTAGTTACCAACTGTTTTAACAAGTCTTGTGAGCATGTTTCAAGATCCACAGATATACTCCCTATAGGTGATCCTGACCCAACATTTGAGCAGAGAAGACCTTCATGCTACACAACTTCAGCTCCAGTTGTAACTAACCCTGCAAATGGAGTTTCTATTAGCACAATAATGACAAATCTAGCTAATACTTCTGGGGTGCCTTCAAATTCTAGCTTAGAGGCACAAAACTCTGATGAAGAAGCTTCAAATGTAGGAGGAAATGGTGGTTGTGAAAGTGATCAAGAATTTCTTGATGCTGACAACCACTCCATTGAATACATCATTAATGATGTCACACACTCATTGGATCAAGTCACTCTTGATAAGTGTGCTGATGTGGAGGGTGAATCTTCAATGCCAGATCTAAATTTCTCTAATTTAGATCTTTCCAAGCAACTTGCTGTGATCCCTCAACTACTAAGGATCCACAAGTCTCATCCTACCACAAACATCATTGGAGATGTTGATTCAGGGGTAAGAACAAGAGGACAAACCCACGATGCAAATGTTTATCTTCACTCTTGTTTTCTATCCCAGATAGAGCCTAAGAAGATTGATGAGGCTTTAAAGTATGGAAGTTGGGTTGAAGCTATGCAGGAGGAGCTGCTTCAATTCAAAAGGAAAAAGGTTTGGAACCTATGTCCTCTTCCTCAAGGGAAGAATACCATAGGAACCAAATGGGTGTTCAGAAATAAGAAGGATGATAGAGGACTTGTCATGAAGAATAAGGCAAGACTAGTTGTTAAAGAAAGGAATTGATTACACAGATGTCTTTGCTCCTGTAGCAAGACTTGAAGCTGTCAGAATATTCCTAGCTTTTGCTGCATCCAAGGATTTCAAGGTCTACCAACTTGATGTCAAGTGTGCTTTTCTCTATGGGGTGATTGATGAAGAGGTGTATGTCAGACAACCACCTAGGTTTGTAGATCCTGATCATCCTGATTATGTATGCATGCTTGATAAGGCTCTTTATGGACTGCAACAAGCACGAAGGAAGTGGTATGAGACTATCTCAGTATCTCTATCAGCATGGATACAAAAGGGGTACTATAGATGGAACTCTCTTCATCAAAGGAACAGGAAATGACTTAATGCTAGTTCAAGTATATGTAGATGACATTATCTTCGGGTCAACTAATCCAAAGCTCTGTAAAGACTTTGAGAAGCTGATGAAGGTTAGGTTTGAAATGAGTCCCATGGGGGAACTCAATTTCTTTCTAGGAATTCAAGTGAAACAAGTTGACAATGGCATCTTATAAGTCAATCAAAGTATGTACAAGACATACTTAAAAGATTCAACATGACTGATTGCAAGGTTGCTAAGACACCCATAGCCAGAAATCACTCCCTTGGACCTGATCTTGAGGGGGAGTGTGTGGATGAACATCTTTACAGGGCTATGATTGGGTCTCTTATGTACCTCACAGCTAGCAGGCCTGATATCATGTTTGCCACATGTATTTGTGCAAGATATCAAGCCAACCCCAAGATGTCACACCTGGACACTGTCAAGAGGATTTTAAGATGTCTCAAAGGTGCTCTAACACTTGGCCTATGGTATCCAAAAAATTCTGACTTCAATATGTATGCCTATATAGATAGTGACTATGGTGGCTGCAATATGACTGCAAAGTCTACATTAGGGGGATGTAAATTTTTTGGTAGAAGGATAGACTCTTGGCAATGCAAGAAACAATCCTGTGTGTCTTCATCAACTGCTGAAGCTGAATACATTGCTGCTGCAAGTTGTTGTGCTCAAGTACTTTGGATTCAGAATCAGATGCTGGACTACGGATTCAACTTCAAAGAGACGCCCATCTACATAGACAACAAAAGTGTTATCTCAATCACAGAGAATTCTATGCAGCACTCAAGGACAAAGCATATCAATATCAGGTATCATTTGATTAGAAATAACTTTGAAAAGGGGTTAATCAAACTAGTCAAAGTTAACACAAATGAACAATATGCTGATCTGTTCACCAAAGCTTTTGATGAGCAGAGATTTAAATATCTTGTATCAGCTATTGGGATGATTAACTTTGAGTAGCTTTTCTTAAAACTTAATCATATTATTTCTAAAACTTGTATGTCCTAAGATGCCTATTTTATCACCTTCATAAGCCCTTGTTTACTATGGAAGAAAAATCGTTTTGAATGACTTTCCTTAGATTTTTGAAAATTTTGATCCTTTTATCCTTCGAAAGATATGTTTTTACCTTTGGAAGAAACTTAAGTCTTAGAAAACAAACAACTACTTTAGTAGATTTACCTTCAGAAGAAATTTTAGAAATATCTTTCGAAGCTTAAATTTTACTTGAGTACTTGTATGTTTTTGAAGAACAATTTTCTTTCAAAAACAATTTACTCTCGGAAGTTTTATTATCCTTAGAATAAAATCTCTGAGTATTAAATCTCTTCCGAAACAAAATTTTCAAAACTCTTTGGAATATCTTCTGAAGTTATTTTTCCTTCGGAAGCTTTTCATCAACAACTTCCGAAGCTAAATTACCTTCGGAAGCTTTTTAGACTTCCAAGAAAACTACTTTTTGGGCAAAAGCAAACTACTTTTCAGAGGTGGGACCGACATCCGGATTTCAAAGTTTATCCTCTTTCATTAACTTTGTCTTAAATCCATTTCATATATATACCCAACGGTTCCCCCCTCTTTCACTCTCCTCTTCATCTGAACTATTCACAAAACCTAAATTCACCCACAAACCACCTTTGTTCTTCACTTTCTTCGTTCTTAAGCTTTCAAAATGGCCAACCTCAATCGCAGAAATAGCCCAGATGTTTCCATGCAACTACACAGACAACATAACCAGGTTGCTCTGTTGGACTCTGAGAAAGATCTTAGTTTCTCAGAGGTTTGTCAATTCTTGACTCTATCCAACTACTTTACCTCCCTTACCATTGATCCTCCTCTCTATGAGGATCAGTTGTTAGAATTTTGGAAGACCCGCCAAGAGGTCATCATGGATGGGGAGAAGGCACTGTCTGCCATAGTGCAGGGGAGGACAATCTTCATCACTCCAGCCATCATCAACACTCATCTTCAGCTGGATGATGAAGAAGGTGAGTTGTCCTTTCCAAAGGAAGCAGTAAATCATTCTTTTGAGCAAATGGGCTATGAGGGGGATTTCTCTGTAAAGACCTTCAGGAAAGGGAAGGTCTCATCCCAGTGGAAGTACCTACTTCATGTGGTCATCCACAGCCTATCCAACAAGCATGGGGGGTGGGACCAGATTCCTGAAGATCTCTCTTTCATTGTTCATGGAATGGTTCAAGGGGTCAAATTCAGGTACTCTCAATTTGTTTACACAAATTTACTTGCTAATTTAGACTCCTTAGAGTATTATATGTTCCCTAGATATGTTTAACACATTCTTAACTGTGAACTGGGCTCACAGTTAAGGGGTACAGGTAATATTTTTAAATTGGGACTGATGAAGCCTGGCATCTTTAAAATCATGAAGAAGCCAACTGTTGGCTTCTCTGGGGTAGAAATAGCCCTTTCCCCAAAAATGTTAGAGCTCATTGCTCAAGGTGACAACCTAGCAACACAACCTAGTGTTGAACCCACACCTTCTAGTTCTCAACCACCCAAACAGCTAGCAACACTCCTCATCTACCAAAGAAAATCTAAACAAACCCCTGCTCAAGCTATTGAGCTTGTGCAGGCCCTCATATCATCACTCATACAGGAGGAAGTGGACACTAGAGCTCCCACTTCTCCTGAGGAGCAAACCACTCCCATCCCTTCAAGAATCAGTGTTGAGGTTCCTCATGATCAACCTGATGAGCTTATTAGCCCATGAGCTTAAGCCTTCACTCTGAGTCTCAACACTCAAGTGAACAACTTTCAGGTGACAGTTACCATCCCTAGCCTCTAGATCTAAACCAACCCATTCCCAACCTATAATTCTATGCTGATGAAGGCATAGGATTCAATGAGTACCATGAGTCTCTCTACTGCTCCCCTACTCAAAGAGAGATGACTGCTTCTGATTCTCCTATGTCTAGCCCACATCATTCACCCATTACTAAGGTGGATCTCTCTGAACCTGTACTGTACATCCATATGGAAGAGGCTCTCACTTCTGTAAGTGATTACATAATTAAGACCTCAACCATGGTAATTCAGCCCATTGACACTTCACTTGATGTTGTCAGTGAGCAAAGGAAATCTAGCAGCAAAGAACATGATGCTGGTAGTGAGAGTGAGGACTTTGGTCCAATTTTCTCATCCCCAATTATTCTTCTTTTGAAGATGAGGGGAACATGAGACTAAAGGTGAAAAATTTGACAAAAACCTGCACCTATTTAGTCTCTAAGGTTAGTCACCTTGAATCTTAGGTGACTACCTTACAAAAGAGGGTCAATGATCAGCAACTTGAGATATCTTATCTTAAGGAAAAACTAGCTAGGAGACCTTTAAGGAGAGCTCATCCAGAAACACAATAACCTGTGGATGTAATTGACCTAACTCCTAGCTCACCTGTTGAAGTGGGTGATGCTACCAAACAAGGGGAGAAAGTCATAACAATCATAGAACCTAGGAGTTCCTCACAGAGTATGGACATTGAGGACTCACCATCCTCACTTGCAGTTGTCCATGCTCAGCAACCTCCTCAAGTTCACTTTGATGTGGACTCACTCATACAACAACTATTTGAGGAGGGGATTCCAAGGGCTATGTCAACTCCACCCCAAGAAGCTTCTAATCACATTATTGGGTGGAGGTTTGATGCTGATAGAAGAACCCTCATACTTAAAAGAGTTCAAGGACAGCAAGAAGTCTTTAATTTTCAGACCTTGAACTACTATGAAGGTCTTGACCTGGTCAACATGCCACTTGCCAATCCAAGCCAATCTAGGCAAGCTGACAGGATGGCTCTAAGGATTCAAGACTGGATTGCTGAAGTCTTTAAAGCAAGAAGACAAATGCGAGCAGGCAATGCCATTGGTCAACTGGATGTTGAGGTGGACCCTAAGATTAGCTTCAAAGGGAAAACCTTGACTGAAGGCCTAGTGATAGAACCTGTAAGCTCTGTCTCACAACCAACAACTTCAACAATCCATTCCTTCAATAAAACACCTGCTGGTGAAGGTGTATCACAACCTCTCTCTGGCCAGAGCATGGAAGCTACTCCAAGCAATGAAGGCCAAAGCTCTCTCCACCCTGAGTCATAAAGGTCTGTGGGTGACAAAGGGAAAAGGATTTTAACTCCTGAGGAGATTGAGGAGGAGGAGAGTGAGAGGAAGAGGAAGCTAAGGGGAGATAGTTCCACCGGATCCTCAGGCTTTATAGAAGCTGCAATCAAAGCTGCCCCCAGACCAAACACTCAAGATGATGAGTTGAGGGTAGTCAGGATTACTTATCTACAAACCTAAAACTATGACATTGATGAGATCATATCTCTCCCCTTAAAGGAACTCAATGAACTGGCTGACATGGAAGTGTCAAGAGAGATTAAGGAAACAGAGGATGCAAAGTTGCTACTCCAAATCAAAGAAGAAAAGAGATAGAAAAGATTGTACAAACATGTTCCTACTCTCTCTCTCCAGTTCAAGAAAGCCCTGTGCAAGAGACTGTGGCAACTCCACAAGAACCTTAGGTAGAAAAAGAAACTGACAGGCAAAATATAATAAACTACCTGAGTGCCACAGGATTACCAGGCAGCTGCACTTATTTCCTTGTCCTTTGAGTATATTGAGTTTGAATATATCAAAAGTACTCAAAGAAAAAAAGGCAACAAAGAGAAAAATAAGGAAGAGGCTGCAAAGTCAAGAGCCATCATCCAAAAGAGTATGAAGAAGTCTGCTGACAGACAAAGGATGATGAGCTTCTTGAAGCTATATGGATTCTCCGGAAGGAGACTTGGCCCAATGTCTCTATCCACTATGGATGAGCACATCAGGGTAATCAAGCAGAAGATCAAAAGAGGAGAGCTCATTGACTTACACTCCCACCAAGTTAAGCCCCTCCTGAAGTGGAGGTTAAGGTTGAACAATTTGAGACAAAACAAGCTAAACCTCCTGTTGAGTCTCAACAAGCTTCATCTTCTGATCCACAGCAGGGTCAAACTCCCTCTCCTTCTGAACCTGTGAGGGAGGTAGACCCAACTGAGAAAGACAAGACTAAACAACAAGGTGCTGAAGGCCAGTCTTCTTAGTTGAAACTCTCAAAGAGGAGGAAAAGGATGGCCTCTAGACCCAAGTCAAAGAAAAAGAAGAAGTCAAAGTCATCCCCCTCCAAGCCTTAGGATGAATCAGATCATCCTGAGAGAGTGCATGAAGAGGCACCCCAATCAACTCCAATTCAAGTGGCTCTTTTTGCATCAAAAGACCCATCTTATCCTGGACCTTCACAACTAATCCAGAAAGATGGTATGTGATCAGAGATCAAGGTGGTGAAGATGTCTACTATGATAGTCTGAGTGATCCTGCCCATCTAATGAACAAGTGTATGGCATCATCATGATAAGGACTATCAACATCTAAAAGTCTTCATGTGTTTTGGTAGCATCAGCCTAGGGGGAGTTTGTAAGGTTTCATATAGGGCTGATGCATCTAAAAGATTCAAAGTCTTTCCTGCATGCATGCACTGAAGTACAGAGTAGAAATGCTTCGGAAGTTTTACACCATGCACTAGAAATATTCTAAGTGTAAAATCATCCGAAGCCAAGACCAACATCTTCCGAAGCCAAAAGTGAAGTCTTCCGAAGCTTCAAAGACAAAGTCTTCTGAAGCCAAGAAATGAAGACAGATTTCTTCCGAAGACTTTTGAACACATGCTTTATCTGGTGTACTTTACAATAAAGCTGGACCACCTTTTCACTGCAACTCTGTTCAGTCACCAACTTACATAAGTTGGTGAAAAGGTCCATGCTTTTGGTAACTTTACATTAAGGTCTTGAGTCTGTGCTTTCTACTCTATGTACTTTTATCCTTTTTGTATTATATTAGGATGTGAGCTATGGCATGTCATAGTCACTAGTCAAAAGGCAATTTGCCTTTTGACTCTATATTTGATTTTGTTGTCTAGTTCAAATGTTTCCAGTTGGCCTTCAAAGTATGGCCGGCTGTAGGATGTAGTATAAAGTATCTCAGGTCCTTGTAACTTTCTTTATGCTTTGTAATACTTGTAAAGAACTTGAGAGCAATATACAGCATTCTTGAAAACCAATATTTGTGTTGTTTGCTCTTGTTCTGTCTCATATTTACTTGTGTTCTTAGTATCAATCTCATAAGTTACCAGTTTCCTATTTGATATGTTAAGTGTTCTAAAGTTCTCTCCTCATTGTGTGTTGTGTTGTAAGTGACCATCCCTTGAACGGTCCGCAAGTGGTTTGCCTCGCGCGATGCGACGGGTGTCACCGAGTCTCACTTGATAAGCGCAATCTCCTTTCTGACTTAAACATTAATTATATTATTATTATTATTATTATTATTATTATTATTATTATTATTATTATTATTATTATTATTATTATTATTATTATTATTATTATTATTATTACTATGTAATATTTAGTAATTATATATTATATACTTATGTATATAAATAAGATAATACTTAATTATAATAAGATATAGTTATAAATATATAAATAGTAAATGTAAATTTAATTATTATTTTAAAAGCATTACTAATAAGATAACACACTTGTATATTGTGCTTAAAAAGTTGTCTTAGTGTCTTACACATTGAATAAAATTACAATTGTATCCTCCCTATATGCTTTATCTATACTACTATATAATAGAGAAACCATGGCTAGATTTGTAATTATACGTCAATTTTAAGAAGTCATATGAAGAGTTGCAAGCTTTAATGTGTAATGTTATAAGATTTATTCCTATTATACCCCTTTTAAGCTATAAATATTTGTACTCCATCATTTCCTAATTATATTTAAAGTGTAACTATTATATTTAATGGTATCCTAATCTATCTATATCTATACTACTATATAATACAAACTTTGAACAACATTATAATTTTAATCCATTTTTAAGACACTTAAAAACAATTTTGTTACATTTGGTACAAGTGATTATGCATAACTTGTTATTTACAAATTTGCTCATCCCGATAGTATTATAGATATGTTTGATATCCCACATTTATTACCAACTCTATTATTGTTGTTGTTGTTTGTTGTTGTTGTCATTCGTTTGCGCATCAGGTGAGTTCATGCCCCACTTTTTATACACTCTCTTTTGGGGGAGATAGCATACTTATTATAAACGCTTTATTATTACAAGTTGTGTATAGTATGATATAGTGTGATATACCTTGGAAGCCCTCACACTTTCGGATCGTTAATATTGATAACTAGCGGGAAATTTTGGGTAGTACTACTGGGTCTGAAGAGCCCCACCTGTACGACTCAAGGTCAAACGGGTGAAATATTGTCCTAAACACAAACATTTTCACGACCTGGTAAGTCGTGACGGGAGGCAACAAATGAAAGTCAGCTTCGATTGCGAAATCACTATGGTTTTTACTTGTGAATATAGACTAGCTATTTATTTCAATGCACTTCTTATGTTTTACAACAGTTATTGGTTATGTTAAACGCAAACTCTTGAACTCACCAACCATTGTGTTGACTCTTTTAGTATGCTATTCTCAGGTCGTTAAATCTGGTTGCTAGTAAGAGCACATCATAGTCCAGCATGCATACAAGGCTTTGTATTATGTCATGACATTTGGTTTTCTATTTATGAGTTTTTAAACAATGGTTTGGCACGTGTTTTGCTAATGTTGCATTTTAAATACTTTGGGTTTGATTTACTTACAAACGCTTCCGCACAGTTTTAAAGTTTTAAACTTTGGTTTGTTTTTAAATGTTGCATATAGTGTCGTTCTAAGTAACTAATGACTGGGATCCTGGTTTGTTCACTTTTCTCACGGTAAAACCCCGCAGGTGGATTTTGAGGGTGTCACAACTAGTGGCTACATTGTTCTGTAACCGGCGACAACATTATTCTACCACCTACGACAACATTGTACTGAAACTGCTGATGTATAGAGGTGTCGATTGCAGTCTATATTCTACAATGTTATCCTAAACATAGAATAGATAATAAGGATTTATTCTAAGTGTTTAGATTTCTTAGTATAAATATCTCACACTTGTATAGTTTTAAGGTTAGCTTGTTTGCCCACTTGTTATCCGCATATATTCATCTTTGTAATAAAAAAAGTTAACAAGTGAATACTTTGAAAGGACCGTTTGCGTTATTATTTTTCAAAGTATTTATGTTTGTTAGTAGACAGTTAACTTATGTTTCACATTTGTTAACTGCCAACCACTGGAAAGTCTTGTTAATTCATAACCCGATCCAACAAGTGGTATTAGAGCTTTGGCTCATGATTGGAAAGTCACCTTTCAACAAATCACTTGTTTCTTTTAATCATCCTTTCAAACACCTTATTCCTTCATATCCTTCATCCATTCAAAATAACTATTGCAACCATTTCAAGTAAACATGACTTGGAAAATGGCACTCAAACCAAACCCCCTATGTTTACCCCACATGATTATAATACTTGGAAAATCAGAAAGGAATATTTTCTAAGGAAACAAGATCTGAGGCTGTGGCTTTCAATTCAAAATGGACTATTGTTGGAGCTGTACAAGATAGTCTATATTATCAACACAGTCAAAGTCAACAAAAGTCAACATCATGGTCAAAGTCAACGCAAGTCAAACCCGACAAGTTCGAGACGTAGAACCGAGACGAGACATTGAAGATTTAGATGACAAGGAGTTTTATTATAATAAATATATTTTGTGTAAACAAAATATATTTTATCTTGTTTTTAGTCATTTTATATGTGATTTCATTAATTAGCCTAAGTCTAGACAGTTAAGTGCAATTAGTGAATATTATATTCACTATAAATAGGATAACTGTCATTAGTGTTGACTAGTGGTTGAATAACCAATTGATTGGGGTTTTCACTTTGTACAAATTATATGCAATCAATATAGATCAAAAAGGGGTTTTCTTGTGTTTATCATTGTTTGATCTATAATCTTTAGTTATTTGATTCAAGTTTGACTATCCTGGATTTACAACTATAAGTCCCTATGGTCCAAGCTTCCAAATAACAAAGAGCTATGATTCCTAAAGACTCCATAAAGTACTCAGATGAAGATGAAGATCCTAAGAAGAGAGATGTAGACTCAAAAGCGTTATGGCTGATAAGGATGAGTATACCCAACACCATCATTCATGGATTCAAGAATTTCACAACTGCTCAAAAGTTATGGGAAGCATTAAAAAAGAGATTTGAGGGGACGAAGACATGAATAAAACCAAAAAGAATGTCTTAAGCTGGACGAAAATGGAAAAGAGTGTATATTGTATGTTGAACTGCTAGACTCTCTTAATGAGGCCGGGTGAAAATGGAAAAGAGCCTTAATGGGAGAAACCATGGAAAAGAGATTTGAAAACTGTAATTTCATAATGGGAGAAACCATGACTGCTACAGATCTCATATATGTTGAACTGGTAGACTCTCTTAATGAGGCTGGGTGAAAATGGAAAAGAGTAATATTCTTAGAAAGTTTTTAAGCTCACTGCCGAAGACATGGAAAATGTACATTGTGTCCATAAGAAGAACTAAAAATCTAAAAAAATAACTATTGAGGAGTGTTATGCCATTCAAAGTGCCTATTAGATGGAGATGGATGCAATCATTCGACAGATTATCAAACTCCTCAAAATCATCAGCACCCATGGCACCCATTCAAGAACCCTTTCACTCCCAAGCCTACCAAGTTCTGATGGTGACTCATCAAGTACTTATTATCACCTATCCAGAATCTCCAACTGTTGAATCACAATCATCACCATCCTTTAACAGATGGAATCAACAGCCTTCATCATCCTTTTCACCAAACTACTCCTCAAACTCAACCTTTGTCGGTGAGCAAGCCACTTTTTCCAAATCTTAGAAGATCTTGAACGCATTCATCCAAATAATCTTGAAGAACTAGACATCAACTACCAAATAGACATGATCTCTTTCAAGGCTAAATAGCTCCTGGAGAGAACCTGAAGAAAATTTTAAAGGCAAAGAAGATCAGGATTTGGATTTGACAAAAGCAAAATAAAGTGTTTCAATTGCAATCATCTAGGACACTTTGCCAAGGAATATAAAGCACCCAAATCAAATCCTTCTCCCTCAAGCACACCAAATTTCAAACGATCCACAACCTACCAAAGCCCTTCTACTTCTATCAATCAAAGACACACGACAGCTATAGCTTTAGGAGAAGAGCTAATAGACTGGAGCTTTCGAGTAAAAGATATCACTCCCATCAACAATGCATTGATGGCTGGCAGATAAAATTTTTCATCTCAAGTAATCTCTGAATGACGTTGTACACCTGAGTGCATTACTAAAGTAAACATGTACGAAATTCACAACTTGGATCTCATGAATGATGAGAATCAATCAACATTCTTAAAATAGATTTTAAGAAAAAAGAAAAGATAAAAGAGATAGAAAGGGTTGTTTCATAATTAAAACATGAATAAATATACTTAGAGATCCAAATTGATGATCTCTTGAACAGGTTTAATTTAGCAAAATGTGATTTAGCAATAGCTAAAACATACGCTGATAAGTACCATGTTCAAACTGAAAAGTTTGAAAAATTACTTGCCTTTACTAAAAACACCCAAAAGATATATCAAACCAAGATATGATTAGGGTACAATGTTGTAGAACCACCAATCGTCTACACTCCAGCATATAAGAAGTAAATGAGGAAAATAAGAGAGAAGTTAAAGTGAAAGAAAAAGGAGGACAGAAGAAAGAAAAGGAAGTTAATGAGGAAGAGAAGGAGAAAACAAGGAAAGGAATCCAAAGAAAGACAAAGAAGAAAGTGATTATGAAGGTGAAGTTTGTTAAGGAAAACTCATCTTCCCAAATCAACAGACTAACTACTGAGTCAATCCCCTCCATCAAATCAAAACGTCAATCAAAGCACAGTTGCAACAAGAAGACACGTAATAGAAACCGTTGTACGGGAACCTCAAATTCTTCAGAAAAGATACCACAACCCTCTGTTCAAAGGTCTACTCTTGAAGTAGTGAAGATTCATAACAAGAAGTTCCCTTGGAAGAAAATTGATCTTACCACACATATCGACTACAAGCTCAATAAGGCATGTGTGAAAACATGAAAAAGAGTGAGGAAAATCAACAGGTGAAGTCTTCAAGGAAGAAGGTGATACCTTAAGATTTGATTGATCATGAGCTGATAGGAAGAGAGAAGAGATGAAGAAAGATATAAAAGAACTTAAAAAGAAGATTAAGTCAGCTAAGCAGCAGATCAAGATCATGTACTTTATGTGTGGGGAAATCACTCATTATGCAAAAGATTGTAAATATAATCCATGGGGTTAGTCTATCAACCAAATCAACAAATTAAAATACTCAAAGAGGCACCATGTAGCTACTGATCAACCATTTAGAAGAAAGGATGGTACTCACAAAGTCATTCGGAAGACAAACATTTCAAGTGTTGACCCCAAGAAAATTTGACCACCTCTGAAGAGTCTGCCAAACAAATCAATCACTTAAAATCAAAGAAGATGAATGTCTTACCATCTCCAAAAGCATCAAAAGGTAATCAAAGTAAAGATGATGTCAAAGCATCCAGCAATTCCAACGCCAAAAGGAAAGTCTAGAGACCAAAGGCATCTACCGATCTTGATATGACTCTAGATGACCCAAAACCTTAAATCAAGCCATCGGCACTTAAAATTGAAAAACAATTGCTGAAATCTGGAAGACCCAAGACCAAAGAGGCTTGGGTCCCCACTCATCACTAACAAAATTATTCATGTGCAAAAACATCCATAAACCAAAGATAACTTGTGGATTGCAAATAGCAGATGCTCTCGGCACATGACAGGTAACAGATTATGGTTGTTGAATCTTGAACCATATAATGGTGAATCTGTTGCCATTAGAAGTGATACAAGAGAAGGATATATTACTAGCAGAGGGACAATCGCCAATGGGAAGGTAAGCTTTGATAAGGTGAATTATGTCAAAGAGTTAAATTATAATTTGTTGTGTGTGTCTTAGCTGTGTGATAAAAAACACAACACTTTCTTCACATTGCATGAATGTATTGTTGTATCTCCTTGTTTTGTAGTTTTAAATGATAAAATACTTTTAAGAGCTCCTAGGAGAGACAATATGTACATGCTCAATATGCATAATGCATCACCTTCAGGAAATATATCATGCTTCGTTTTTAAAGCTTTAATGAATGAATCCTCTAATTAGCACAGAAGACTAGCACATGTAAATCTCAAAAACATGAATAAACTAGTTTGAAATGGGTTAGTCATAGGACTATCGAACAAAGAGTTTGCATGTGCTTATCACTGTGTTGCTTGTCAAAAGGAAAAGCAACATAGAGCTTCTCAAAAGTCCAAAGAGTCGAATTCTATCATAACTCCTTTACATCTATTACACATGGACTTGTTTCGTCCAATAGAGTAAGGAGTTTTGGAAAAAAATCATATTGCGTGGTAATAATAGATGACTTTACAAGATTCACTTGGGTTTTATATTTTAAAACTAAAAATGAAATTGCTAAAATAATAAAATCATTTGTTATTTAAATTGAGAACCAAATTGATCAAAAAATTAAAATTATAGGTGTGATCAGGGTAGAGAATTTAAAAACCACACTCTTGATCCTTTTGTGAGTCAAAAGGTATTGCTATACAATATAGTACTCCTAGAACTTTTCAGCAAAATGGAGTTGCTGATAGGAGAAATAGGACACTTATTGAGCTAAGGACCAGGTTGTTTGAGTCCAAACTTTCTATAACATCTTGGGTTGAAGCAGTCGGCACTGCGTGCAATGTTAAGAACAAAGTGTTAATAGCAAGACATATGGGAAAACTACTTATGAATTGTGGCATAAGAGAAGACCACTCATAGGATTTTTAAGACCTTTTGGATGTCCATGCACCCTCTTAAATACAAAAGATCACTTATCCAATTTTGCTGAGAAATTTAGATGGGTTCTTTGTAGAATACTCATCACAGGCTAAGGCACACAGAGTATAGAACAAATTTAACCACACCATTGAGAAATCTAAATAATGTTATGAAAATTCCCCAAATAGTGTAAGATGTACCCCAAGTTGGATGTTTGATCTAAATGGATTCATAAATGAATTTAACCATTTGCTTGAGAATGTTTTAGGAGACGCACTTGAAAGATCAGTAAACCCACAAAGCATGAGTACTGTAGATTACAGAGTTGATCTCCCACCTGGTTTCAGTCACATCAGATTAACAACAATCAGTAGGATGCGGATGCCAGTACTGCAAATGTAATAAATCAACCATCATATGATCATGATGACTTATCAAATTAGGAGTCTCATGAGCACTATGGTACTAGGCAATCTCTTGACAAGCAAAACAAATGTGGCAAATGTTGAAGTAGGAGTCAATTTGGTAGTTTCGATCATTACCATCGGTCTATATGTTGAACTTCCTAAAACAAATTTCTACAAATTGGATTTATCTAAACAGCTCCAAGTGATCCCTAGACTAAGAATTCATAAAGAGAAGAAGTTGAGAACGTCGTTGGCAATGTTGATGCTGGTGTCAAAACAAGAAGCAAAGCTCATTAGGCAAACATCTATTTGTTCTCATGCTTCGTGTCTCAATTGGAACCAAGAGAGAATAGCTGGGTGGAAGCTACGTAGGAGGAGATTCTTCAGTTTGAAAGAAGGTTTAGAAACTATGTGTACTTCCTAAGGGGAAGATTGCAATAGGAATCAAATGGGTTTTTAGAAACAAGAAGGATGACAGGGGTATTGTCATCAAGAACAAAGCAAGACTTGTGGTATAAGGGTACACACAAGAAGAAGGGATTGATTATGATGAAGTCTTTGCTCCGGTAACAAGATATGAGACAATGAGAATTTTTTTAGCCTTTGCTACCTCAAAAGACTTCAAAGTGTTTCACAATGGATGTCAAGAGTGAATTTCTCTATGGTGAGATAGATGAAAAAGTATATGTTTGTCAACCGCCTGGTTTTAAAGATCAAAAGTATCTAGATTACGTACGCAAACTTGATAAAGCTCTCCATAGGCTTCATCAAGCTCTAAGGAAATAGTATGTGAGACTTTCTACCTTTCTTCTGAAAAATGGATACACTAGAGGGTCTATAGACAAAACTCTCTTCAAAATAAAACTTGAGATAGCTATCATTTTGGTGCAAGTATATGTGGATGGCATTATATCTGGTTCTACAAATGAGAGATTATGTAAAGACTTTAAGAATCTCGTAAAGTCAAAGTTTGAGATGAGTTCAATAGGAGAACTCACCTTCTTAGGTGTTAGGACCTGGTATTTGATCGAAATACCTAGTGATTAGCGTGTTAAACCAACTCAAATAGTGCGGAATCCTATTTGATTGGCGATCCAATCAGTGAGAACACACGAAGAATCAATCAAGAATTGTATCCGACGTTAGAAATCGATTAGGAATCGATCTAATGTGTTCTGTGAACTTGGAGAACGATTTGGGAGGTCTCTGGACGGCTAGGGTACGTCTGGAATCGTAATGGGATGAATGCTTACGTTTTTCCACGAATTGGGTCTATTTATAGGTTAGTATTGTTCAATCGTGCGACTGGGCCATAAGTATGGTTCAGTCGTGCGATTGAACCATGCGGTTGATTCATCCGCACGACTGAGTGTTCAGTCGTGCGATTGAGTCAATCTTATGTGTCAATCATACGACTGATCCAGTCTCCTGGTTCAGTCGTGCGATTGAGTCAATCGTATGAAGTTATTCATGTGTGTGGTCCATTCGCATGGGCCATTCGCATGAGAACTTCAATAAGTTAAGTTTGAATGTTTTAATTAATATAACATAATGTGCAATCATTCAAACAATCATAAACCCAATCAATTCAATCACGACTCATTAATGAAATATTAAACATTACAAGTAACAACCAATTCATGTCATTTCATTAGTCAATACAAATTACATCATAATCAGACAGACAAGTTCATTACATTACAAATCATGATCTAGGGACATACATGCATCAACAAACTCCCCCTTGGACCTAGATCTATCTAATCTCTTGTCTTCTGCATAACCTCCTTATACTTCTTGTACTTCTCCTCTTTGGTGACTCCTGCGTGAATCTCAAACGCAAAACAAAGTCGTATAACGTTTTGGAACTGGAGGGCTTGTACAATGTCTTGTGTGTCATAGAACAGTGGCCACTTGTATAATGTATAGACATCATTAGCAGACAAGTTGGTTAGCCACATTGGGTCGAATACCCTGATAGTATCCATCTGGCCCTCTTTATTCAGAACTATGACAGCTTCAGCAGTTCTCCAATCATAGTACCACCATTTGAAGTGTGGAGTGAAGTCCTGTGGCATTTCCCTGAGAGGGATTCTCGACATAGTGCGCGGAGGACTCCACTTCAACACAATCTTGGGTTTGCCAGTAATGGCATCAACCTCAGACCTTCTTATGTACCTCGTAGGCTATTGGGATCTGAAGTTAACCCATCTGGTGTGGTACTCCTTCTTCAGGGCAGCCTCGAACCAGCCTGACATCTTTCTTGGGTCAGCATACAGCAGCTTTAGCTTAGCCAGCTGGTTGAGCTCAAAACCAGGTACAGTCTTCAGATCATGTGGAAACCTGAAGTACTCTATGCCCTGTTCCCTCTTAACTGCATACGCGTTAAGGTCATCAAAATAAGCCCATGCAATAATCCTGCCTGACACCTTATGGTGTTTCTTGACTCTGTAGAGCTTGGTGTAGGCATCTTTCTTTGGTGCAGCACGCTGGGCTCTCACTTCTTCAAAACAGGCAGCCCACTCAGCCTTTCGAATGTCTATGTCATCATTGGAGGCTTGGGCTGTTCCTTCAGTCTTTTCGGTTTCCTGCTCCATGTTGTCTAGTACCTCAAATGTATCACTGACTAGGGACTCACCCAGATTAGAGACCACATTACCCTCGTTGTCAGCGTACTAAGGGTACTCTTCTGCAGTAATATCTTCAACCTCAACTTCATCAACGTCATTTAGTTCTTCATCACTGGTTGAATCAACTGTTGGAGCATCCTTGACAATTTCATCAGGATTGATTCTGAACATCTCTGCCAGTTGCTCGTCAGATAGGTCATGAATTATTTCCCCTTCTTCAGGGGTATAACTCACAGACCTTCTTACAATCCCTTGCAGATCAAGAATCATGGTTAATTGAGTCTTGACCTATTGAAGGGGAGCAATGTCAAACTCATCCCTTTGAAAGTTTGGATCTGTTTGATTTAAACATTCAACACATAAACCATTAGTAAGTAATCAAACAGAATTATATCAACTTAATATATAAACATTCAACACACTTGTTTTTCATTACATGATTCAAATACAAAATAAATAAATACATAAGACATCTAATCTGTACTTTTGTCTTGAATCATGGGCGTGTCGCTCGGAGGAGCAGAAGTGGTAGATGACTGGTCCTGTCGATGCTTCGATCTTCGCTCTTGACCAGAAGCAGAGGCCGATGCAGCCGCATCCCCTCCTTCTGCTTCGTCATCATCATCTCTACCTTCTGTCCTTTCTTCCTCAGTCTCTTCCTCATCATCATCATCATCTTCATCATCATCATCATCTTCATCATCACCATCTCCATCATCCCCATCACCCTCCTTTATCTTCAAGGGCTCATCCTTTGACCCCTTTAACCTCAACATAATCGTCTTGTTGGTAGTTTCCAACTCCTCTATACGTTTGGCTGACTGGGCCTGCTGGTCCTGGAGTTGGGACATCTCGACTCTCTGAGCATCGATTAGCTGGTTCTGCTGATCTATCACCCGAGCCTGCTCTACCATCTGCTGAGACTGGGTAGCAGTCAGGTCGGTCAACTGGCGAATCTGTGCCGCCTTCTCCTCATCTGCAGCTAGCAGGCGCATCACCATACGGTTAAGCGCCGACAGCTGCTCCTCTACCCCGATGTGTGGTAGAGTAGATCCATATACATGTGGTGGCTGGGCTAAAGGTCCGGCATGATGTGAGGTGGTGGTGGTAGTAGCAGTGGTGAATATGAGTCGGTAAGCATGTGCTGGTGATGTAGGTGTGAATGGTATGGTGGTGGATGGGAAGGATACAGTGGTGGTAGGTAAGGTGGTGGCTGTGGTAGCTGTAGTGGATGTGGTGGCTGTGGTGATGGGTGGTATGTCAGTGGAGGTGGTAGTGGTGGCTGTGGTGGTGGAAGTAGTGGCAGCAGTGGTAACGAAGGTCAGGCGACGCTTCTTCTTCTTCAGTCCGTGGGGTTGAGCCATCCTCTTCCTCCTAGTCCCGGTGGAAGTGGATGCTCCCCCTGCAGCTCTGCCCAGTGAACCCGGAGCATAGCTCGGGTCAGTCTCTCTCTCTGAGGAGTCCCGAGGGTGTTCACCAACCACCCTAAGCCCGTGGTCTGTGGGAACAACTTTGCTTCCCACAGTCCTAGTGAGGGGCTCCTCATCCGACTCCTCCTCCTCTTGATCACCAACTACGAACTCCTGATGGAAACCGGCCGTCTCAGCAACCTCTCCGGCAGTGGCAGACCCCGGGGGAATAACATCAGAATCAGTGCCTCTATGTGGAGCAGGCATATCATCCCCGGCGTCGCCGCTATCATCATCATCTGAGTCAATATCTGGTAGAGCAATCTGCTCTACCTCTGAATCACTATCATCGTGGCGCCACTTTCTCTTGGCTGGCGCCACATAGTCAGCACGGGCCAGATGCCCAAACAACCTCCTGACAGGGGGTTTCACCTGCTTCCCCCTGTACACCTTCATCCTGCCTAACGTCGTGTCATCCATGACCTCGAGCACTACAGCATCCTCCTTCTCCTTCGGCAGGGAGGGAAGCTTCTGATCGATAATCATCTGCATAAACCTCGGATACATGCAGAAGCCTTCCTTCCCTTTCCCCTCAATGTTCTCCACCAGGTAGGTGAAGATCATTTTGGAGAAGCTGAACGGGTGGTTCAGCACCTATGCAGCATAAGCGTTCTGGATCTGATCCGACAACTCATCAAATCCTCCCTTCCTCGACGCTATGCACTTCAGTAGAACATGCGCAAGATACTTGAACTGGGGACAGAGATGTCCCCAGAGTACTTGGCTCTCATAAAACAACCTCTGACCGTGAGGGGGTGTAGACGAGTAGGACAATCAGCATCATCCCCTAACTGTAGAACAATCCTCAGATCCTCCTCTGAGATGGTAATAGCCTCACCAAAGATAGTACTCCGGATGCAATGAGGCTCAGAGGATCTATCCACAGTCGCGCCTTCCCAGAAGGCCTGCTGCACTGATCTATAAGGTGTACATGGTGTAGAAATAGCATGAGCAATCCTGGATCTCAGCAGAAAAGTAATGATGCCCGAGAAGTCAGCTGCGTTCCTGGATGTCAAATCCAGATGAGCACATATGTTATGCTTTGTGCTCATGGTCCATCGACTCGCCATCTGTAACACATAACAATATAAACATTAGTACCTTTGGCTAAGAGCATAATGAAACACTTAAACTTGAATAGAATGTTTCTGTCATGCGATTGAGGTTGTGCGACTGAGATCAGTCGTGCGACTGAACAGTGCGATTGAGATTCAGACGTCCGAATGATCTCATGCGTACGACTGAGTGTGCGACTGGACTCATGCGCATGTAATCTCATGCGGTTACACCAGTCGTGCGACTGAGCTTCATACGCATGGTTCAGTCGTGCGGTTAGGCAAATCGCACCCTTCAGTCGTGCGACTGAAGTTCATCAGATTGTCCAATCGCATGATGTACTGTTAGTTCAATTCAAATTTACTTTTTCACCAATTTTGAGTTTTAGACATCGTTATCTGGTTCATTTGACTCGCAATACTTTCTTATAACCCCTAACACACTTAATTTCATCTGTTTGGGTAGTTAGATTAGGTTATTAGGCCGTGTAAGTCTGGTTTGCTTTCGGGTCATAATTTTGCAGATCTAGAATCAATTGGACCGTTATTTTGTTTTCTCTTCACCACAATTACCTGTAAAGTCGATAGAAATGATCAGTACTCAAGAAACGGGTGTTTTTAGAAATCAAACGAAATTTTGGCAGAGTGTAGTTAAGTCGTGCGATTTAGGGTTTCTTTGAGGGTGATGAGTCTCTGCGACCGACTCCCCCTCTATTTATACTCACCCTCGTTTCAATCGTGCGACTGAGTTCATACGCACCTTTCAGTCGTGCGAGTGGGACTCAGTCGTGCGATTGGGTCAGTCGCCCTTCTTCAGTCGTCCGACTGGAATTCAGTCGTGCGATTAACTCACTCGTTCGCCCTTAAGTCTCCGACTGGGCCAATCGTATGGGCCATTCGGTTTGATGGTCCATACTCATGGTCCATTCGTGCGAATGGCTTCCATTCGTATGGTTAGTCCATACGTATGGTCCATTCGTGCGAATGGGTCACACTTAGTTAATTTTCTGCCATTTACATTTAGAACCCCTTTTATCTTTCTGAAATTAACGTTATGAGCCTCTGATCATCTCAGACATGATCATTTTATCTTGAAAACATTTTGATCACCTCAGACGTGACCATTTTTATCTTGCAAACATTTTGATCACCTCAGACGTGATCCTTTTAAAAACACTTTGTCACCTCAGACGTGACTATTTTAAACTTTCAAAGCACATATGGTCATCTCAGACATGACCCTTTTAGTGAGTTGATTCCTTCTGATTTTCCTGATGTAGCCCGACACACGACTAAAATTAAAATTAAAACGACTAACTAATTTAAAACTTAAACTAATTACATAAACAACATATTTTTTGGCTTTTTGTGAGAGATAAATCCAGAGATTGATACCTACAGGATTTGGTTCGGGAGTAGACAGCTTCAACTTAGATTGATCATATCTGGATCAATTCAATTTTGGAATCATACAGGTAAGTCAAATCATTTGGGACTAGTTATTAAAACTTTTGATGCTCAAATTCTCGGTGTTCATCCAGAGTCGTTAGCAACTTAAGGAAATCATACTGAAACTCTTAGATTTTCACATTGATTTGAACTTTTGAGAATGTAGCCACAATGATTGTCAGTATGTTTGTCCACTTAAATCCATACACAGACTTTTGACACAGACTGGTGACGATTTAGGTTTAATTATTTCAACTAACATTTGTGGATCCCACACTTATATGGTAATCAACATTCCTCAGAGGCTTTTGAGCGGTCTACGGGTATTATTACAAGAAGAGACTATTCTTAGAGCTTTCAAAGAGAAGGCTGTCCTCAGGTCAGTGCCATCGCACAGCAGAGAGGCGGCAAACAACAATGAATTCTAGAATATCTAGGTTATGCTTATCCTCAGGTCAGTGCCATCGCACAGCAGAGAGGCACACAACCTATCTCCTTGTTAGAGCAGCTTATTTTATTTTACACAAAATGCACCAACAACATAAGTCATTAGCTTTATTGCATTTGTCTTTCATTTTTTTTTGCTCTAATTATGGTCATCCGCACACATTTGTGGCGTTTAAATGCTCATTACCCCTTATTGGAATATATTTGATTGTGTTAACCAGTGATAAGATGGAAGCCCACAGTCAGTTGAACAACTTAGTTTGATCTTGAGATCACCAATCAGGTCTAATTGTCTATTGTGTTGAATCTACCAACATATCATTTGTGGTCTAGCAGCCTCTAAGTCTACTTTCTTTGTGTCACCTTAGGAGTTGCCAGTTTTCTATCATCTTTCCTTTTTATATTGCTCAAGACTACACACACTTATACTTTGAACTTTTGCATCTTTTCAAAACTTAAATTTTTAAAGTCCCTCTTGATTTGTTCCTGTGTACTATCATTTTCCAAAGGTATTGAATCGGTATCACAAACACAATCTACCTTATTTCAGCTAGTTACTCCTTCTCCCTCATTTTTTTTTTATTTTTTAATGTTAACTTGCTGACATATTCTCCCCCTAAAATACTAAAATCATTTCTGGTTTAATTATTTTAGGATTTTAATAACAGCAAAATAACATGAGTTTAAATAAAAAACAGACGAAAATGAAACAAATAAAATAAAATAAAATAAACTTTAACTAAACTACATCGGACTACACATTATCATCATCAGGAATTACCTCACTTTTCTTTTTAACGCCGTTGACCTCTAGCAAATATTGAAAACGTGGTTTATCAAAGGCTTTAGTATAGAGGTCAGCGCGTTGAAAATCAGTATTAATTTTAACCACATCAATTAAGTTCTTTTCAAAGCAATCTCTTATGAAATGGTATTTAATACCGATGTGTTTGGTCTTAGGATGTTGAACCGGATTTTTAGTTACTGCAATTGCAGCAGAGTTATCAACAAAAATAGGAGTAGATGAGAATTTTAAACCGTAATCCCGCATTTGCTGTTGAATCCAGATGATTTGTGAACAACAACTTGCAGCAGCAACATATTCGGCTTCACAGGTTGACAATGCAACCGATGTCTGCTTCTTACACTGCCAGGTAACTAATCTTCTCCCAAAGAATTGACACCCCGCTGATGTAGACTTGTAGTTCATCTTGCAGCCCCCGTAATCCGAGTCACTATACGCGGTAAGCTCAAAGTCATCATCATGAGGATACCACAATCCAAGTGTGGGTGTACCCTTCAGATAACGAAAAATCCTCTTGACCCCGATCAGATGGTTGACCTTTGGTTTAGCCTGATATCTAGAACATAGACATGTAGCATACATAATATCAGGTCTTGAGGCAGTGAGATACATGAGGGATCCAATCATTCCTCGGTACATAGTGGCATCTACAAGATCTCCATTCTCATCAGGTGCTATATCATGATTCGTAGCAAGTGGAGTCCCAGCAGCAGAAGCATTCTCCATGTCAAAGCGACTGAGAATGTCTCCTACATACTTGGTCTGATGTAGAAAGATCCCATTAGGTGTTTGATCCACCTGTAACCCGAGAAAGAACTTCATCTCCCCCATAGCACTCATCTCAAACTCTTTCTTCATCACTGCTTCAAACTCTTTGCATAACTCTTCGTTCTTTGACCCGAAGATTATGTCATCAACATATATCTGTACAAGCAGTAGGTCGCCATCCTTTTCTTTAATAAACAGTGTACAGTCAATGACTCCCCTGCGAAAGCCGTGTTTCACAAGATGAGTCGAGAGTTTCTCATACCAAGCTCGAGGAGCTTGATGAAGCCCGTATAAAGCTTTGTCGAGCTTGTAAACTCTATCCCGATGATAAGGATCTTCAAATCCCTCGGGTTGACTTACATAGACTGTTTCCCTGATTTCCCCATGAAGGAATGCACTCTTCACATCTAATTGGTAGACTTTAATCTTCATGTACGATGCATAGGCAAGGAAGATACGAATAGCTTCCATCCTTGCCACGGGTGCAAACACTCATTATAGTCAATCCCTCGACTTGGCGAAAACCTTGAACCACCAGTCGAGCTTTGTTCCTGATAATGACTCCTTGGTCATCCTTCTTGCATTTCAAGACCCATTTGGTGCCAATGACTTTAGCACCTTTAGGTCTATCAACCAGAGTCCATACACCTAACTTCTTAAACTGCAGAAGTTCTTCTTGCATGGCACTCACCCACGCCTCATCATTTAGTGCTTCACTGACATATTTTGGCTCAACCTGCGAAACAAAACATCGAAAAGCACCATCATGAATGTAACCTTTCTCCATAACTGAGGCGTAATCAGCTGAGTATAGCTGATTTCGGGTTTGTACTCCTGATCTGACATCCCCAATAACATTGTCAAGGGGATGATAGACGTTTAGTCGTGATCCTGGAGTAGTAGGAACAGCCACCTCAGAACCGAGATTTGAACATTTGGTTCTGCATCTGAGGTAGTTGGAGTTTGAGGTTCCGAAGTCGAAGGTGCATCACTTGTAGATGCTTGTGGACTTTCAGGAACTGGAACCTGTTCCTCCTGACTGTTCTGGTCATCTGCTTCAGTTTCATCTTCAGAGGAGGAGTCACTGTCATCGACTACTCCCCCTGACTGAGTAGATGATTCTTCCCTGTGTGCTAGATGGTGTATTCAGAATATCATACATCATCCTAGTAGCTAACTCATCATCCGAGGGAGAGAGAGGGATGTTGAAGGACTTGAAGAATCCATCATAATCGAAGAAGTATGCAGGTCCTTTGCCAGTAGGTGGTGTGGTATATCTCTGAACGTCGACATTACACCACACTTCTACAAGACCCGTTGAGTTATTGTAAACTCGCTTGTTCGGTATGTTGTATCCTAGAAAGATTCCTTCATCTGCCTTCTCGCTGAATTTGCCTTCTTGTGTCTTCTTCAGAAGTGTACACGGCGCGCCAAAAGGTTCAAGATACTCCAAATTCGGTTTGCGTCTTTGTAGTAGCTCATAACATGTCTTTCCGTGGCGCTTGACTATTAGAACTCGATTCATGTGTAACATGCATTTGCCACTGCCTCATTCCAGAATTGGATAGGCAGTTTCGAGTCTGCCAGCATAGTCCGTGCTGTTCTATCAAGCTTCGTTCTTTCTCTCAGCAACACCATTCATCTGAGGCGTGTAGGCAGAAGAGAATTGATGCACAATTCCCTTTTCCTTGCAGTATGCCTCCATCCACTGATTCTTGAATTCGGTCCCGTTGTTGAGCGTACTTGTCTAACCTTCAGCTTGTAGAGAGATTCCAGTGTAGTTACTAATTCCTTGAAAGACTCAAATGTTTCTGATTTGGATTTCAGAAACATTACCCAAGTGAACCTTGAGTAGTCATCAGTGACCACATAGCAGTACAAGTCTCCTGCAATGCTTTTTTACTGACTGGACCAAACAGATCCATGTGAAGAAGTTCAAGAGGAAGTTCTATTGAATGAACTTTCTTTTCCTTATGAGACTTCTTGTCTGTTTGCCTTTCTTGCAAGCTACACAAAATCAGGAAGTTGAAAGTTTTGACATTAACTCCTCTCACTAAATCCTTCTGAATCAAATGATTCATCTTCCTTTGACTAATGTGTCCCATTCTCCTATGCCAGGAGATGGAGTCCTTCTCAGTAGCTTTAGATAGAAGCACTGAACCTCATGATCCGTTGTAGCAGCTGTTGAGATCCAAACATAAAGTCTTTATATCTTGAAGCAGTCATCAAAACTTGGTCCTCTGGAATCATGTAGTCTTTCTTCAGCACGTAACACTTCTTGTTGTCGAAGATAACTTTAAATCCTTTATCACAGATTTGGGAAAGAAAGTAAGTTGTTTTGAAGTTGTTGAACGTAGTTCACCTTATCAAACTTAACTTTCTGATTTCCCACTTCTCCTGAGCTGTGATATACCTCCTTTGTTCCAGCAAAGGAAACATGCCCTCCTTTTATTTGTTTGACGTTTGATAAGGGCCATTTTCCTGTCATGTGCCTGGATGCTCCGCTGTCTATAATCCACGTGTTAGTTTCAGCACTGTAGCGAACACCCTGCACATTCAAAGTAAATGATTAGTTTAGGTTAGGAACCCAAGCCTTTACTGCTTGGGTTTCCCAGAGGCATCACACATTATAAACTCAACCCATTGACCCTTAGAGGGTGAGGGTAGCTCTGGTTCCTTCTTGTCATCATTATCAGACACAGAGGATGACTTTTCTTTCCATAAGCCAGATTTGTGCAAGGCCTGTTTGTGATAAACAGTCGTCTGGCTTACAGGTTGAACTTTAGGTTCACTAGTTCTTCTAGGTGGAGTCAATGTGCTCCTCTTAGAAGACCTAGGTTTTAGAGTCCATGAAGATCAATTTCTTCCTAGGTGTCTGATAGAAAGGACAATAGGAAGCAATGTGTCCCACTCTCCACAGTTGTAGCATGACCTGCTATTAACTTTATGATTGAACTTTCTTGTGGAGACGTGTGTAACACCCTAGTGACATCTTCTTTTGATGTTTTATCTTGTTTAACAAACTTAATTGTTTTAACCTTTTAACATCTTTTCCATTTTGGTTAACTGGTTTTTGACTTGAAACTGTGAAAGGTTAACATTAAAGTTTTTAGGTTCTGATTTGACTCTGTTTGACCCTGACTTTATATTAACCTTTTCAAACTCATTTTCCAGATTAACACAAGGCATTTTACCCTTTGCCTTTGAAGTGGCCTCCTTTTGTTTTGTTTCCAGATTCATTTAGATGTACATGAGGAATCTGGATCACTAACAAGAGGAGTAGACACCACATGATCCTTGATGGGGATTGTTATTTACTGGTTAGTCTTGGTGTTCATCAAGGTCTCAGGTGGTGGTGGAACCACTTTGTAGCCAAACCCTCCCCGTTATTCCTTTCTCTCACTAAGTGTTGAACTATGTGTGAAGAACTAGTCCAACTATGCAGTTTCTGTTTTAATGAATTAACTTCTACTTCTAGAACTGCCTTTTGCTTTTAGTGTCCTCTAGGGAGTTTAGATAGTACCTAATGTCATTTGCTTGGTTAAAGGCAACTACTTCGGTTTCCCTAAGTTGTTTAGTCAATAGGTCTATCTTTTCTTTATAACTATGCTCATTTTGTTTTAGTACTCTATTAGCCTCAGTGCACAGTTGTAAATCTTTTACTAAGTTATCATTATGATCTAATAACCTAGCAAATTTGTCATCTATGCTATTCCTAAAGGTATCACAATCAGAACAAGCATGATTATTAAACATTTGGTCAGTTGTACTTACCTGTGTTGGTTCAGAAGAGTTAGCCATCAACGCAGCATCAGATGTCTCTGGTTCTGGTGATTCTGACTTTTCTGTCTCTGACGTGGAAGTCTCCTCCTTTGGCTTGTAACTGACCTCTGCTGCAGTTGTTTCTTCACTATGTGACATTGCTATCTCAACTGCTAGATCACCTTCACTCGCAGAATCATCATCAATATCCTCAACATTGGCAATGTTAGATTCTCCTGGTGAGACAAACCTAAAACTCCAATCCTGTCCTTCATCATCATGAGCAGTCAAGGCTTTTGGATCCTTGTTTGATGAAGTAGAACTGGAAGCTTGCTTGTCTTGGCGAGTAAAGGACGAGAATGGGTTCCCATTACCCGTCTTCTTTGGCTTGACACATTCTCTCTTGAAGTGCCCTTCTCTCCACAGTTGAAGCAGGTCACTTTGCTCTTGTCAAAGCCAAATGTGGTATCCTTAGTAGCTACCAGGTTCTGTCCCGTCTTCTTAACAAACTTCTTCGCCCTTCGGACAGCGCTAGCTAAGGCCCACATATATCCATCCTCTCAAGCTCCATCTCGTCCACCTGCTCGTAGTCCTCATCTGCCAGATGGCAGTTTCCAATCTTCCCAGCAACAAGTCCATCATATGAATGAACCACTGCAGCTAAAAGATCCATATGCTCTCGTGCTACTTCTACAGTCACATTACCGAGGTTCTCGGTCTTCAATTTGGTAGCACTTGCTTCTGATCCAATATAGTGGGTACATGATGACCCTGACGTGTCTGATCCAGAAGGAGAAGCATGTGAAGGACCTGACGAGCTAGACACAAATGCAGTCTGGAGAGGTGCTCCAGATGTCTTAGCTTGAGGCGTGGCGTTGTATAAAGCTGGATTTTGTGTGTACGCAGACTTCTGAGCTCTATACTTCATCCTTAGCGCTTCTTCTCGCAACTTAAGAATGAAGTCATTTATATCCAGCTTTATAAGCATTTCATTCTGTCTAAGGTTAGACACGAATGAAGCCCACTTATCAGGCAATCCGTCTGCGAAGTTGCTTACTTTCTCTTCCATGGTCGTTTCCACTCCATGTGTATGCAATTCGCTCATCAAGTGGTAAATCTGTCTATGACTTCGTCTAAACTCTCGTTACCAATAGATGAGAAGTTATCGAATTCCTTCTTTAACTCCTTTGCCTTGATTGCCTTCAATGATGCATTCCCATCATATCTCTTCTCTAGCTCATCCCACAGTTTCTTGGACTGCTTGTTCTCTGAATACTGGTGGAATATGTCTTTGGGGATAGACTGAGTGATCAATGCATAAACCCTTTTCTCTGCATGGTATTTTACTTTCTGTGCGTCTGTCATCCCGCTTAACGTTAACTTAACTCCATCAGCTCCCACCGGTGTACTATAACCGATCTCAATGGCTTCCCACAGATTAGGATCTACTCCATTAAGGTAGATCTCAAAACGTTGTTTCCAGTGGGGAAACTCATCTAAAGTCAAGAGCTTTGGTGGTTTATTGTGATTACCCACCTCACTCTCAAGCAACAGCAGGTTCTGAATCCTGGAGTCCTTCCCAGCAGTAAAGGCTGACATCTGATCTTCCATGGCTAATAAACTTAGAATCTAATCAAACAAACTTTCACTGATGCGACTGAAGGATGCGAATGGTCTAATCGTGCGTATGAACTCTGCGACTGGTTCAATCGTGCGGCTGAACTGGGCGATTGGTTCAGTCGTGCGAATGAACTGGTGCGTATGAGCTATGCGAACGAACGGTTAAGTCGGCCGAATGAGGGTGCGACTAGGTCCAATCGTGCGTATGAGCAATGCGAATGGAGTCCAGTCGTGCGAATGGGTCACTCGTGCGACTGAAGCTGCTGTTTTGCGAAAATTTCTAGGTTTGACGGGTTTCAGCCGTAAAAATTCGAAATTTCACAAGTCCTAATCGCCTAAGTCCGTAGAAACCAAACTTCGATGAGCAGGGAACGTCCAAGATCACTTTTGATGCCAAAGATTGCGTTTTTAGTGCAAAAACACAAACTTTTATGCAATCTTGATTGAATCAACACGTAATCAAGAGCCAAAGCTCTGATACCACTTGTTAGGACCTGGTATTTGATCGAAATACCTAGTGATTAGCGTGTTAAACCAACTCAAATAGTGCGGAATCCTATTTGATTGGCGATCCAATCAGTGAGAACACACGAAGAATCAATCAAGAATTGAATCCACGTTAGAAATCGATTAGGAATCGATCTAATGTGTTCTGTGAACTTGGAGAACGATTTGGGAGGTCTCTGGACGGCTAGGGTACGTCTGGAATCGTAATGGGATGAATGCTTACGTTTTTCCATGAATTGGGTCTATTTATAGGTTAGTATTGTTCAATCGTGCGACTGGGCCATAAGTATGGTTCAGTCGTGCGATTGAACCATGCGGTTGATTCATCCGCACGACTGAGTGTTCAGTCGTGCGATTGAGTCAATCTTATGTGTCAATCATACGACTGATCCAGTCTCCTGGTTCAGTCGTGCGATTGAGTCAATCGTATGAAGTTATTCATGCGTGTGGTCCATTCGCATGGGCCATTCGCATGAGAACTTCAATAAGTTAAGTTTGAATGTTTTAATTAATATAACATAATGTGCAATCATTCAAACAATCATAAACCCAATCAATTCAATCACGACTCATTAATGAAATATTAAACATTACAAGTAACAACCAATTCATGTCATTTCATTAGTCAATACAAATTACATCATAATCAGACAGACAAGTTCATTACATTACAAATCATGATCTAGGGACATACATGCATCAACATTAGGACTACAAGTGAGAAATATATGATGGTATCTTCATAATTTAATCTAAATATTCTTAAGACATATTAGTGAGATTTCAAGCTGTTGATGCTAAAGCTTCAAAAACCCCAATGTCTAGGACATGTTCACTAACTCCTAATCTTGAGGGGGAAGAAGTAGATCGGCAGTAGTATAGAACCATCATTGGATCTCTCATGTATCTCGTAGCTAGTGGACCAAATATTATGTTTGTCACATGTCTTTGTTCAAGGTTCCAAGGTGTTCCAAAAGTGTTACACATGATAGTTGCCAAGAGAAATTTGAAGTATCTTAAAGGGAAACCTCATTTGAGATTATGGTACCCTAAAATTACTAACTTCTATCTCTACTAGTATACGGATAGTGACTACGAAAAATGCAACATCAACAACAAATCCACCTCGGGTGGATGTCAATTTCTAGGGGGAAGATTGGTTTCTTGGCAATGTAAGAAGCAAACCTATGTGTCTACATTAACTGCTAAAGTAGAATACATTGCTGCCTCTAGTTGATGTGCTCAGGTGCTGTGTATTCAAACTCAACTTAGAGATTATGGAGTAACCTTCATGAGCACTCCCATTCACATTAACAATAATAATGCTATCTTAATCACCAAAAATCCCATTTAGCATTCAAAGACAAAACACATTGATATCATGTATTATTTCATTTAAAATTATGCTGAAAAGAAGATTATTGAATTAGTTAAAGTTCAAACAAATGAACAATATGTAGATCTTTTCAGAAAGGCATTTGATAAATCAAGGTTTAAATATCTTATATCTACTATTAGGATGATAAACATTGAATAATTAATAATCTAATCAATGTTATATGAAATAATTTGATAAAAAAATATGAAAAATTGGTTTCTTGATAACAAACATATGCATCTGTCGATTTTTGTGGTTCAACAGATAAGAGTACTTTAGCACTCGTCTTAAAAAATTACGGTAGGACCCACTTCTATCTTTCGATACGTAATGGCGTCGTATTTTGTTTTTAAAAAGACTATTCCATCATCACAGAACCGTCAAATTTATAGTTACGATGGTAAAAAATTTAAAATAATACTTTTATATATCATCCCTGAACTGTAAATCAACTCTTCTTCCCACCATTGTTATCATCTACCTTCAACTGTTACCCAAAACCTTCATCTTTTCAAAACCCTTCTCCATCTCAAAATCTTTCCAAATGGCCGCTCAAAACCTATAATTCCAACCAAATCACAATATTGCTGCTTCACTTGAACCCATTGGTGACTTAGTATACGACCTTGTGATTAACTTTCTTCACAATAGCAACTATGCTTTTGCCATTACGGTCGAACCAGTGATTTGTGCTCCACACATTCGGCAATTCTTGAACACATGTTCTATTCAAAGAGAACATGGAACCCAAGTCCTAACCACCATTGTACAAGGACTAAAGATCGCTATCTCCTTCGCCAAATCACCAGTATATCATAACTGGACAAAACTCATTCATATCTTTTAACATTTCTTGTCAAACAAGTCTGGCGGATGGGATCAAGTACCATTGGATTTAGTAGAGGCTATCCATGGACTTGTGAAACAACATAGTTACAATTTTTCAAACTTTATCTTTTAAATATTTATAAATGTAACTTGTACTAACAAATTCAAGTTTCTCATGTGGACTCAAGTTTATTGAAAAAAATTTTAATAAGGAACTAGGTAATACGATAAAACTTAAAGGATATACATGCCTTGGGAACTTTGAACAAAGTCATTTTTACAAAGTTAAAGGCCACTCCAAAATCATTTTTAGGAAAAGTAACCAATCTGTCACTGAGCCTTAGGGTGGCAGCGTGCTACACCCTCCTCTACTAATCCCACACCCTTCACATCAAAGCCCAAAATGATCAAAAAGAAGCGGACCCCTGCATCCTCTACTAAGAGAATGCAGGTTTCTAAATCTCTCCTCCACCAAAGAAAGCAAGGCTGGAAACTAGGGTCCCAAAAAGCCAAAGATGTCAGCCCTACCAAAATCAAGCTCCAAAAAGAAGGTTTCTTTTCCTTCTTCTGAGCAGACCCACACAAAGCCTACTAGCCCTCAATTAGAATCTCAACACTTTATTGAGCAACCAAAAAAGGATACCCACATAACTAAGACAACTTTAGAGGAAGAAGTCTTATTAGGAACTAGTTCACATCCTAGGCCATTAGAATCAGCTCCTCAAACTCCCATTCACATGTCTCATATCCAGGATGAGGACGCCATAGTACCATTCAGCATAGCCCACTATCTTCCCTTTCCCATACTTTACAGCCAGTGGAGACTAACGTGTATGTTGAAACATCTTAACCATATCCTTTTTTTATAATAGATTGACCCCATGGGAGAAAGGGCCAATATGAAAGAGGTTGTCTCTAATACTAATCCTTCAATTGATCAGCTGGACAGAGATAGCGTCATTAGGACCTCAACCACGACAACTCACTTTGAGGATGTCTCTAAGTCATTCCTTGAAGAGAGGAATCTAGGGCACCAAGAAACCACATCTGGAGGTGACGGTGCAGACGCTCAGCCTAGGACTTCATCAAGTCCTAAGGATTCAATATCTATGGATATGGGAAGTATGGAATGAATTCATGAATTGAAACCACATAACCTTGATCTTGCCCAAAGACTAACTGCTCTACAAGTAGAAAATGCAAGACTTCGAGGATATGCTAAAAGGGCAACAGTTCTAGAATTTAAGAACTGCCTTCTAAAAGCTTCAGTAGATAGAGTCATTAAGGTAGAGGCTTAGCTCAAGACTTCATAAGACCAGACTACAAAAGGTTCTCACTTGGAACTCAACTAAACACTCTTTAGCAGTCAGCTGCTAGGGCAATAGACCTTGAATCTAATGATGAATCCCTCCAAGAAACAATAGAGCTTCAACAGTCAATCATTTTTAGCATCCAAGTCTCTTCAGCCACCAAAAGAACCTTTGGATGTGACTTCCTCCACACTTCTACTTCATTTGGAATCTCAGATGAAGATACTAAAAGGGGGAAGATGATCCCAGAGAAGGTGAGGATATCTTTTTATATATGGATGATCAAATAGTCAACCTCTCACAGCGAATTCAATTTTTTCAAGATGAAATAAAGATTATAAACTTCTGTCTGAAGCTTAAGTCAAATTGAATGATGTAATAGATAGAAATTGATATGACAGCTCAAAGTAGAAGAAAAATAGAGTTTAGAAGATCTATGAAAACATTTTACCAAAATTTTCAACTTTAAAAGAAAAGGATGGGTGAAATGGAGAGAACCGGTACTTCTTCTTTCTTTTATAAAAGAAAGAGAGTTAATGACAAACCATCAAAAAGAGAATTATTACTAGGACTTGAAGCCACTACTAAGTGGTCTGCTAAGAAAGAAGCTCCACTACTCAGAGTGCTATCAGAAGCTACAGAAAAGCAGAAGAAATCAGCTACCGAAATCAGCTACTGATGCAATTGCCGAAACATCTAGACAAGAGGCTTCTTTAGCAGATGACTCAATTGGAAAGATAATTGTCTACACTAGAGGAACACAGGCCATGAAAGATGATATAGAAATACATGGGGTAACTCTTGAAGTAGAAGGAAGCAAACTTCATAAAGTGCAAAAGGACACACTTGAGTCTGAGCTCAAGAAATCAGCTTAGGCGATATTTGGTCAACCAAATGTTGAAACTAAAACCCCTGTTAACTCTGAGGTGAATGTGTAAATAGATGCTAGAAGTCACCAAGGATGTTAAGAGAGTTCAAAACTATCAATGATCCCATAGCTGCTGGGGAGGCATCAGGTTTACCTACTAAACCTTCAGCAGTCAGACTTACTGCAAGTTCTGACTCAGATAAAGATAAGAGACCTATGACGCTGAAAAAAATTGAAATTGAGTTTCAGGAAAGAAAGGCCAAATTCTTTATGACAAAAAGGACGGAGTTGTTCCAACAAAAGGTTGATGATGAGCTCATAGAATTGCATGCTGGTAAAGCTCAAGCATATTCTAAAAGAAAAACATCATTGCACTAATTCAAAGTGCAAAAAAGTCTAGAGCTATAAAAAGAAGAATAAACCATATTAGAGAAACTAGCAGATCAAAACCCATAGCTCTGTCTAAATCAAAAGCCAAAGTTGTCAAAAAAGTGCTATCCAAGCCATCTAGGCATTCAGCCAAAAGCTTTTCAAAGAAAACTACTCAGCAAGCTCCTATGTCAACAATTGCTGAACTAATGGCAATGTCCTCCTCTCGGAAAAAGAAGGAGAAAGATCAAGAAAAATGCATCCTGACAGCTCAACTTGAGTTAAAATGATTCAAGTTTGATGAGGTCATGAATGGAGTCTTGCTGAAAATTAAGTCAAACCGATAACTGTAACTCTTGCTGAGATGGAGAAATTAGCAGAACTAGCTAGAAGAAAAAGAGCTGAATAAGAAAGAAAATAAGTTGAACGAGTCAGGAGATAAGAGACAAGCAACAAATGAAAATGAACCTAAGGTACTATGGTTTCTCTTGCAAACCAGTAGGACCAATGAGTATGTCTACTCTTAATCTAAACATCAAAGAAATCAAGAAGAGAGTTGTAGCTAGAGAGCTCCTAAACTATGAAGAAGCTAGAGAGCAGTGGGAAAGACAACAGACAAGGACAAATAAACTATATTAAAGTTCTACCATCTGCCGACTATGCATCAGACAAAGAAAACTGTTCAAAATTTCTACCATCTCCCAACTGTGCATCCGACATCTCTTGATTCTGACACAACTTCATTCAATGATGATCACCCTATTTCATTAGCCATTGCCAAGATGAGAGTTGTACCAAAATGAATAACAAAGGCAAGGGTGATTGATCTAGAGGTGGAAGAGAAAATCCTAAAAGGAAAAAAGGTTTTAAGTGTTGGGTATATTTCCCAAATTTGTAGTCAAGAGAGCAAATAGATAAATCACGTATTATGACTATGAGAATGAGATACTTGATTTGCCTCTTGACATCTTTGAGCAAATTGTCGAGTACTTGAGCATCTCTAGATGTAGAAATGAAAAATCCAAAATTTTAATCCAAAAGTTATGTCTTTAGTCAAAGCTGAATGTGATGAAGAGATTCCAAAACTCCATTATCAGCATATGATCCAATATTGGAGTGGAATACGATCAAGACAAAGATACATACTTCATCACCAGATCGGCAGCTAGAAGGATAACTTACTAAAAGAATCAACTTGTCTACTTCAACATATTTGAGATAGCTGACCTGGCTAGACTAAGACAAAGAAACATCAACAATGACTCTGAGGCAAAGGGAATAGAGAAGGTGCTAATAAGAATTTACAAGTCACATCTTGGAAAGTCAAAGCAAACCTTAAAACAAAGAAGAAGAATAAGAGAGTCTAAAGCTATTGGACCCACCCCTCTACTAATTATGCACCCAGCACTCAATCACAATCTCCTCTTCCCACCATTAAAACTTGTAACACCCCAACCCGATAAGGCTGACGTGTCACTATCACGGTATACAAAATTCAAAACACAATTCTATACTTAATAATGATTAAGAGTCTAAATTCCAGAAAATAAAACATTAGTTTAAAACCCAATCAAAGTCTACTACATCACAAATAAATTTAAGTCTTCTTATCTAGATCTCCACTCTTCACTCCCCTCCCGAGTGACCCTACTGATCTGATGACGTGCATGAAAACAAAACCACGCCTGAGCATAACACCCAGTGAACAGAATAGCAAATAATAAAATAAATCGATGTAGAGAACATGATAGCATAATGTATAAATCAAACAGAACATAACCTGAGCTAATAATCATATCATATTATAACTCAACAGAGGGAACACATGTAGCAAGTTTATGAACCAATGTGAAATAGAGTATGGACAGGCATACAAACCATTCACCAGAGTCCTAAATGAAGTGGTATAAAACAATCCACCATAAAATAAAGACTAACCGAGGATCGATTCATACGTCTCTGAGAAAATAATAACATAACAGGACGGCCAATATAAATTCAAAGTCCTCTTTTAGAGAAGCTGTGATCTCAGCTCACCATCACGATTGGTGCAACATTATTGATGCCACAATAACACATCTTCGTCACCCCCAAGATAAGGAGAGATCGGGTAACAAGGTACATGAATATAGAGTAGTCTAGCTACATATAACATAATAAAAAACAAACTAGTTATGTATGACATGAATCAAAACTAAAAATGTAATAATTAGACAGGAATCTATACCTTAGCTTAGCAGGCAAGGCAAACAAACCAAGTCACCCTCAACAAGTACGCGAACCTACAGTTCGTTTATGTTTTGTGTTATATTACTAAACTTATATAGCTTCTGTTGGCTCATTGATTTCCAGCGATGAGACTCATAGATTCCTTATTTAATTACTAGACGCTTATATTCGGAAGGTTCTCGTATTAAAATTTCTAACAGTAAGCTTTCCTCCTTTGATTAGCATTCAATTGTGCATCATGATGTGAATTCTAATGTATTTTTATGTATTTTAAATCAATTGATACATTATCAAAATGTTCCAACAATAGATTTACTAAAACAGTTAATTCAATGGAATAACTATAGAGACTTATATGTAGGTAAGTATGGTCATCCTTAAATTTTTTAACTTATTAAATAATATATATCCGTACCTTTGTAATATCTTACTTAACATAATTTGTTTCTTTTACCTACTTTTGACTAAAAAGTCAAACTATCTACTATATGGATTAGTGGGGCCTACTATAATATATAATCTGTAGGACAAAGACAAAAACTAAATATCATTAATTATTTTTCTTCTTTATTTTTCATGCATAGATCTATGATAACCAATACTTAGCCTTCAAAAATTCAACTTCTTCTAATTCATGTACTTGTAGTTTTGAATTCAATTGTACAAACAAGCATTCTATACGAAGTAAATTTCGATGGATAGTAAAAGTTGAGGTTAACAACCTGAAGCAACCACGAGTAACCTTTGGTCGCCATAACCAACAATCACAATAGCCATATTCAAACATATTATACCAACACTTATATCAAACAAAACAGACTGACGGTTACCGTTTATATTACCTCGACAACGAAATAGAGACCAGCCGGAGATTAAGCCAAGGGTGGAGGCACACAACGCCCAACTCGTGGCTGTGTATGTCGTCAGAATATATTAGAAACTCAAGCAAAAGGTAGTGTAATACAAACTGATTCCGATTGAAATTATATGTGATTCATTTATGTGTGTTATGAATCTGAACCGAAATCGCCCTTGTTGATTGTAACCGGTAATGCACGGTGGAACTTAGTAGGCAAAGACTACTTTGAATATGATGGTGTGGTGCAACAGTGGCTCACGATGGACAAAAGCCATCTACAGTCACTCGAACACGAACATAGAAGGCACGATTAGGAGCTGTGAAATCTGAAGCATCTACGAAGGAAATCAAAGTCTTGAAGGGGTATAAATTCACCGACTGAAACACGGTTTCCACGTGATTTACATCCCATCCAATTCGTGAGTTAGTTGGGAATGATAATCATCAAGGTATATTAAGATTTAGGCTACAGAAATGTGGGTCATTAAGAATAAAACATAGAATTGTTCGATGGTTGCGGCTGTAGTCCGCGTGAGCCTCCTTGCATTTTCATATATATTGTTTTCATATAAGCACTAAGTTCTTAATTACGTAGACATTTGTTCATCTTTTTTTATTTTTATATTTTTATAATTACTAAATCATTGATTTGCTTATTTATATATTTACTTATTGTAAAACTGCTCCAACTGTCGAGCATGTATCTCCACCAGACCAACAAGCAGCTGAATCTCCAACAAAAAGTCAAATATTTCGAAAGATGAAGTGGAAATCACTACGGCTTCCGAACTAATAAGAAAATATTCGGACAAGCTCGAACAATCTTTTGAAGAAGAACTATCAGAATCTGACCAAGATGAACACTTAGAAAGTGATCGTACAAATATCTTTAACTGGGGATAGGATTTGAAAGCTAAGAGGCACTTAATTGAAAGAAAGAATAGATTATGTCCTTTTTTCTGACTGAGTTAGAAATTATGGACCTTAACTCTAAAGATTTAAAGAGAATTTTGCTTTGATCAAAAAATATAAAGGTATGCCTGACAAGTATAAATTAATGGTATCTATTCTTATGATAAAGATTGGTAATATAGTTGAAGCAGAGCTTAGTGGAGACAAAGAAGAGGATGTTCTACATGTAACTCTATTGAGCATTCATGATCTTATCACTCACTAGAGTTATGATTTCTCAATCAATTCTTTCTACCTGACCTTTGTTGGTGCTGGCAAGATTGAAGTCAAAGAATATGATATATTCAGACTATCTTGGCAAAACATGAAGGATTTGGGAGTCTACCTCTTCAAAACCCCTCAAGAGGTAGAATATGATACATGTATGAGCTAATGGTGATAAAGATGCTTGAAGGTTGAGAATGAGTTTTTGGAGCATCATCCTAAGGGGAATTTGTTGAACCATGAGAAGAATGAAGCTACCAAAAACTCCAAGATCAGCACTTACTTGCAACTGCCAAAATATCCTGAGTGCTACAATACTACAAATCGGCACTCAGCCTGATGAGCTGTTGATTCACCTCTATACTAGACAAGGTTGTCTGTACCAAAGAGCACTGTCGGCTACACTGTTATGCAACTGGCGACAACATTGTTCCACTGGCGACGAGATTGTACTTAAATTGCTGATCTTCTAAAGTGTCGATTGCTTGTCTATGTTGTCCACTTGCATAGTTTTGAGGTTAGCTTTTTACACTTTGTTATTTGTTGATATTCATCTTTGTAATCAGAAAATTTATCAAGTGAATACTTTGAAAGAATCTCTTGTGTTATTACTCAAAATATTTGTGTTTTTTAGTAGACAGTTAACTTAGATTTCACATTTGTTAACTGCCAATCACAAGAAAAGTCTTGTTAATTCATAACCCGATCCAACATTGCGTTTAGGCTAAAATTGAGACTTGCAATTAAAGGAAAATTTAAATTGGGTGGTTTTTTATGAATTGGGCGAATTTGATGAAATTGAGTGGAATTATCAATGTTATGATGTTAGTTGATGCTATTAGATGAACTTTTGTATTTTTAGTCTGTGATTCCAACACATTTTTGGGCACTTACTAATAATAATAACTTTTTGGGTAGGTTAGTACCTAGATTGAGTTCTATGTATGTTTGATGGGTTTTGATTATTGAAATGTGATGTTTAGTTAATAGGAATAGATTGGGCATTGTCAAATTGTGAAAAACACTTCGTATGATCATAATTGCTATTTATGGTAACTTTACTGATCCGATGTTTTATATGATGAATGTGGTACATATAGAACTTGGTATGATAATTTTGAATTATGTTAGATAGGTCATAGGAACAAGTTGACTATGATGTGATTTGGGTTCTTCCATTTCTATATATGGAAACTTTGTGTATGATGATGTTTTAGGTTATCTTAACATGTTGTGATTGAGGTTTAGATGTATCCATATGATATGGGATGTTTGTAGTGATATGTGGTTTGGTTTTGAAAATAGATTACACATGTATTACGAAAGTATACTTTCTAAAAATAGAAACTTTCCATAAAGCCTGACATGAATCTATATGTGCAACCTTATTTGAATTACTTGAGTATGATTAAACATTTTTTCACATATTTGAGTCACCAACAGGTCATCGGGTCAAACAAGTCAATTTTGGTGAATAAAAGTCAACTTTGGTCATAAAGTTAAACTTATCAAACATCTTAAGCTTTTCAGGAACACACTAACAATTAACATTGTTTGGATGCAATAGGGTTCATATAGACCATTATGTATACACACTCACAGACCTATACTTGTTAGGTAACGTTTAGCACTTGGCATCTTCTTAATCTTTTTACTATGCATTTTAACGTGAATCTTCACGGTCCCACTTTTTACTTACTTTTCTTTTGGAAAAGAAGCATGCAAAATATCTTTATTGATATATCACATGGAGCGCAAAAATTACCAAAAATTCCTTACATTCTCAAAACATTACTAACGAGCTTGCGAGTTAATTCTGAGTAGTAATACTGGATTTGGCAAACCCCACCCGCATTAGCCGTGCTAACTCGACTGGAGGTCAAGCAGGTCTTTGATTGACCTAACATTTATCACTATTTTGTAATAAGACGTGGTGGAAAGGCAAACAACTTACAAGCTGTTATTCTCGGTATCGAGACGTAAAGTAACTTGACATGTAACATATCTAGCTATTGATGTATCTTCGTTTACTCTAACCTTCCAAACAATTCAAACATATTATCATTTATTTAAACCTCCAAACTCACCAACCTTGTGTTGACACACTTTAGCATGTTTTCTCATATCGCCATCACGCTTAAAGCTAGTGTTTTATTGCTGAGGTACATGTATATAAACATTTATATCAACATCAAATGCTTTCATTGGATGCCATGTTTTACGAATTTACTTTTTATGGTTTTAGCTTTACTTAGAAGCTTCCGTGTTGATTACCTTCAAAACTATATACTCTTATCAAAAAGCAAACATTTTACTTTAGATTCATGTAGTGTCGTTATGTCTAAGATCCCGGTTTGTCACGCACCTCCCGGTATAACCTTGCATGTGGAATATGAGGGTGTGACAATATTAGAAACATTAATATCTTCAATCAATACACATTCAAATCTTGGTTTTATAACTCCACTTTCTCATTAGTTTCACCTTAGTCGACATTCTAAGATCTCTCACTATCACTTAGGTACACACAATTAAACTTATCACTAATATTGTCGATCTTATCATTAACACACTTAGACTTGAAATCATCATACTCAAAGTTTAAAATTTGAGGATCTACACCAGCAATTGAATCTTCAACTTTTGACATGGTGGAAACATAACTAGTGATATCGTCTTCATCGGACATCAAAGCATAATACCACTCATAGGAGGAGGTATCACATTAAAGCCCAATCCTGTTTTCAACATTTTAGGAATGTTTGAATTGGTAATGTGACTAAGTACGAAGGTTGAACTCTTAAAGTATTTAATATCCATTTGTAACTAAGGCACAATACTCTGGGACTTAGGTAATTTGATACACTTTTTATGATTATTAAAAGAATCAATGTCTAGTCACTTTCCTTAGCCATATGTTTGTATTCTCTCATTCTTTCTTAATTCACTCCAGCATCCTCTAAATGTGTACTCCAATCATAAAATGTATCATGTTAAGAAACGATAGTTGTATTTGATGTAAATCTTCAATTGTTCCACAGCTTCTCAAATTCTCTAGCGAAATGACCAAAGTTCTTACAGTCATAAAAATTAACTTTAACTTTGTCAAATCCAATTTTAGATTGACTATTACCCCAATCTACTTCCTCCTAGTTTTGATTAAAATCCACTTAGCCCTCTTGGTAAGCATGGTCTTATGTAATTATATATCCACTTCCTTCAAGTTATCCAGATCTTTTTGTAATCCTTATCAATCAAATCAAGATAAACAATCCTCTTAATGAAATTACTATATGAACTAATCAAGGACGATAATAATGTAATATGCTTTTCAGCTCCCTTTGGATATGAAGAATATGAACTTCGACATGAACTAGGGTTTGAAACTTGAGTAGAAGGACAACCATGAGAACATCCATGGTAGTTGTGTCACCTAAACTTGACTGATTACTTTCTTGAGTCCTATTTCCCTAGAAGAATGTTACACCACTTATGTTAGAATAAGAAGTCTTTCCAAAGTATAACTCCAGATCTTGAACCTGAGCAAATCTTGTAGCTTTATTCTTCATATTCAAGTCATATTTCCGTATTTTGGCAATAACATCTTCTATTGAAATCAAACTAAAGTTGTCATTTTCTTTGATATGTGCATTATAGACTTGGAATTATCAAGGAATGGCAGTAAGAATTCTTTCATTTAGTTCTTTAGTCATGTATGCTACATCATGCCGTATAAGTTCACTAATGAAATGATAATATCTGGTAATAAGTTCATCCATTTTTGAATTCTCCAGATGTTTGAATCAGAAGATCTATCCAGCTTTTTCTTAAATCTACATTTCGCTCGTAATGCTTTTGTAATGCTTCTCATTACACTCTTGAGGTTTTAAATTTGTTAAATTTATGAAAAACATCCTTTGGTAAAGTCATGGTAAGCACAACAAGCGTTTTCTTATTTAAATGATATGTCCATCTTTTAACTTCCAAAAGCATGGACAAGGGTTTTGATTTGTCACTCCTACCTATATAAACGTATGTCAAATGTTTGTACCCTTCACTAATAGGGATTCGCATGCTTGTATCGACGTATGAAATACATGATTCAAACTGATCCAGCCAATTCAAATAATTAAAAAGTGCCAAAAGTTTTATAATCGTGGAAAGGTTTATTAATACATCATCATATAATAATTGATATTTCAACTTGAAGTGGCCCTTAGTTTCACCTAAAAATTTTAATACACAAGTGTAATTACGGATAACACATGTGTATTTTGATCATACAAATATGTAATTTTGCTTTACACTGATGTAATTTCTCCTTACACTGATATACGAATTATTTAATTCACTTATCCCTCATTTTGCCTAAAATATTCTCCTTACAACAATAGTCACCTCACTACTGTTTAAATGAGTTTTGAACCAAAATTCTCAAACCTTATAGTAAAAGGTCGAACATTAACCCATGAGAATTGTCTTATCTCACCCCTTAACACAAATTTAAATAATTCCACTTGTAGGATTAATCAAGATCACGTAAGGAACAAGAAGATGAATGAAGAAGATGATGAAATCTTGACAAAATCAAACACTAGATGAATCAGACATCCTTAAATCTAGATCTTTATGCTCTAATTTACATGTAGGTGCCAATGATAGTCTTAAATCTTCACGTTTGACTCAAACATCATCAACTGATGTGCGAAATCCATGCTTAGTGTTTCATATATGTGACAGCATTCAATGCGTAATCAAGATTATCAACAGCAATGTAACTTAAATGCTTATCTTCATTCAATCACAAGGTTATAAAGAAAGTTAACATAAAATATAAACAAAGTAGATCTAATCAACAACCTCTAAAAACTCTATCTAAATGTGTAATACCCGAAAGTTGCGAAAAAGTAAATAAAGGGAATAAAAAGGACGTCTAAATAGAGTTGAGCGGCCAAAGGTGGATAAATGAAGCATGTACCCATATCTCGGTATAAAAGGGAATGGGCCGCCCCTTACTCTTATTCTAATGCACCTAAGAACTATTCAAAGTTAGAGAGAGAAAGAGCTTGCAATTTCTAGAAAGAGAAAGTTGTAGAACAAGCCAAATGTATGATTTTATCATACTTCTTCGTAGATCCAAGCTAGATCTAAGCTCCTAAGATATTTATGATGTGTTTCTATCCATAAATTTTGACACTTTACGTGTGCATGTGTATATCTCTAATTTCACTCTTGGTTCTAGGGTTTTCTAATCAAAAGCTTCAAACAGTGAGTTCTAAATCCCTTTATTTACCTACTTTTGGAGATGATATGCATGCCCGCATGTTAAACTTTTGTTAGACTTAGGATTTTCTATATAAAGTTGACATTTTCACGATGAATATGATATTTTAACATGTTTCATAGTGATGTTTCATGCATGACATGTTCTAGTCATGAACCCTAGCTAAACGAGGTCTAGATCTACGGGATTAGGATCATGAATGTCACACCCCAACCTTGACGGCGGAAACGTCGAGATGTGAGGTTACGATTGTTCACAGCCACATAACGCTATTTATTAAATCCAAATATATTAATCATAAGATTCAATTGTAACATTACAAGCAAAAGTTTCAACAAAGAATACATCATGTACAAATGCTACAATTAACATGATCATCCATTTTATCTCTAGGTCCAATCCTAGATGTGATAAGCTCAAAGAGTAGAACACATACTTGAGGTATTCCTGAAACATATTAAAAATAAAAGGGTCAACATAAAAATGTTGGTGAGCATTCCATAGTTTTTAATACATAGATTATATAAAAGATGGCAATTCAAGTCATAAGTTAGTGAATAAAGTGATTAGGGATGTTATGAACAATGCAACAATCAAACCTCGACAAAGTTTTACAAGTCTCAAACGTTTACAAGATTATACGATCAGCTAAGTGTACTTGGATCAACCAAAGCAGGCTTGTCTGGCCCATAGATCTATGACTTCGCTGGGCTAGCAATAGTTAATGATTGTACATATAACGCCATAACATGGTAACCACAAAAGTTCAACTAACCACAACTTTGCATGATGAATTGCCATAAAGATTACAAGTCTCAAATAAGTTTACAAGTGAAATAATAATAAGTTAACATGTTTCACCCCAAAGTGTGAAAATAAGCAAAAAGGGGTATGGAAATACTCACATGGATATATGCATTACAAGATTATATATAAAAAACGTCAAAAGATAATCCAAAGTATCCATCACAAGGCACCTAACATATATATTACAAGCTTAAGGTTAATAATAAGATTAACGTTCAAACAAGGATTAGAGTTTTGATATAAGCATGGGGGTTTTTAATAAGTAATAAGTTTATAATGCAATTATTTATGTTTTGATTCAATTAAAAGAACTATATACGTATATTTGAGTATTCAAGAAATGAATTTAAGTATAAATATTGATAAGGTTCAATATAAATAAAGCTTTAAAATTAGTTGGAATAACATTTTGATTAATAACAAATTATTAATCTAAACCTTTACTTAATATATTTTATAAGAAGAATAATATTTGTAAATAATTTGTGAAATTATAATATATATAATTTCTACAATTATCATGATAAAACTTTAATTAATATAATGCCTATTGATATTATAAAGATTTATTGTTTCAAGTCTAATAATTACTTAATTATTTTAAAAGGAGACAATTTAAATATAAAACTTAGATAAACATAAGAGATAATTATATTATTAAAAGTAACGTTTGGATCAATGATAATTTATGATTTTAAACCATCATTTTAAATCCATTTTATAAGGAATAACTATATATATATATATATATATATATATATATATATATATATATATATATATATATATATATATATATATATATATATATATATATATATATATATATATTTATGAATATATTTAAATTAGAAAAATTGCTGAAAATATTTTAGTGTCAGAAAATCATTATATTAATTATCAAAAATGATTTTTATATTAATTATAATTTTTCTGTAATTTAATTTGTAATTAAAAAGGCTTAAAAAAATAAATGGAGGTGCCCGGGTTCGAACCCGGGACCTCAAGGTTGACAAGGTGTGTGTTTACCATTAGGCTGGGCGCCTATGCCTGCCAAGTTAATGGTTTTTAATTCTTAAAAACATTAATCAATTAACCCAGAAAACCCAAGAACCCTAGTATGATTTTGATCCAAATTGAACATCCAGATGATTATGATAATGAAATTGATGTTAGGGCTTTGTTTCCCCACGTTAAACCGAGTATAATGATGTACGAAACTTACGTTGTTGAGTTCGAATTGATGCTCTCGAGTTTACATTCGAGTCGCGACTGCATGGATGTGCTTCAGGATGCAAACGTTGACAATAATCAAATTAACTTTGCAGAATGCTTCGGATGGTGTTGATATGTCAAAGCCCTCAACCAATTTTGTGTGAGAGTGCTTCGGCCATGGTTCTCGACTAGATGCAGGTCGAAGACGAAAGATGATGATCGATGGGGAGGTGTGCGTGTTATAAGTGGATTTGATGTTTATAGAAACTTTAAAAGGTTCGTTTTTGATGATCTCCACTCGTTATATAGACCCGATTAGTTCGATTGAGTTCAACCGATTTCAGTGTAAGGTTCGGATGTTTTGATACAAATTGATTATTGATTAATCAGTTACATGATCAATTGAATCGATGTTTAGAATCATAACAGCTTTGTCTACGTTTATGGTGCATTGTTTGAACCAATCCTCAATGATCGAACTCGAAACCGATTGGATCTCTTAAAGATGGTTTCGGTTTCATGTTTGGATGTTCAATACAGCAATTAGAACCAAATTAAATGTGGTAGCAGGTTCGAGTGAAGGTCGCGAAAGGTTAGAACGTTTTAATTTGCATTTAATTTGAAGTTTTGTTGAGGTTTGGGGTGGCCGGAATGCCGCCGGAGCTTCGCCGGCGTTGACTGCCGGAGTTCGGTTCAAATGGGGGGTTTGGGTTGGGTTTTATTTATTTACATAAATGGTCCCTGTGTTTTCAACAATTAACAACAAGAACTTAAAGTTTTGTTTTTAGTTTTAGCTAATTTACACTTTTGACCCTGAAGTTTTAAAATGTTATTATTTTATGCTAAAGCTAGTTAAATACAAGTTTTAAAATAGTAACACTTATATTGTTTCTATTTTTTACAAGATTACTTTTAATATGATTATTATTATTAATCTTATTATTATGATTATTATTGTTATTAATATTATTATCATTAATATTATTATTATTAGTGTCATTATTATAATAATAATAATAGTTATTATTTTATTTAAGATTATTAACACCTAAATTTTATAATAATAAGCAAACATTATAACACTTATAATGTTATTATTATTATATTAATTGTTTAATCACCAAATTAATTATTAAGTATAACAAACCCCAAAGTTTAAAAATGGCATAAAAGGCCCTTTTAAGATTTAACAAAGTTAACTTCCAAGTTAACAAAATTAAGAGATGTCACAGTCTCTCCAACTTAAAAGAATTTCATCCCGAAATTAAAAATAAACTTAGATGAACAAAGGAATTATAATGAAAGGTAAGTGTACAACGGCCAGTGATAGACGTTTGATTACAGATGAGATGTTTCACTTCATGGAATCTTACAAGTCTCTTGATATAATGCATGCCAATTTGAATTCTTCCAGTGAAATACGAGACGCTTTGAAATTTGGCATATGAAACGTTAGAAAACGATGACGAGTTACTCGTGGTATGTTAGACTTATAAGCCATAACGTCTAGAATGTAGTGATGTTTTCGAAATCAATAAAGACCATCAATTGTAGGAAAGTTTGACCAATAGAGTTTAAGAATCCCAAATGTCACTATATATAACGAAACGATCTTAACGCACAACTTGTGAATATGTATTACTCTTTTGACCAAACCGTCGGAGTAAGGATAATACGATATGCGAAGATTTTGGGATGAGTTCACAACGTTGGTTAGAAACATTGCTAATAGCAGAAAATGAATTGATCATCCAAATTAATGATCGATGTTTAACGACATACCACGGTATACGAATTCTTGAGTTAGATACAAGTCAATTTATCGACCCACTATCTCACATGAGTCAATATAAGATTAGTCATTGGTCTATAATGCACCAATTTTCAGTATGACATCCAAAATAAGAGACATTCGGTGATGAGAAATTGAGCAGGAGATTCCCGGGAACATGGGGGTTAGGTTTTGTCATATGTGAAGGTAAGACACTTGGACACATGCCAAGTTATGTCTTTTCTTTTATGCCAAACCCATGACTACAAATTACGAAATTTTATGAACCTTTATATACGCGTCACAATAACAAGTCTCGTAGATCGAAATCAAGATAGAGTTTTAAAGATTTCCAAGGTTAAGGATTCAAAAGTGATTCAAGAAGTGATGCAAACAATAAGAAATGCATTTGTACCATGTTTTGCAAAGTAGCAAATTCCACGTACAGTTTGCATACGTAGTTCATCAAACCCATAAGCACAGCTGAGAACATTCGTGTGTCTAGAAAGACATGAACACAAGTTGATAATGTCTTTATTTAGTAGAAAGATTGTTTAAGAAGGCTACCATCACACAATCATGTGTTGATGACAACTCAAAATGAAAGTCGATAAGTAAAGAATAAATGGTTCGATGTAGCTAGATCGAGTCAAAACATGAAGATAAAGGGAAAGAAATCGATTTAAGAATTCAAATGCTCCAAGCTTGGAATCAAAATCAACCTAGAGTGATCGGGTCTCCTTTCAAGTTCAGAAATCATGCTTTGGCTTGATAGGTCCAAACACTAACATTGGTTCACCCTTCAAGTTACTACATGTTTCTTGTCATTTGATTAAAACCTTGGTAAGTTGGAGATCAAGAAATGAGAATAGTCATCAAGGTGTGGTTTTCACTCCTAACTTGATGGTGTATTCCCAAGGTATGACCACTAACTTACCAATCAAAAAGTTCGATCCCAACTCCTTGTTGAGGATCCACAGAAATAAGACGAGGTAACTCACCATTAAGGTAAGGGAAATCACTCCTATCTTAACGGTGAAGTTTTACAAAAACAAAATATAACAAGATGAACTTCTTCATCAAAATCCAGAATTCACTCCTATTTTGATGAAGTCGTCTCATTTGAACAAATACAATTCATAAAGATGATATTATCATCAAGGTATGGAATTCACGCCTATCTTGATGATTGAATTTCATATAGCAAGAAAACAATCGAAGATTGACATTTGTCACCAAAGTACGGGTTTCAATCCTATTTTGGTGAGATCATGTCATTTGTGAAATGCCATTCCAAAGAAAATAATTGAAATCAATCCTCGGGATAAGGAAATCACCCCGATCCAGAGGATGAAATTTTATGAATAACAATTGGAAACCATTTATCGAAACGAATAGAGAATCATCAAAGTAAGGGAATCACCCCTGTTTTGATGAGTTAGAATCATTTAGGAGATACGAGGGTTCTTAGTCATAGGTTGGCTTGCAAACACTTTCATCTCTCACGATGCAGACGGTACGGAGTTTGACTTAACGACGAAAAGAAAATAATATCAATTAGAAATTCGGAAAATTTCAAGTTACATCAATGTAACAAAAGGAAAAATCATGCTTACAAGCTTAAGATCAAAGTTCGAGATAGCAGAATTTGTTATGATGGTGTTCAAATCTTGAATAATTTAAATCAGGAAGGCAAAATCAAGGACAAGAATGATTCGACATCATAATGAGATGTGAACATTCGATTCACAATCGAAGGGAATACATGGACTTCTCAAGATATGAGATCAGCCATAACCTTATTAAAGACATGTGTACTTATAAGCGATCACTCATCTCAAGGGTTTCGAGTCAAGTAAATAGATTCAATGATCGAGTCAAATCACCGTTTACACTTTGCCTAGACAAAGTATCCCGAGATGTAGGAATTCCACCTATAGCATTGCATGTTCTTAGTTATGGGACGCATCCTTAAGAAGACTTGAGAACCATAAGTAACGGTTTAAAGTTTTTGATGACCATTCGGTTTAGATTCCCAATATCTTTGGGTATATTAAGATTCATGTTCACGTTGGTCAAGATATAGAAATAGTTACATGAAACGCTCAACGCGTAACGGTGTTTAAACGTAAGAGTTGAAATGTAGGATAGGTTCAATATTAACAGGAACATTATGTACGATAAGAATGAAGAGATACCAGTTCAAGGAATCAAATATTTTTAAGATACAAAGAGGATGGTTCCATTTGGTAACGCATTACCATTTGGAATCGTTGACACGTCAAGGTAAATTGACCCATTTGCCATAGAGACTTGTGTATGTTGACCATAGTTTATCACTCATCCCAGAAATCCCCAGGTAAGCATAACTGATCTCACAATGAGATTTATACGATATGCTTGCCTTAGCCCGAAGGCCTTTTGCCAGGAAATCCAGAATACAGGTGTCTATGTGTCACACAAATTTCTTTGGTTTATGAAATCAAAACCTTGATGAGATTTTCATAGATTAGACATAGAGTCTGAGGAATTGAACCCACGACGATAAGTGTAGATTCCACATGTCGTTGAGAATAAGTTTAGGAAGTTCATTTGTCGGGGAGGGTCAAAGAGTCAAAGTTAAGTTTAGGGAGACAAGTAACTAAGTTTAAGCATACATAAGGCAATCCTATGCTAAGGCATCAAGTTGCACAAAAGGCATAGCATTATGTAGCATGCAAACAACATGTAAGCACAAAGGTATGAGGATCTTTCTATGAGGTTCATGCAACTATAGTCTAGGTCACCATTTCTAATAACCTAAATCCCTATAGTTATGGGCTCTGATACCAATCTGTCACACCCCAACCTTGACGGCGGAAACGTCGAGATGTGAGTGTTACGATTGTTCACAGCCACATAACGCTATTTATTAAATCCAAATATATTAATCATAAGATTCAATTGTAACATTACAAGCAAAAGTTTCAACAAAGAATACATCATGTACAAATGCTACAATTAACATGATCATCCCTTTTATCTCTAGGTCCAATCCTAGATGTGATAAGCTCAAAGAGTAGAACACATACTTGAGGTATTCCTGAAACATGTTAAAAATAAAAGGGTCAACATAAAAATGTTGGTGAGCATTCCATAGTTTTTAATACATAGATTATATAAAAGATGGCAATTCAAGTCATAAGTTAGTGAATAAAGTGATTAGGGATGTTATGAACAATGCAACAATCAAACCTCGACAAAGTTTTACAAGTCTCAAACGTTTACAAGATTATACGATCAGCTAAGTGTACTTGGATCAACCAAAGCAGGCTTGTCTGGCCCATAGATCTATGACTTCGCTGGGCTAGCAATAGTTAATGATTGTACATATAACGCCATAACATGGTAACCACAAAAGTTCAACTAACCACAACTTTGCATGATGAATTGCCATAAAGATTACAAGTCTCAAATAAGTTTACAAGTGCAATGATAATAAGTTAACATGTTTCACCCCAAAGTGTGAAAATAAGCAAAAAGGGGTATGAAAATACTCACATGGATATATGCATTACAAGATGATATATAAAAAACGTCAAAAGATAATCCAAAGTATCCATCACAAGGCACCTAACATATATATTACAAGCTTAAGGTTAATAATAAGATTAATGTTCAAACAAGGATTAGAGTTTTGATATAATCATGGGGGTTTTTAATAAGTAATAAGTTTATAATGCAATTATTTATGTTTTGATTCAATTAAAAGAACTATATACGTATATTTGAGTATTCAAGAAATGAATTTAAGTATAAATATTGATAAGGTTTAATATAAATAAAGCTTTAAAATTAGTTGGAATAACATTTTGATTAAAAAAAATTATTAATCTAAACCTTTAGTTAATATATTTTATAAGAAGAATAATATTTGTAAATAATTTGTGAAATTATAATATATATAATTTCTACAATTATCATGATAAAACTTTAATTAATATAATGCCTATTGATATTATAAAGATTTATTGTTTCAAGTCTAATAAATACTTAATTATTTTAAAAGGAGACAATTTAAATATAAAAGTTAGATAAACATTAGAGATAATTATATTTTTAAAAGTAACGTTTGGATCAATGATAATTTATTAATTTAAACCATCATTTTAAATCCATTTTATAAGGAATAACTATATATATATATATATATATATATATATATATATATATATATATATATATATATATATATATATATATTTATGAATATATTTAAATTAGAAAAATTGCAAAAAATATTTTAGTGTCTAAAAATCATTATATTAATTATCAAAAATGATTTTTATATTAATTATAATTTTTCTGTAATTTAATTTGTAATTAAAAAGGCTTAAAAAATAAATGGAGGTGCCCGGGTTCGAACCCGGGACCTCAAGGTTGACAAGGTGTGTGTTTATCATTAGGCTGGGCGCCTATGCCGGCCAAGTTAATGGTTTTTAGTTCTTAAAAACATTAATCAAATAACCCAGAAAACCCAAGAACCCTAGTATGATTTTGATCCAAATTGAACATCCAGATGATTATGATAATGAAATTGATGTTAGGGCTTTGTTTCCCCACGTTAAACCGAGTATAATGATGTATGAAACTTACGTTGTTGAGTTCGAGTTGATGCTCTCGAGTTTACATTCGAGTCGCGACTGCATGGATGCGCTTCAGGGTGCAAACGTTGACAATAATCAAATTAACTTTGCAGAATGCTTCGGATGGTGTTGATATGTCAAAGCCCTCAACCAATTTTGTGTGAGAGTGCTTCGGCCATGGTTCTCGACTAGATGCAGGTCGAAGACGAAAGATGATGATCGATGGGGAGGTGTGCGTGTTATAAGTGGATTTGATGTTTATAGAAACTTTAAAAGGTTCGTTTTTGATGATCTCCACTCGTTATATAGACCCGATTAGTTCGATTGAGTTCAACCGATTTCAGTGTAAGGTTCGGATGTTTTGATACAAATTGATAATTGATTAATCAGTTACATGATCAATTGAATCGATGTTTAGAACCATAACAGCTTTGTCTACGTTTATGGTGCATTGTTTGAACCAATCCTCAATGATCGAACTCGAAACTGATTGGATCTCTTAAAGATGGTTTTGGTTTCATGTTTGGATGTTCATTACAGCAATTAGAACCAAATTAAATGTGGTAGCAGGTTCGAGTGAAGGTCGCGAAAGGTTAGAACGTTTTAATTTGCATTTAATTTGACGTTTTGTTGAGGTTTGGGGTGGCCGGAATGCCGCCGGAGCTTCGCCGGCGTTGACTGCCGGAGTTCGGTTCAAATGGGGGGTTTGGGTTGGGTTTTATTTATTTACATAAATGGTCCCTGTGTTTTCAACAATTAACAACAAGAACTTAAAGTTTTGTTTTTAGTTTTAGCTAATTTACACTTTTGACCCTGAAGTTTTAAAATGTTATTATTTTATGCTAAAGCTAGTTAAATGCAAGTTTTAAAATAATAACACTTATATTGTTTCTATTTTTTTACAAGATTACTTTTAATATGATTATTATTAATAATCTTATTATTATGATTATTATTGTTATTAATATTATTATCATTAATATTATTATTATTAGTGTCATTATTATTATAATAATAATAGTTATTATTTTATTTAAGATTATTAACACCTTAAATTTTATAATAATAAGCAAACATTATAACACTTATAATGTTATTATTATTATATTAATTTGTTAATCACCAAATTAATTATTAAGTATAACAAACCCCAAAGTTTCAAAATGGCATAAAAGGCCCTTTTAAGATTTAACAAAGTTAACTTCTAAGTTAACAAAATTAAGAGATGTCACAATGAACTACATAAATATAGTATAGAAATACCGACAAATAAAATAGACAAAATGTTTAGTTCTATTGCATTGACGTATTGATACCTGCATAGAATTTTCCTTGTAAAAATAACAAACTTAAGTTGTCTACATTGAAACTCCACACACCTGTTGTAACACCCAGATATTTATTATTTTGAAGCCGGCGAAGAAAGAAAAAGGAAATAAAGTCCAAAGTCGAGGGACCAAACTCGGCAACGAAAGAAAGTCGGGTGAGCGGAGTATATAAGGGAGAGGGCAGCCCTTACCCTCTCCCCCATACACAAATTTTCAGCTCTCAAAAGAGGAGAAGAGAGGAAGGAGAAGAAAAAGAGAAAAAAGAGTGGTTCGGGTGATTCGGGTGGCCAAACTCGTCGTGTAGCAAGCCAAATTGAAGCCCTTGACGTTGTGCTTGTTTGTGTGAGTTCCAGGACCCTACTTTTACTTGTTTTCAACCGATTTTGGGGCTGGAAAGCATATAAAACCCGTTTTTGTATGTGTATGTGTTTGACCCATTTGGGTGTGATGTGTATTATGCGTTTCGTGTATGTTTCCGGGCTTGTGTGTGCTTGTATGGTGTTATGGTATGCATTCCTAAGGTCCAGGAGGGTTAATTTAGGCTTAGAATGGGTTTAGATGAGCTTGGAGGCCGAAAATGGCAGATTGGGTTCGGGATGAACTCCATTCTGCATCAGCTAGGGCTAGGCGACCGAATAGAGGCCATACGGCCAAATGAGAGGCGTTTGAGGGTCATTCGCGTGATTGGGATTCATTCGCACGATTGAGAGTTCAATCGCACGACTAAGGTTTCAGTCGCACGACTAGGAGTCCAATCGCATGGGGAATCATGCGACTGAGGGTTCAGTCACATGAGTGCTTAGTCGCATGAGTTCATTCGCATTAGATCAGTCGCATAGGTGCCCATTCACATTAGTTCCATCCGCATAAGGTCCATACGCACGACAATATGTCCATTCGCATAGATGTTCATCCGCATAAGTCCAATCGCATGATGTTCAGTCGCATGAAGGCCATGCGACTGAAGGGTGTCCATATGCACAAATAGAGCTGTTGCACCCGAAGGAAAGTGTAGTTAGACTTCTGACTTTCGGGGGAAAGTGCAGATGTAAGTTTTGACGTAAAGGTTTCCGTAAGAGCATGTAAGATAGCTGTTATGGCCTTAGAAAGCATGTAGGGCCTAGTGATGATGATGTTGCATGTTTATGCATAATGCATGTTATGTATGTATGATGTTGCCCAGTATGATGTGATGTTGATGCATGTTAATGTTCCTTAGTATGATGTATATTATCTTTCCTATGGATTTACGTGTTATGATGAATGAAATGAAGTATTATGTAACGTAAAGTGGAAAGAAATGAAACGTCTTGCATGCATCGGATAACGGGTCCTTCTTTTTGATTGACCATTAACCTCTACCGTGACCCCTAGTATTGTGGCATACGTTTAGCTATTCATTTATTGACTTCGGCCCAGTAGGTATAACTGATGGTTACTCCTAGTACCGTGGCATACGTTTAGCTGTTCATTTATTGACTTCGGCCCGGTAGCTAAGACTGATCGGGGTGTAGCACATGGTATTGGTATGGATGATGTCCGATGCGCAAGTAAAGTTATATGGAACGAATGAATGAATGAATGAATGAAGAAGATAATAATGATATTATCTATGCGTACGTATGATGTGTGATCATGTAAAAGTAATGAATGGTTTCATATGAAAGTAAAGTATGTTTTATAATAAAACTAGAACTCACTCAGCAACGCTGACTTTTTATATGCCTTCCAGTTGGCAAGTAATGTTTGCTGAGGATGGCACGAGGTGGCTACTCGGCTCTTTTGGGATGGCATTCTTTTGATTGATGTTTTTGCATTGTAATGCGAACAAACTATTTTGTAATGAATGTTGTATTAACTTGCAAAAGCATTTATATAGAAATGAAAGCTTATTTTAACGTTCCGTTGCGATGTTTACGAAATTCAAATGTAAATGTATGTTTTATGTGCGATGAATGACCAACTGTAAGCGTCCCGGGAACGGGGCCATACAAGTTGGTATCAGAGCCAAAGTTTAAGTGAAATGGGTAAATTTTCAATATGAACCTTAACTTAAACTGAGAATGAGACGAAAGGGGAATGGGATGCCAAACTGAGTAGCTGCGTGCCATCAGGTATTTTCTTAAAGTTAACCGGTTTTATGTGCGCATGGTATGTGGTTATGTGTTGTATGTAGATTTAAATACTGATGTAGTCAGGACAGGTAATGCTTGGGGTATGAAGAGTAAAGTAAGTGGCTAATCACAACTGGCCACTGTAATTAGGGACTTACTATACTTGACATAAACTGAGTTGTTTCCTTGAATGACCGTTTTGGTGTTTGAACCTTTCAGTGTGAGATAGAGAATGGCTGGAGGTAGATCTTCTAAAGCATCTAGGGGTGGAGGCCGTGGCGGGCCTGATATTGAGCCGCGACCCAAGAGAGGAAGACCAAGGGTCGAAAAGGTGGTTCCTGAAGAACCAGAGACTCCTCATCCGGAAGCTGGGGATGAGAGTGCAAACCTGAGGGCCTCGGTAAAGGAGGCTGTTGTTGAAGAAGTACACCAGGTCATGCAGACAATCTTACCGTCTGTGGTGACCGAAGTCATTAAGGCGGTGAAGGAAGGAGAAAGAAAGGAGAGAAACAGGCCTTCGGGGGAACGAGAGCAACCGGAGCCTGAAATGTCACACCCCAACCTTGACGGCGGAAACGTCGAGATGTGAGGGTTAAGATTGTTCACAGCCACATAACGCTATATTTAAATTGCAAATATTATTATCATAAGTATTAAAATGAGATACAACCATAAGTCACAAAAAGAAATAAGTTCAACATAACCCAAACATAACATAACGTTTTGTTTATTTAACTAGGTCCAAGTCCTAGTTTTATTGCAAGCTTCAAATGTCCACTTTAAACTTGGGGATTTCCTGAAACATGATGAAAATAAAGAGTCAACTAAAAATAGTTGGTGAGTTTCCAGGTTTTCATACATAATAAGATTACAAGTAGCAATTCATGTCATGGATTATAAGCTAGTAAGGTTATAGAACACATATCGTTACAACCAAACCTCGACTTGATTACAAGTATAAAAGATTGGCTAAGTGTATTTGGTTCCCTAGTGCACAAGCGTACGGCCCCTAGGAGTCAGCAATACCTCGACTTTAGCACCAAATAGGCTTGTCAGGCCCAAAGATCTAAGACGTCGCCAGGCTAGCAATAGTTAATGATTGTAAACAAACTATGTATCTCATATAAACACTTACAATACACAAATAACCATGACCAAATAATAAGTAGAATTGCATGTGCATTACAAGTCTCAAATGTTTAAACGTGTATGTAATATAAGCATCATGTTTCACCCCAATTAAGTGTGAAATTATAAAAAGGGGACAAGGAAAACTCACGTATCAAATAAGTATAGAATGAAGTTAAATAAGAATAATGTATGTCGTTCCAAGATAACACGTCACAATGCACCTAAATATATAAATATAACAGAATTTAGGCTAATAACAAGATTAACGAGTTAACATGAACTAGGGTATTAGAATTTGGGGATTTAAAAATAAATAAGATTTGTGAACTCTTTAGTAAAACACTATTTATAAAATTTTTAAAGGAATTGAATCCTTTATAAAAATTTGTGAAATTTGATTATAAAATATACATAAACGTTTTTAGTCCTATAATTATCATGATTAATCCATCATTATAAAATATATAGTGACTAAATAATGAATAAGTAATTTAAACTATTATTTAAAATCTATTTTTTTATAAAAATAAACTAAGTATTAATATATGTTTGATAATATGTAAAAAAAAAAGATGTTAAAATATTTATAATAATAAATTTACAGAAAATAATTTGGATATTTATAAAAACATTTGAAGTTTGTAAAAATCATTTTATATTTATTAAAAATTTTTTATAATTAAAATAAGGTGAAAAAGCCTTTTAAAAAAAACTATGCAGGTCACGGGGTTCGAACCCGTGACCTTAAGTTTGATATGTAAGTATGAAACCATTAGGCTGGGTAGCCTATGCCTGTGAGAACACAGGTTTCATTTCTTAAAACCAACTTAAACAAAAATCCCTAAATTTCCACATGAACCCTAATTCAAACGAACCCCAAATTGAGGATCAATTCGTGTAAGATAACCGAATTGATGTTAGGGCTTTTAATCCCTATGAAAAATCGAGTATATGTATGTATTCAATTACCCGAATATGTTTGAATCGAAGGTAATCCTAAACGAAGATGAAGTCGCGGCCGAGGTATTCAATGGATGAGAAATACGTAATGAAAATCCAATCGATTGTGCAGAAAGCTTCTAGCAACCTCCAAGATCAAAAGCCCTCGTTCAATTTTGGTTTATGATGATCAGGTGATGCAGTTCGAATAGTGGTCAGTTCGCGATGATTATGCGTGATCGAAGGTGATGTTTGTGTTGTTTCAGATTGGATTTTGTTTGATAGTAGCTTAGGTTTGATTAAACCATCGATTAGGTACCATTTAATTAAGTTATTATTAGGATTAATTACTCGAATAGCTATGGAGGTTAATTTCGCCGGTTTCTTGATCGATTAAGGTTCGTAACCGTCTCGTAAACACGATTAAATGATACCATCAAGTCCGAAACATGTAAACGGTTGAATTTGGAACGATTTGGGAACGTTTTCGAGCGGTTTAGAGGGTTCTTAGGGGTGGCCGGCGCTCGGCCGCCGGTGGCCGGCGTGGTCGCCGGAATTACGGGGTACAAGGGGAAGGGGGGTTGGGTTTTTAAAGTTTTACACAAATGGTCCCTTAGGTTTTAGTTTTTGTTATTTTATACATAAAACTTTCTTTTAAAGTTTCCAAGGTTACAAAACAACCCCTAAACTTAATTCTTGATTTGTTTACACTTATAAATTATTATTATTATTATTATTATTATTATTATTATTATTATTATTATTATTATTATTATTATTATTATTATTATTATTATTATTATTATTATTATTATTATTATTATTATTATTATTTTCATTATTATTAATATTATTATTATTATCATTATTATTATTATTATGATTATTAATATGATTAACATTATTAATATTATTATTGTTATCATCATTATTATAATCTTATAAACTTTAAGTTAAATAAGAAATCATAAAAAGTCCACCACGTTTCATAATTAGCATAAATAACCATATAAGAATTAACACAGTTAACTTTTAATTAACAGAAAATATGAGATGTTACAGTCTCCCCAACTTGAAAGAATTTCGTCCCGAAATTAAAAGAAATGAAACTATACAAATAAGAATGGGTATTTCTTCTTCATGTGCTCCTCACGTTCCCAAGTAAACTCAGCGCCTCGCTTATTCTCCCAACGAACCTTGACGATTGGGGTTGTTGTGGTTCTAGTCTTCTTCATAATGCGATCCATGATCTCAACAGGCTTCTCGACAAAATGCAATGACTCGTCAATCTGGATGTCTTCCAACGGGACATGCAGACTTTCGTCAGCCAAGCACTTTCTCAAATTTGAGACGTACAGGATGAACTCCACTAAGGTCGGAAGGTAGCTCTAGTTTATAAGCCACTTTCCCAATCCTTTTCAGGATTTTGAAAGGTCCTACAAACCTTGGAGCCAGTTTGCCCTTCTTTCCAAAGCGAACCACACCTTTCCACGGTGAAACCTTGAGAAGAACCATCTCCCCAACTTGGAATTCCAATGGCTTACGTCGCTTGTCAGCATAGCTCTTTTGACGACTTCTCGCCACTTCAAGGTTCTTGCGAATGATAGAAACTTTATCGGTCGTCTCTTGTATAAGTTCAGGACCAGTGATGAAGTTTTCACCAATGTCGGTCCAACAGATCGGTGAACGACATTTTCGACCATAAAGTGCTTCGAACGGTGCCATCTTGATACTCGAGTGGTAACTATTATTATACGAAAATTCCGCGAGCGGTAGATGCGTATCCCAATCGCCACCAAAATCAAGAACACAAAGGCGTAGCAAATCCTCCAAGGTTTGGATCGTTCGCTCGGTTTGACCATCAGTTTGAGGATGGTAAGCCGTACTTAGATCTAGTTGTGTACCCAAGAGTTCTTGCATAGACGACCAAAAAGCAGGAGTAGGTCTTTGGTCAGTGCGCCCACAAAGTAAGGGAGGTTCTTTTCTTACATAGACGGAAGTTTCACTTCAAGCTAATGCGTAATTAAGAGAGACTTTCACTATGCTAAAGTGGTGAAGTGAAGCGAGCATCTCGGTCGGATATGATGTGCAGAGGTACCCCATGACGACTTACAATCTCATCAACGTATATACGAGCTAACTTTGATGTCTTGTAAGTGTCACGTATGGGTATAAAATGTGCCGACTTGGTCAATCGGTCAACAATCACCCATATGCTATCATGTTCTCGGGAGGTTCGGGGTAACTTAGTTATGAAGTCCATGGATATGTGTTCCCACTTCCACATAGGGATCTCGGGTTGCTCAAGTAATCCACTTGGACGTTGATGTTCGGCTTTAACCTTCGTACACGTGAGACACTTAGCTACATAAGTCGCTATGTCTTTCTTCATTCCAAGCCACCAATATTGACCACGTAGGTCCATATACATCTTATCGGAGCCAGGATGAATAGAATAACGAGTTTGATGAGCTTCGTTCATGATGAAGGTACGGAGGTTATCGCGATTTGGAACCCAAATTCGATTTGCGAAGTACATCAATCCATTGGGTTTCGTTTCCAATTGAGTTAGAAGATTATGCTCCAATTCATCCTTCATTCTTCCTTCTCGTTGTACCATTTGTTGAGCCTCCAGGATACTAGACTCGATGTCACTATCTATTCTCAGGTTTTGTAGCAGTACGGTGGTCTCGTTGACATCTAGTCGGATCTCAGTATCGAACTCACCCAAAGTGTCAAACCATTGACGTCGATCGCGAATTTCTTGGAATGAGATCATCTTGTTGTGAATCTTTCGGCTTAGTGCATCGGCTACAACGTTTGCTTTACCAGGATGGTAACGAATGTCACAATCGTAATCACTAATCAACTCCACCCAACGACGTTGTCTCATGTTGAGATCTTTTTGATTGAAAACGTGTTGAAGGCTTTTGTGATCGGTGTAGACTATACATTGCGTACCATAGAGATAGTGTCTCCAAATCTTCAAAGCAAAAACAACAGCACCAAGCTCAAGATCGTGTGTTGTGTAATTCACCTCGTGAACCTTCAATTGTCTCGATGCATAAGCTATGACATTCCCTCGTTGCATGAGAACACAACCAAGGCCTTGTTTAGATGCATCACAATACACGGTGAAATCGTCGTTTCCATCGGGTAGGGTCAAGATAGGAGCATTGCACAACTTGTGCTTTAACGCTTCAAAAGCTTCTTCTTGCTCGGGACCCCACTCGAATAGTTTATTCTTTTGTGTCAAAGTAGTGAGCGGTTTCGCGATCCTCGAGAAGTTGGCAATGAATCGCCGATAATAACCAGCAAGACCAAGAAAAGAACGAACTTCGGTAGGAGTTGTAGGAACACACCAATTCTTCACAGCTTCCACCTTTGCAGGATCAACGTGAATTCCTTGGCTATTCACCACGTGTCCTAGAAATTGAACTTCCTCGAGCCAGAAATCACACTTCGAGAATTTCGCGTACAATTGCTCTTTCTTTAACAACTCAAGAACCAATCTCAAATGCAGTTCATGATCGGTGTTGGACTTTGAATAGATAAGTATGTCATCAATGAAGACGATCACAAACTTGTCTAGATACGGCTTGCATACTCGGTTCATGAGATCCATGAAGACAGCAGGAGCATTGGTTAAACCAAAAGGCATCACCATAAACTCATAGTGCCCATAACGAGTACGGAACGCGGTCTTTGGGATATCATCATCATGGACTCGCAATTGATGATAGCCATAACGTAAGTCGATCTTCGAGAAGATAGCAGCTCCTTGCAGTTGGTCAAACAAATCATCGATACGAGGAAGAGGATAACGGTTCTTGATGGTAAGCTTGTTAAGCTCACGATAATCGATGCACATACGAAACGTTCCATCTTTCTTCTTCACGAATAGAACAGGTGCACCCCAAGGCGAAGAACTAGGACGGATGAAGCCCTTCTCGGATAGCTCTTGAAGTTGACTAGAGAGTTCTTGCATTTCCGATGGTGCAAGCCGATATGGTGACTTAGCCACGGGGTTTGCTCCCGGTATCAAGTCAATTTTAAACTCGACTTCACGCACGGGAGGTAAACCACTAAGGTCATCGGGAAATACTTCAGGAAAGTCTCGTACGATAGGGACATCCTTAAGTTCTTTCCCTTTGACTTTCGTGTTGACCACGTAAGCCAAGAAGGCCATATACTTCTTGCTTAAGCACTTTCGGGCTTGTGTGCAAGACATGAGTTTAAGTCCTTTGGAATATTTTTCACCGAACACTTTCAAAGTATCTCCAAAGGGTAACGGTATACGAATGCACTTTTCGAAACAAATGATCTCAGCATGGTGTTTGGCTAACCAATCCATACCAATGATGACATCGAAGCTTCCAAGTTTCATAGGGACAAGATCGATAGGAAAATCATGCGTGTCAAGACTTAAGATGCAATCACGAATAACGACGTCAACGGTGATCGGTTCTCCATCGGCAACTTCAACGGTAAGAGGTCTTTCTAGTTTCGTATGTGGCTTAGCAAGTATGGGTTCAAACTCTAACGAAACAAAACTCTTATCGGCTCCAGAATCAAATAGGACATAGGCATAAGTTTTATTAATAAGGAACATACCTGTTCAATTTTAAAGGTATTTAACGACGTAGGTAACACATGAAAAGAATTAGGTCACATAAGTTAAAGGTAAGTTAACATACCATTCACCACATCGTTGTTTGCTTGTGCTTGATTTGCGTTGATGTTGAAAGCACGTCCTCGGGCTTGTGGAACATTACCCACAAGACGAGGGCATTGTGGGCGGAAATGACCAGGTTCCCCACAGTTGTAGCAAACACGGTTTGTGACCACGGCGGCGTTGTTGTTAGGTGCACGGTGACAAGTCGCCACCAAGTGACCATATTTACCGCATAAAGTACATATACGACATGGTTGATTTCCCGGGTGATGGTACCTACAAATGTTGCACATAGGCTGAGGACCAGCATAAGCCCTAGCCCCAGGCACTTGTGCCACAGGTGCAGCCGCAGGAACAAGTTGTCTTTGGGGTTGTTTGGGTGCAGCCACGGCATAGTTGCGCGCCGGTGTGAACTTGCGCTTCTTGTTGTTGTTGTTGTTGTAAGACGGTTCAGCTTTGGTCTCCTTAACAGCCTCGGTAGCCGTCTTCTCTACCTTCTTTGCACCCTTCACAGACATGGTGCCCGCTCGTATATGGTTCTCGGTGAGTTGAGCAGTGATAGTAATGGCTTCTTCCAAGGTTGTGGGTCGGCTACCCACCACAGCATCTTGAATTTGGGGTGGTACACCCTTAATGAACTTCTCGATGTTGTGGGGGACAGTGTCGACCATGTGAGGCAGCAGTATACTCAACTCATGTTGCCTGGTTGAGTAGGCCAAATGGTCACCATCGTTTTGCTTCAAGTTCCAAAACTCTTCCTCCAACTTTTACAACTCACTTCTTGGGCAGAACTTCGCGATGGCGATGTTCTTGAACTCCTCCCAGGTAAGTGCTTGCACCGCTTCAGGACCACGGTTTCTCTTCTCGCTATTCCACCAGGTAAGTGCCCTTTGTTGGAGCACACTAGTGGCAAAACGAACCTTGAGCGTCTCGGGACACTCACAATTGATAAAGGTATTCTCCATGCTTTCGAACCACTCAAGAAGACCAGTGGCTCCTTCCTTGCCACTAAAACTAGTAGGCTTGCAAGAGCTAAAGTGTTTGAAGGTGCAAGTTTGATTGTTCCCGTTTTGGTTGTTCCCGTTTTGGTTGTTGCTGTTCTCTCCATGACCATTACCATTGTTGCTAGCGTTGGTCATTAAGGTGCTATTAAGTTCAGCAACCATGGTCGGGATGACAGCAGCCATTTGTCGAGCAATCATGGCGGCTAACTTATGATCGGAATTTCCACGCTTTCCATGATGACGAGACATGCTGGAATATATAAAATGAGTTAGATACGAGAATTGGAATAACAAGGATCATAATTCAACAAGGATAAGGCAAAAGTTGTAAGGCACATGGAATGGTTCCATTTGGTAACGCATTACCATTTGGAAACGTTGACACGTCAAGGTAAGTTGACCTACTCGCCTTAGAAATTTGTGTATGTTGACCATAGTTTATCACTCATCCCAGAAATCCCCAAGTAAGCATAAATAGTCCCGTAGGATTTATGCGATATGCTTGCCTTAGCCCGAGGGCCTTTTACCAGGAAATCCAGAATACAGGTGTCTATGTGTTACACAAATATCTTAGGTTCATGAAATCAAAACCTTGATGAGATTTTACATAGATTAGACATAAGTCTAAGGATCCAAATCATAAGCATACGTATACAATTCCACGTGTCGTCGAAATAAGATTAGGAAGTTTCATTTTTCGGGGAGAGTCAAAGTGTCAAAGGTATGTTTAGGGAGACAAGTAACTAAGTTTAAACAATTACAAGGCAAACCTATGCTAAGGCATCAAGTTGCACATAAGTAAGGTATAGCATTATGTAGCATGTAACAATATATATATTTTCAAGAATATAAATATTTTTCTAAGAGGTTCATGCATAAGCTATAGTCTAGGTCACCATTTCTAATAACCTAAATCCCTATAGTTATGGGCTCTGATACCAATCTGTCACACCCCAACCTTGACGGCGGAAACGTCGAGATGTGAGGGTTAAGATTGTTCACAGCCACATAACGCTATATTTAAATTGCAAATATTATTATCATAAGTATTAAAATGAGATACAACCATAAGTCACAAAAAGAAATAAGTTCAACATAACCCAAACATAACATAACGTTTTGTTTATTTAACTAGGTCCAAGTCCTAGTTTTATTGCAAGCTTCAAATGTCCACTTTAAACTTGGGGATTTCCTGAAACATGATGAAAATAAAGAGTCAACTAAAAATAGTTGGTGAGTTTCCAGGTTTTCATACATAATAAGATTACAAGTAGCAATTCATGTCATGGATTATAAGCTAGTAAGGTTATAGAACACATATCGTTACAACCAAACCTCGACTTGATTACAAGTATAAAAGATTGGCTAAGTGTATTTGGTTCCCTAGTGCACAAGCGTACGGCCCCTAGGAGTCGGCAATACCTCGACTTTAGCACCAAATAGGCTTGTCAGACCCAAAGATCTAAGACGTCGCCAGGCTAGCAATAGTTAATGATTGTAAACAAACTATGTATCTCATATAAACACTTACAATACACAAATAACCATGACCAAATAATAAGTAGAATTGCATGTGCATTACAAGTCTCAAATGTTTAAACGTGTATGTAATATAAGCATCATGTTTCACCCCAATTAAGTGTGAAATTATAAAAAGAGGACAAGGAAAACTCACGTATCAAATAAGTATAGAATGAAGTTAAATAAGAATAATGTATGTCGTCCCAAGATAACACGTCACAATACACCTAAATATATAAATATAACAGAATTTAGGCTAATAACAAGATTAACGAGTTAACATGAACTAGGGTATTAGAATTTGGGGATTTAAAAATAAAAAGATTTGTGAACTCTTTAGTAAAACACTATTTATAAAATTTTTAAAGGAATTGAATCCTTTATAAAAATTTATGAAATTTGATTATAAAATATACATAAACGTTTTTAGTCCTATAATTATCAGGATTAATCCATCATTATAAATATATAGTGACTAAATAATGAATAAGTAATTTAAACTATTATTTAAAATCTATTTTTTTATAAAAATAAACTAAGTATTAATATATGTTTGATAATATGTAAAAAAAAAAAGAAAGATGTTAAAATATTTATAATAATAAATCTACAGAAAATAGTTTGGATATTTATAAAAACATTTGAAGTTTGTAAAAATCATTTTATATTTATTAAAAAAATTTTATAATTAAAATAAGGTGAAAAAGCCTTTTAAAAAAAACTATGCAGGTCACGGGGTTCGAACCCGTGATCTTAAGTTTGATATGTAAGTATGAAACCATTAGGCTGGGTAGCCTATGCCTGTGAGAACACATGTTTCATTTCTTAAAACCAACTTAAACAAAAATCCCTAAATTTCCACATGAACCCTAATTCAAACGAACCCCAAATTAAGGATCAATTCGTGTAAGATAACCGAATTGATGTTAGGGCTTTTAATCCCTATGAAAAATCGAGTATATGTATGTATTCAATTACCCGAATATGTTTGAATCGAAGGTAATCCTAAACGAAGATGAAGTCGCGGCCGAGGTATTCAATGGATGAGAAATACGTAATGAAAATCCAATCGATTGTGTAGAAAGCTTCTAGCAACCTCCAAGATCAAAAGCCCTCGTTCAATTTTGGTTTATGATGATCAGGTGATGCAGTTCGAATAGTGGTCAGTTCGCGATGATTATGCGTGATCGAAGGTGATGTTGGTGTTGTTTCAGATTGGATTTTGTTTGATAGTAGCTTAGGTTTGATTAAACCATCGATTAGGTACCATTTAATTAAGTTATTATTAGGATTAATTACTCGAACGGCTATGGAGGTTAATTTCGCCGGTTTCTTGATCGATTAAGGTTCGTAACCGTCTCGTAAACACGATTAAATGATACCATCAAGTCCGAAACATGTAAACGGTTGAATTTGGAACGATTTGGGAACGTTTTCGAGCGGTTTAGAGGGTTCTTAGGGGTGGCCGGCGCTCGGCCGCCGGTGCCCGGCGTGGTCGCCGGAATTACGGGGTACAAGGGGAAGGGGGGTTGGGTTTTTAAAGTTTTACACAAATGGTCCCTTAGGTTTTAGTTTTTGTTATTTTATACATAAAACTTTCTTTTAAAGTTTCCAAGGTTACAAAACAACCCCTAAACTTAATTCTTGATTTGTTTACACTTATAAATTATTATTATTATTATTATTATTATTATTATTATTATTATTATTATTATTATTATTATTATTATTATTATTATTATTTCATTATTATTAATATTATTATTATTATCATTATTATCTTTATTATGATTATTAATATGATTAACATTATTAATATTATTATTGTTATCATCATTATTATAATCTTATAAACTTTAAGTTAAATAAGAAATCATAAAAAGTCCACCACGTTTCATAATTAGCATAAATAACCATATAAGAATTAACACAGTTAACTTTTAATTAACAGAAAATATGAGATGTTACATGAAACGATGTCTCTCCGATAACGAAGACAAGGAAGAGGAAGAGAAGCCTGTGCGAGAAGTGGCACGAGGCTGTAACTATGGGGTGTTCATGAGATGCAAGCCCCCTACTTTTGACGGTAATGGCAATGTTGCCGCTGCTCACCCATGGGTGAGAGAAATGGAGGCTGTTCTCGACATCAGCGAGTGCCGGGAAGATCAGAAGGTGAAGTTTGCCACTCATTCATTTGTGGACTCGGCACTATGCTGGTGGGACAACATTGTCCAATCAGAGGGTAATCGGGCAATCGGGAGAATGAGGTGGCCCGAACTGAAAAAGATGGTGATTGAGGAGTTCTGTCCTCACAGGGAGATGGATAAGATTGAGAGGGAGTTCCTGCAGCTGGAGGCGGGATCCATGACACACCAACAATACACTACCAAGTTCAATGAGATGGCACGGTTGGTGCCTGATCAGGTGACGCCTCTTTCTCGGAAGATCAAGAGGTACATTCAGGGTTTACCGGTGGATGTTCGCCGGCATATGATCGCCGCCCGGCCAAGTACGTTTAGGTCGGCGGTCGATTTGGCCGGAAGACTTTATGATGAGAGAGAAGTGGTGGTGGTTGAAGCGAATAGGAAGGGTGGTGGTGATCGGAACTGGAACGGGAAAAGGTTTGGTCGGGGTGATGCCTCGACGGGTAACAAAAAGGCACGGGTGGATGACCGCCGCGTGGCCACACCGGGAGCGGGATCAAGGAGGTGTGGTAAGTGTGGAAAGGAGCATGCGGGAGAATGTAGGCTGGGTTTGAATGTGTGCTTCAAGTGTGGGAAGACAGGGCATATGGCAAAGGATTGCCTGTCGGGCAAATGTTTTAACTGTTGGGAAACTGGTCATATGAGCAGGGATTCTAAGAAGCCAAGGGCTGAGAGTTCAGGGGCGAAGAGGACAGGAGGTGATGGACCGAGGGCGAGCGCCAGGGCATTCACCATGACACAGGAGGAGGCTAGGACGGACCCTGACGTTGTGTCCGGTACGTTTCTAGTGAACCAAACTTTAGCTTCTGTGTTATTTGATTCTGGTGCTAGTAAGAGTTTTATTTAGTAGTAGACGTGTTGATGCGCCCTTTGATGTAGAAACTGCCATAGGTAAGTTACCAGGATTTCTGAGATGATAGAGAACTGTGATGTGGAACTTGAGGGTCATAAGTTTCCTGTTAGACCATTCGTGATGGCCTTAGGTGGTTTTGATTTGGTTCTTGGGATGGATTGGTTAGCGGACTTCGAGGCGAACATTGTGTGTCGCAAGAAGATGATTCAGTTGTCGGCGCCTAACGGTAGTTCAGTGACGGTTTATGGTGATCGGGTTACTACGATTCCGAAGGTGATTTCCATGGCGATGGCGGGAAAGTGTATGAGGCGTGGATGTAGCGCTTATTTGGCCTATGTAAAGGATGTGGATACGCCAACACCACAACTAGTCGATGTACCGGTTGTGTGTGACTTTCCGGATGTGTTCCCAGAAGACTTATCAGGAGTGCCACCTAACAGAGAGATTGAGTTTCAGATTGATCTAATACCTGGTGCCCAACCTGTCGCCAAAGCACCGTATTGGTTGGCTCCGACCGAGATGAAAGAGTTGATGGAGCAGTTGCAAGAGTTGCTTGATAAGGGGTTCATTAGACCGAGTATCTCTCCTTGGGGTGCTCCGGTCCTGTTTGTAAAGAAGAAGGACGGTAGTATGAGGATGTGCATCGACTACCGCGAGCTGAACAAGTTGACAGTGAAGAAACGATACCCCTTACCAAGGATAGATGATTTGTTCGATCAGCTTCAGGGTGCCAGTTGGTTTTCGAGAATAGATCTTCGATCTGGTTATCATCAGTTGACGGTGAAGGAGCAAGATATTCCTAAAACAGCTTTCCGTACGCGCTATGGTCACTACGAGTTCCTTGTCATGTCTTTTGGTCTGACCAATGCGCCCGCTACTTTTATGGATCTGATGAATCGAGTGTGTCGGCCGATGTTGGATAAATCAGTGATCGTGTTTATTGATGATATCCTGATTTACTCGAGGAGCGAGGCAGAGCACGTCGGTCACATTCGGGAGGTTCTAAAGACGTTGAGAAGGGAGAAGTTGTATGCTAAATTCTCCAAGTGCGCGTTTTGGTTGCGCGAGGTTCAGTTCTTGGGTCACGTGGTGAATCCCGACGGGATTATGGTGGACCCAGCGAAAGTGGAGGCGGTTATGCAATGGAAGTCACCGAGGACGCCATCCGAGATTCGTAGTTTCTTGGGTTTGGCGGGCTACTATAGAAGATTTATCCAAGGCTTCTCTAAGATTGCTTCTCCACTGACTAAGTTGACCCGAAAAGATGTGAAGTTCGTATGGGGTCAAGCTCAAGAGAAGGCGTTTGAAGAACTGAAGGCGAGATTGACTCAAGCTCCTGTTCTGTCCTAACCCGATGGAAGTGAAGATCTGGTGGTTTATTTCGATGCTTCTTACTCGAGGTTGGGGTGTGTGTTAATGCAGAGAGGAAAGGTTATAGCCTATGCATCCCGACAGTTGAAGGTTCATGAGGTCAATTATCCTACTCATGACTTGGAGCTGGCAGCCGTGGTCTTTGCACTAAAGATTTGGAGGCACTATCTGTACGGGACGAAGTGCACCATATTCACTGACCACAAGAGTCTGAAGTACTTTTTTGAGCAGAAGGATTTGAACATGAGGCAGAGATGATGGTTGGAACTTATAAAGGATTATGATTGTGAAATCCACTACCATCCGGGCAAGGCCAATGTGGTGGCTGATGCCCTTAGCCGGAAAGAGAGGCCCGAGCCGATTCGGGTGAAAGCGTACCAGTTGATCATGACCTCGGATGTGATGAAACAGGTCAAAGAGTTCCAAGATAAGGCATTGAAAGAAGATCATCTTAACTCTGAAAGAATGAGAGGTCTGGCCGCGGAGTTGGGTGAAAACACACTCGGTGTTAGAACCCGATTCGGTCGTGTGTGGATTCCTAGTTTTGGGGATCTACGGGTGAAGATCATGGATGAAGCTCACAAGACTCGATACTCCATTCATCCTGGTGCCACGAAAATGTACCATGATATGAAGAAAGATTATTGGTGGCCGGGTATGAAGCACGATGTGGTGGAGTATGTGAGTAAGTGCCTTACTTGCTTACAGGTGAAGGCTGAGCATCAAAAGCCGTATGGGAAGATCCAACCTTTGGATATACCGGAATGGAAGTGGGAGCACGTCACCATGGATTTCATTACAAAGCTGCTGCGTACCACGAAAGGGTATGATGCCATATGGATGATAGTTGATCGTTTGACGAAGAGTGCTCACTTTCTACCGATCCGCGAGACATATTCATCTGAGAGGTTGGCTGATCTATTCATCAAGGAAATTGTAACTCGTCATGGTGTGCCGGTGTCTATTGTGTCGGATCGCGACACCCGGTTTACATCTAAATTTTGGAAGAAGTTCCACGACGCTATGGGGACGAGGTTACATATTAGCACGACTTATCATCCCCAGACTGATGGTCAGTCAGAAAGGACCATTCAGACGCCGGAAGACATGCTTCGGGCATGTGTGATTGATTTTGGTGGAAGTTGGGATGACCACCTACCGTTAGCCGAATTCTCATACAACAACAGCTATCATGCCAGCATTGGCATGCCTCCATATGAGATGCTATACGGTAGGAGATACAGAACACCCGTTTGTTGGGGTGATATTGGTCAGAAGGAGTTGGGGAGCGTCGAGGTAATCGAATCTACGACTGAGAAGCTTGAGAAGATTAAAGCCTTCATGAAGGCAGCCAAAGACAGACAGAAGTCGTATGCTGATAAACGACGCAGGCCGATTGAGTTCCAGGTGGGTGACCGGGTTATGTTGAAGGTCTCACCTTGGAAGGGTATCATTCGCTTCCGAAAGCGGGGCAAGTTGAGCCCCAGGTATATAGGCCCTTTCCGAATCATTGCTCGAGAAGGAGAGGTGGCCTATAGACTAGAGTTACCGGATGAGTTAAGTGGAATTCACCCGACATTCCATGTATCTCATCTAAGGAAGTGCTTAGATGATGAAGATATGATTGTTCCACTGGAGGATATTGAGGTAGACGAACAGCTCAATTATGTGGAGCAACCAGTGGCAATCATCGACCGGAAGGAGAAAAGGCTGAGGAATAAAGTGGTTCCTCTTGTGCGTGTACAGTGGAAGCACAGGAAGGGATCCGAGTCAACGTGGGAGACTGAGGAAGAAATGAGACAGCATTATCCATGTTTGTTCGAAGAATAACAGGTTTCGGGGACGAAACCTATTTAAGGGGGGTGGACTTGTAACACCCGGATATTTATTATTTTGAAGCCGGCGAAGAAAGAAAAAGGAAATAAAGTCCAAAGTTGAGGGACCAAACTCGCCAACGAAAGAAAGTCGGGTGAGCGGAGTATATAAGGGAGAGGGCAGCCCTTACCCTCTCCCCCATACACAAATTTTCAGCTCTCAAGAGAGGAGAAGAGAGGAAGGAGAAGAAAAAGAGAAAAAGGAGTGTTTCGGGTGATTCGGGTGGCCAAACTCGTCGTGTAGCAAGCCAAATCGAAGCCCTTGACGTTGTGCTCGTTTGTGTGAGTTCCAGGACCCCACTTTTACTTGTTTTCAACCGATTTTAGGGCTGGAAAGCATAGAAAACCCGTTTTTGTATGTGTATGTGTTTGACCCAATTGGGAGTGATGTGTATGATGCGTTTCGTGTATGTTTCCGGGCTTGTGTGTGCTTGTATGGTGTTATGGTATGCATACCTAAGGTCCAGGAGGGTTAATTTAGGCTTAGAATGGGTTTGGATGAGCTGGGAGGCCGAAAATGGCAGATTGGGTTCGGGATGAACTCCATTCTGCATCAGCTAGGGCTAGGCGACCGAATGGAGGCCATACGGCCAAATGAGAGGCGTTTGAGGGTCATTCGCACGATTGGGATTCATTCGCACGATTGAGAGTTCAATCGCACGACTAAGGTTTCAGTCGCACGACTGGGAGTCCAATCGCATGGGGAATCATGCGACTGAGGTTCAGTCGCATAAGTGCTTAGTCGCATGAGTTCATTCGCATTAGATCAGTCGCATAGGTGCCCATTCGCATTAGTTCCATCCGCATAAGGTCCATACGCACGACTGGATGTCCATTCGCATAGATGTTCATCCACATGAGTCCAATCGCATGATGTTCAGTCGCATGAAGGCCATGCGACTGAAGGGTGTTCATACGCACAAATAGAGCTATTGCACCCGAAGGAAAGTGTAGTTAGACTTTTGACTTTCGGGGGAAAGTGCAGATGTAAGTTTTGACGTAAAGGTTTCCGTAAGAGCATGTAAGATAGCTGTTATGGCCTTAGAAAGCATGTAGGGCCTAGTGATGATGATGTTGCATGTTTATGCATAATGCATGTTATGTATGTATGATGTTGCCCGGTATGATGTGATGTTGATGCATGTTAATGTTCCTTAGTATGATGTATATTATCTTTCCTATGGCTTTACGTGTTATGATGAATGAAATGAAGTATTATGTAACGTAAAGTGGAAAGAAATGAAACGTCTTGCATGCATCGGATAACGGGTCCTTCTTTGTGATTGACCATTAACCTCTACCGCTTACCCCTAGTATTGTGGCATATGTGTAGCTGTTCATTTATTGACTTCAGCCCAGTAGCTATGACTGATGGTTACTCCTAGTACCATGGCATACGTTTAGCTGTTCATTTATTGACTTCGGGCCGGTAGCTAAGACTGATCGGGGTGTAGCACATGGTATTGGTATGGATGATGTCCGATGCGCAAGTAAAGTTATATGGAATGAATGAACGAATGAATGAATGAAGAAGATAATAATGATATTATCTATGCGTACGTATGATGTGTGATCATGTAAAAGTAACGAATGGTTTCATATGAAAGTAAAGTATGTTTTATAATAAAACTAGAACTCACTCAGCAACGCTGACTTTTTATATGCTTTCCAGTTGGCAGGTAATGTTTGCTGAGGATGGCACGAGGTGGCTACTCGGCTCTTTGGGATGGCACTCTTTTGATTGATGTTTTTGCATTGTAATGCGAACAAACTATTTTGTAATGAATGTTGTATTAACTTGCAAAAGCATTTATATAGAAATGAAAGCTTATTTTAACGTTTCGTTGCGATGTTTGCGAAATTCAAATGTAAATGTATGTTTTATGTGCGATGAATGACCAACTGTAAGCGTCCCGGGAACGGGGCCTTACACCTGCATTGACTACTACTACCCTCGTTGGCTAAGTGTTGGTCATCCACATTGGATTTCCGCACTGAGTTCACAACATCAGCATTCACCGTTACCAGCATTGACTATTGTCCGCATTGGACATAAGTTATCCCCGCTAACTATATATTCATCTATATTCACCGATGCCTGCATTGACTATTATGCGCATTAGACAATAATTATCTATAGCAAGTGTCATTTCATCCTTGTTACACTAAGACGTATGCATTAAATGTAAACTCATCCGTATTGAGTCAAGTACTCATACTAGGATACTGCTTCCCGTATTAGGTGATTCATAGGATATTGTCACCATGTATTTCACTAAGTGTTGACTAAGATTTTCCTAAGTGTTGATCGTATTTCAAGGTGATTATTTTTTCAATATGAGATCCCATATGTTCGATGTATACAAAAGTGTTATCTAATGATCCATGTTATACGATGACATGAAAGATATTCTATAAAGTATTACATATAGCATTACAAGGTCCCTAATGATGAATGAAAAGCCTTGCAAGCATAAAGACTTCACTTATATGATTCAAATGAAAGGATATAAACCCTTATTCATGAGCAGACCATGTGCTTAGCAATGTGGGTCAACTATCAATGGTTTAGCTAACCATACAAGTTGGCTGGTAGGGGTTTGCCATTTCTTGTCAACCATTACATGTTTGAGATCTTATTTTATGAAACTCCAGTTTAAGAAAGAGGAAATATAATGGATGAAATGAAGATAATGAACATGATAAAGGATGATGTGAAAGTCAATTTGACATATATGGATGATGAATGTGTATTCATTAAAGGAAGTTAAAAGTATAATTTCTATATATATTATACAAAACTAGAACTCACTCAACAACGCTAACTTTCTATGCATATTAGTTGGAAAAAAATGAAGAAGGTTGAGGATGACAAAGGGAACCAGGCTACTTGACATCTAGAAACTGGCATCCATATCTATGAACTGATGTTTTGATTCGAGAAGAACAATATTAATGTTTTGAATTAAAGATAATTTTTTACTTATGGATAAGTATGGTTATAAATATAAGGAATAATTTAGGTTTCCCAATTGTGAAATGTTTTAAGTTATTATTGGCTAACTATGAGGACTCCCCGGAATAGGGTCTTACAAAATGAACACTTAGAAAGTTATTTATAGAGAGAGAGATACCAACACAATTTCACCCCACTCAGGCGAAATTACACCGGTACAAAATCACTTACAAAATGTTTTAAACTTTGACTCATACAAGACTCAATCGAAAGCTATACATTCTAATACAATAAAATATATATCATAACACTATCATCCAAACTGTAAACATACAAAATTTTCCAACAAAAATATTGAAGATATATTAAAATATTGATAGGCAGTGACAAAAATTAGAAGCTTTGATACAAAGGTTATGAAACTAATACCAGTTGGAGATCGGGATGCGTAGAATGTCTTATTTTTCTTTACTGTTACACTTTGTGTTGAGTATAATGTTATTTGAATAAACAAGTATATTAAAGTACACCAATTGACTATCAATCTTATATATGTTATTATTGTTTTGTCGTAATTGTTATTTAGTGCATATTAATTAATAGTAGCTGAATTTCTTCTACAAAATTGTATTTAAGCGTAAGAAAAGTTGCATCTGTTGCAGCTTAAGTTCATAAAAATATAACAATTATTGTAATAAAAGGGTTGCAAGTTCTCTTATAAAAGTAGAGTAATAGTTGCATTAACTCTAAAAAATATTTTATTTTTATTACTAACTATAATAAAGGTTGAAATTTAGTTTAGAAAAAAGTTATATTTAAGTGCAGAAAAGATTGTATTTTTGTAACTAAATTATAATAAAAGTCGCATTTGAGTATTAAAGGAGTTATAATTTAAAGTATAAAATAAAAAGTAATCAAATTGCAGTTGAATAGTAACCGCAACACTTTGAGAAAAATGTTATATTATGTAAGGATTTATAGAAGACTGATGCAGCCAAAACATCCAAGTCTCTCTACATGCATGCACTGAAGAACATAAGTAGAAATGCTTCGGAAGTTTTATACCTTGCACTAGAAATATTCTAAGTGTAAAATCTTCTGAAGCCAAGACCAACATCTTCCGAAGCCAAAAGTGAAGTCTTCCGAAGCTTCAAAGACAAAGTCTTCTGAAGCCAAAGAGTGAAGACAAATTTCTTTCGAAGACTTTTAGTAACATGCTTTTATCTGATGTACTTTACCATAAAGCTGGACCACCTTTCTGTTGCAACTCTGTAAAGTCATCAACTTACATGAGTTGGTGAAAAGATCCATGCTTTTGGTAACTGTACATTGAAATCTTGAGTCTGTGCTTTCTACTTTATGTACTTTTATCCTTTTTGTAATATATTAGGATGTGAGCTATGGCATGTCATAGTCACTAGTCAAAAGGCAAATCTGCCTTTTAACTCTACATTTGATTTTGTTTCTTGTCTAGTCTTATGTATCCAGCTGGCCTTCAAAGTATGGCCGGCTGTAGGATGTAGTATATGTATCTCAAGTTCTTGTAACTTTCAAAGTATGCTTTATAACATTTGTAATAGAAATTGAGAAGCATATACAGCATTCTTGAAAACCAATTACTTGTATTGTTTTGCTATCTCGTTCTGTCTCATTCTTACTTGTGTTCTTAGCATCTTTCACTAAAGTTAACCAGTTTCCTATTTGATATGTTAAGTGTTCTAAGTAACTCTCCTCATTGTGTTGTTATGTTGTAAGTGCATACCCTTCAATGGTCATGCATTTGGTGTTAGAGCTTTCAAGGCTCTTGATATAAGATCTCACCATCTTGTTAAGTATTTTGTGTGTATGAGGGATCTTAAGATGGTGAGATCTTATATCAAGAGCCTGGAATGCTCTGATACCAAATGCAGGACCGTTTAAGGATATGCACTTACAACAAAACAACACAATGAGGAGAGTTACTTAGAACACTTAACAGATCAAATAGAGAACTGGTTAACTTTAGTGAAAGATGCTAGGGACACAAGTAAGAATGAGACAGAACAAGATGACAAACAACACAAGTAATTGGTTTTCAAGAATGTTATATATTGCTTCTCAAGTTCTATTACAAATGTTACAAAGCATACTTACAAAGTTACAAGTACTTAAGATACATATACTACATCCTACAACCGGCCATACTTTGAAGGACAGCTGGATACATATGACTAGACAACAAACAAAATCAAATTCAGAGTCAAAAGGCAAATTTGCCTCCTGACTAGTGACTATGACATGCCATAGCTCACATCCTAATATATTACAAAAAGGATAAAAGTACATAAAGTAGAAAGCACAGACTCAGGACCTCAATGTACAGTTACTAAAAGCATGGACCTTTTCACCAACTCATGTAAGTTGGTGACTTTACAGAGTTGCAGCAGAAAGATGGTCGAGCTGTATGGTAAAGTACATTAGATAAAAGCATGTCTCTAAAAGTCTTCGGAAGAAATCTGTCTTCACTCTTTGGCTTCGGAAGACTTTGTCTTTGAAACTTCAGAAGACTTCACTTTTGGCTTCTGATGATGTTGATCTTGGCTTCGAAAGATTTTACACTTAGAATATTTCTAGTGCAAGGTGTAAAACTTCCGAAGCATTTCCACTTCTGTTCTTCAGTGCATGCATGTAGAGAGACTTTGGATGTTTTGGCTACATCAGACTTATAGGAATCCTTACAGAACCGAACTAGAACCGGTTGGAACGGGAACCGGATAACCTATATCTAAAATCGAAACAGAACTTTGCAGGATCGGGTTTGTCACTTAAACACTTGGATTTCTCTCAAACTCACTTATAGAAACTCTCAAATCAGATGAAGTAATGTCTTTTGCAAGAGTTGATAATATAATAAGTAGCAAAGGAACACACAAAAATAAATTTTCAAGGCACTTTATATATTACTTCTCAACTCAAGATATTACAAGACTCTTACAAGCATGATACATGAGTTACAATGAGAAACTATATATACTAGATCCTATAGCCGGATATACTTTGATACCAGCTGGAAACCTAAGACTAAAGCATATACTACAATGTTAAAGTTAAGGTATCTTAGATAAAGTATTATCTAAGATATGGTAGTCATGACATGTCCATGACTTACCTTTTGTCACCAACTAAAGATGGCAACCGTACTAACATAAAAAGGTAAACAGTGGATTAAAGTATGGTCAACTACATGGCTTTTGAGAAAACGCCATGCAGTATCTCAGAGATTTGCAGCGGAGTGTCAGAGAGACCATACTTATGTCCACTGGATAATAGCAGTGTCTTCCGAAGGTAAGTTGGCTTCGGAAGAACAAGTTCTTCCCAAGCCACTTATACTTCGGAAGAGGCTTCTATACTTCCGAGGCTTGAGGACTTCTGTACTTCGGAAGTTGACTTCAGATCTTTCCTTCTAAGTCTTGATCTTCGGAAGTAGGTTCTTTGTCTTCGGAAGTTGGAGTTTTCTTTCGGAACTAAGTTTTACACTTTGTCTTCGGAAGAGCTCCTTCTTCCTTGGAAGTTCCACACTTAGCTTCGGAAGTCCTTTATTTGTTGTACCAAAATCTTCTAAGTGACTTGGTTTTGGTTGCACCAGCCTTTCTAGATCCAACAAACTCCCCCTAGGCTTATGCTACCAAAACCTCACTTATTTCTGCTTCTCAAAGCTTTCAGCACCAGGGACAAAAGGTATTTGTCTGTCTCTTTGTTCTTCCCTGAAGTGGTGCTGAGAAGCTTGTACAAGTCATTGGTGGATAGGAGATCCAGTCTATCACTCTGAATGACATGTACCTTTGTTGTGTCCCCCTGAAAAGAGTTAGTTACGGGAGTTATAGTCATACTCCCATCTAACTATGGATTCAAGTTCAGGACCTTCAACCATTTTAGAAAGGCTTTGCCTTTGGTTGTTGATCCCTTTCTTTCCTCCTCCTCTCTCAGTTTCAACTCTTCTTCAACCTCGCTTCTAGCAGTTAGCTCGGCCATATGAAGGCTGCCTAGATGATTTCTGATATGGGCAGCTACATCAGAGATTGAAGGGTTGGAGAATGGCTTCTCTGCTAACTCAGCAATGTCAAACCTGCTCAAGTGTAGCAGAGACGAGGCACTTAGCCTATTGAGCTCTCCATTCTCTCTTTCAACAACAAAGTTATGAGAAGATTCTTCGAACCTCCACTGGATGATCTTCTTTCTAGGTGCAAGAGGTTGTCTTGGCACCCGGTCGCCTTTCTTGGTATCCAGTAGAGTCACCAGCCTTCTCCTTAACTTCTTTTCTTCCTCATTCAAAGTGTCTGAATTGAGGCCAAGGAGATTTGCAGCTTGGTCCAAAGTTCCTCTGGGCAGATCAAGAAATTGATCTCTAGTGAGGGAACTTGAGGATCCGTCAACATAGGTCAAATTGACTGAATCCTCCTCACAGGAGATATCGCTCAGAGTTGTGCAGTTTATGAGCTTTGTCTTGACTGCCTTGAATTCTTCCAAGGAGAGATGTTTAGAAGGCTGAGGGGATGGTTTGATGGGTTGATGGGTAGGTTGAGGTGTTTGGGTTCTGGCTAGAGTTTTGGGTTGAAGGATGGGTAGTTTAGGTGGTTGAGGTGAAGAGGTTGGTAGGGGTGATGGTGTAGGTTCAGGGGTGTATGGTTCAGTGGTTGGTTTGGTTTTGATGGGGAATGAAAAGGGTATAGGTTCAGGTTGTGGTTGGGTTTGGAGTTTAGGTTGAGTGGTTGCTTTGAAGGTCATCCCCTGTCCCCTTCTATACATCTCCTTCCTCTTCCCCGCGCGAATGTCAGCCTTAATGTCACTGACATGTCGCTGGAGAGTCTTTTCTGACATAGGACCCACCTGCCTGCCAGAGAAGCCATGAGCCTTGAGATAGCTCTTCATCCAGGCCTTCTCACCTATCTTCTTGGCAGCAGTCAGTCCTGCTTCCTCTTCCTTCTTCTTCTTCTGCAATAGCTTTTCCCTTGCAGCTCTCTTTCTCTTTTTTTCCATTTGATCTTGCTCTTTGTTGAAGAGCCATAAGATCGTATCATTGTTATGTGGAGATAATTCTTCTTGAGAGAAACCTCTGGAGGTTAGGAAAGTTATCCTTTCCCTCCTGAGCTGCAGATCAGCTTCTCTTTCTTTCCTCTCCCTTTCTTCTTCTAAGGCCAACCTTGCAGCTTCTTCTTTTTGTTGTTTTAGCAGCAAGGTTGCCTTTTCCAGCTCTATTAACTCCTCTAATGGTAGCAGGAGTACATCTTCAGTTGCAGCTCCTAGACTAACAAGTCTATCGATAATCTCTACTCTTTTTCGGTTGTTGACTGCCTCCTGGTTGGCTGCAGCTGCTTTGGTACTTGCAGCTAGCAGTTTTCCAGTTGGAAGCCTACCTTTTCTTTTGAGTTTCTCCAACCTTTCTTCCTCCTGAAGCTCTTCCGAAGTCATCTTCCTCTTTCCTTTGATGTCTTCGGAAGTACTAGACTTTGGGGGTTCTTGGATGGAAGATTCAGGTTGAGTAGTAGAGATGGGAGCTGGAGTTAATGCTGATGTTAGAGCTAAAGGTTGGGTGAGAAAATCCTCCCTATTAACCTCAGATGCAAGTTCCAGGATTGCATCTGTGACTATTAGATCATCGGATAATGAGAATAGTCCTTCCGCAGCAGCAATCTCAGCTTCGGAAGTTTGAAATTGTTCTTCCGAGGCTTTGAATTGTGCTTCGGAAGTCTGTGAAAATGCACTATCTGTCCCAACTGTTTCAGTTGCTGGGCCATCAGTCCTTGTTTCCCTTCGAAGTTAATCTCAGGTTCCACTTGGACCTTAGGTTGACCAACTTCCTCAATAGTGGTAGAGGTGCATTTAACCTCTGAAGCTCTTGAGCTCCGAAGTAGATCACAGACATATCAGGACTTGGCTGTTCTATAAGAGATTCCAATAGGAACTTGTTAAAGAACCTATTGAGATCTTGGAGCATCCTTTGATCCACTTGAAAAACAACTGGAGGAGGCTCAGGGAAAATTGCAGCTTGTTGCACAGGATACTTTGAGCTCAAGGAAGTGAGAGCTTGACTTTGGGTTTCCTCCTGTCTTTGACTTTGTCTCTGAACACTCTCCCCTTTTTGTAGCATCATCCTGAGAGCTTGATGAGCTAGAGGAAGAGGTCAAGGAGACCTGAGTTGGTACATGCCTAACAGACCTCTCAATCTGTTTCTCAGCTAGTTTGGCCTTGAGAGTTTCAATCTCAAGTTGCTGAGTGGCAGACCTATCCTCTAAAGTCCTAACCTTGATTCAAGATTTGAGACTTTAGAAAGTAGGTCTTGAATGGTGAGTTGCATTCTTCCCTCATCTTCTTTTGAAGAATCACTGGGAGATGAGGTAACATACCTTGTATGTTCATCCTCACCACCAGATGTGGTTTCTTGGCGCCCTGGTTTCCCTTGCACAATGATGTCTCTTTCAGAGTCATCAAAGGGCATGGTTGCCGTAGATTCAGTCTCAGTGATGTTACCACTGTCCTGAGGATCCATTGAGGCTCCTTCAGTAGTGGCAGCTGAATCTACATGAGTCCCCTCCACATCAGTGGGACTCACCTCAGTAAAGGTTTGCTGATGGGGGCTAGAGATAAGAGATCTCTCTAGGCTCTGTTGATCCTTGAGAGGGTGTTGTGGATCAACTTCATTGCCCTTAAGAGACATAATCTCTTCATCAGCTCCAATTAAAAGGTCAGTAAAGGATATGGAAGTGAAACCTAATGACCCGGGACTTTGATCAATGTCTAAAGGCATTGAGCCTGTGATAGGGCTGTCCCTTTTTGGCTGCTCAGGGGAGTATAGAGACTCTCCCTGAGGGCTATCAGCTTGGGTTTTGGGCTCATGGGTCTGAGACTGAGGAGACTCAAGACCCATATTGAGGTCAATTGTGAAGGATGGTTGGACCTCAGGCTGAGTGGGAGCCCTTTGTTCCACTCTAGCCTTTTTGGGTAGAACATGAGGAGCTTGTTCAATCAGAGAAGATTGAACAAGGGTTCGTTTGGGACGTCTCTGATAAGTAAAGGTAATGGGTGGAGAAGGTAGATTTGGCAAAGTGAGGGTAGTTGCTGGTGTGGGTTCATCACCTGTGGGGTTAACAGGGATGTCACCAGGAGCCATTGGCTCAATCATACCTGGAAGAAGTGCAGTATCTCTTCCGGTGAAGTTGGTGGACACTCTCTTCAAAGTCTTGAAGATGGTCGGCCTCATTTGAGGAGCAGTCAGAGCAGCTGCACAGACAAGCTTGCTCTGGTCCAGCTCACAGTTGATTATGTGCTGGAGAAACCTGGGATACATGAAGAATGTGTCCCTTTGAAGATTTCCCATGAGGTTAGTCAGCACAAATCTTGAATAGTTGAAGCGGAGGCTTTTCACCAACCCATGAACTAGGCACCCAAGTTCATATGGGATTTGATCCCATCCCCCAGATTTATTAGACAAGCAGTGAAGAACCACATGCAGCAGGAACTTCCATTTGTAAGAGAAGTTAAATTTGTAGACAGTTGACCTGCTAACATCTCCACCATATCCCATTTGGAGATAAGAATTGTCCAAATCTGCTTTGGGGAATTCGTTGGAGCGCCCTCATCATGAAGCTCTAGATGCTCCCTGATGATCTGTTCAGAAATGACCAACTCCTGGCCACAGATGCTCGATCGAATGACACGAACCCCATTTAGGGTTTCAATCTGACCATTTGCCCAAAATTCAGACATATGGTTTGAGTAAATCGTGGGGTTTACAGTCAGAGCGGTGTAGTAAGAAGATTGGGTTAGAAAGGAGATGATGTCTGAGAAGTCAACATCCCTTGAAGAGTCAAGGAGTGCGACTTGGTTGTGCTGAGGGTTAAGTGCCATTGAAGAAAATTACAGGAAGATAGTTCGGAATAGGGTAAATTGAAGATGAAGAAAGCTTTTAGGGCAGTAATTTGGGTAAAAAGGATGTAAGTGATTAACCGGAGGTATTTAAATGGGTGGAATGGCGGTTTAAAGGGGGTTTGGATAAGACGATGTGAGGTTTCAGTGGATGATGTGACATGGGCGGTAAGGTTAGTCCATTTAAATAATCCGACATCATTAACAAAATCTTTACTTTTTACAGAGTGGGGCCCAAAAGATTTCCGTTACACAGTAAAATCTTTCTTCCGAGTATAAAGCATTCCGAAGGTAATATTCTTCCGAAGGCAAATTTACTTCCGAAGGTAAATTGATTACTTCCGAGAGTATATGTTGCTTTTCAAGTGGAGTGTGTTATAAGCTTCGGAAGTAGATCTGATATGAAATCAATCGCTTCTTCCGAGACTTAACACTCTTCCGAGAAGAAAATTATCCTGGGAGAAATTTGCTTCGGAAGATATGTGAAATATCTTCTGAGGGTTAATTTCTCTTCGGAAGAATTCATACTTAGATAAAATTTAGAAAAAGATCTTTTGTAACAGGGCTTAGATTGTTTTGACATGAGACTTTACACATTAAAAGGTTTTCAAATGAGATCAACTAATCAAGGTTTATCATCCCAATAGCTGTAATGAGATATTTAAATCTTTGTTCATCAAAGGCTTTGGTGAACAAGTCAGCATATTGTTCATTTGAGTCAACTTTGATTAGCTTGATAAGATTTTTCTCATGAATATCTCTAATGAAATGATACCTGATATCAATGTGCTTAGTCTTGGAGTGCTTCACTGGATTTTCAGTAATGGATATAGCACTGTTGTTGTCAATGTGGATAGGAGTGCTCATGAAGTTGAATCCGTAGTCTATCATCTGGTTTTGAATCCACAGCAGCTGAGCACAGCAACTAGCAGCAGCAATGTATTCAGCTTCAGCAGTTGATGTAGAGACACAGGATTGCTTCTTGCATTGCCATGAGATGATCCTTCCACCAAGAAATTGACATCCACCAGATGTTGATTTCTTGTTGATATTGCAGCCACCATAATCACTGTCAGAGTAACCATAGAGATTGAAATCACTATTTCTTGGATACCAGAGACCTAGTTTAGGTGCTCCTTTGAGGTATCTAAGAATTCTCTTGGCAGCTATTAGGTGAGACACCTTTGGAGCAGCCTGATATCTTGCACAAATGCAAGTTGCAAACATGATATCAGGTCTACTTGCTGTGAGATACATCAGAGAACCAATAATCGCTCTATACTGATGTTGATCAGTATCCTCCCCCTCAGAATCAGGGCAGAGATTGTGGTTTCTGGGTATAGGTGTTTTTGCTGCTTTACAATCTTTCATATCAAATCTTTCTAAGATATCATTGACATACTTAGATTGATTGATAAAGAACCCTTCCTTCATTTGCTTTACCTGAATTCCAAGGAAAAAGTCCATTTTTCCCATGGAACTCATCTCGAACTTCTTCTTCATAATGCTCTCAAAGTCTTTACACATTTGGTCATTTGAGGAACCAAATATGATATCATCAACATAGACTTGAACGAGCAAGATGTCTTTCCCAGACTTTCTTATGAAAAGAGTCTTATCAATGGTACCTCTAGTGTAACCATTCTTCAGGAGAAACTGAGACAATGTCTCATACCACAGCCTAGGTGCTTGGTGCAGCCCATATAGAGCTTTATCCAATTTGCACACATAGTTGGGATGCTGTGGATCTTCAAATCCTGGAGGTTGGCATACATAGACTTCCCTATCTATATCCCCATATAGAAAGGCACACTTGACATCAAGCTGGTAGACAGTGAAATTCTTGGATGCAGCATAAGCAAGGAAGATCCTAACTGCCTCAAGTCTTGCAACAGGTGCAAAGACATCAGTATAATCGATTCCCTCCTCTTGAGTGTATCCTTGAACCACCAGTCTTGCCTTGTTCTTGATAATCAAGCCTCTATCATCTCTCTTGTTTCTGAAAACCCATTTAGTGCCTATAGGTACTTGACCAGATGGTAGCGGACATAGGTTCCAAACCTTTTGTCTTTTGAATTGAAGCAGCTCCTCTTGCATTGATTCAACCCAGCTACTATCTTTCAAGGCATCTTCCACCTTCTTGGGTTCCATTTGGGATAAAAAGCATGAGTACAAACAGACATTCCCATTGTGAGTTTGTCCTCTTGTTCTCACGCCTTCAGAGACTTCCCCTATGATGTTTTCAGCTGGATGAGTGTTATGAATCCTGAGTCTAGGAATCACCTCCAGTTGCAAAGATAAATCCAAATTGGACATATTTTGCTCAGGAGCTTGAATACTTGGTCCAGCTGTTGTTTCAAACTCATTCAATGAGGACTGATTGAATGAGAGAGAAACATCATCATTTGTTTGCTGTGAAGCATCATTAACAGTTGCCTGTTCCTTCAAGATGGTGCTTTCATCAGCCTGGTGTTGTGCAGGGTCACCTGAAGAGATTTGAAAGTCAGCAGGTGAATCCCTTGTTGAAGTACCACTATCTCTTGAGATGGTTATACTGTCAGATCTTTCAATAGTGGGAACTTGATTTGCTGCAACTCTTGGAGAACTTGGAATAGGTCTGGGAAGCTCAAACAGTTGATCTTCATCAGAGTCACTTTGAGCACCTGTTCCAGCTGAAACATTCTCACAAGATGGTTTAGAATAGTTTGGAAACAATTCTAAATCAAAGATATGATCAGGCCATTCCCCCTAACACAAGGAGTGTGCTCATTGACTACAATGTTGGAAGATTCCTCAAATTGTTGATTTTTAATATTATAAACTCTATAAGCTTTAGAGTAAGAGGAATATCCAACAAAGATAGCATCATCCGACTTTTCAGCAAATTTTGCCAAATTGTCTTTTGTGTTAAGTATGGTACACCTGCTGCCAAAGGACCTTAGAAAGCCAATGAACGGTGGCCTCTTGTTCCATAACTCATAAGGGGTTTTTCCATGTGGCTTTACTACAAGAACTCTGTTCTGCACATAGCATGCAGTGCTGATTGCCTCTGCCCAGAATGCAGCTTTGAATCAGCTAACATAGTCCGAGCAGCCTCAATAAGTGTCCTATTCCTCCTCTCAGCAACACCATTTTGTTGAGGAGTTCTGGGAGCACTATATTGTCTGGCAATCCCTTTTGAGTTACAAAATGAGTCAAGAACTAGGTTCTTAAACTCAGTCCCTTGATCACTTCTAATTATTTTAACCTTGTGATCAACTTGATTTTCTATTTTAAGAATAAAAGATTTCAAAGTTTCAGCAGTTTCATCTTTGGTTCTTAAAAAGAATACCCATGTAAATCTAGTAAAATCATCAACAATCACAAGGCAATATGATTTCCTTCCAATGCTCATTATACTTGTGGGACCAAATAGATCCATGTGCAATAAGTGTAATGGATGGTGATGGAGTTAACAACTTTGGATTTATGAGATGCCCTGTGTTGTTTCCCTTTCAGGCAAGCAACACAGTTATCTTTGCAGAAAAATTCCTTTTTAGGCAAACCATGTACCAAGTTATTTTTAGCCAATTTATTCATTGTCTTAAAATTTACATGACACATTCGTTTATGCCATAGTGTTGACTCATCACCATCAGCTTTGGAAAGAAAGCATGATACTTCTCCCATTGGGGAAGCATTGTTCATATCCAGCTTGTACATATCCCCTTTCCTGGGAGATCTAAGAAGCACCAATTCCTGAGGAATTGTCATCCCGGGTTTGAGGATAATGCACTCATGTTCTGTGAAGAGCATTTGATGCTTTTGATCACAGAATTGAGAAACACTTAACAGGTTGTGTTCAAGCTGTTTGACAAAATTAACTTTGTCAACCTTTAACTTTCCATTGGATATACTTCCTCTGCCAGAAATATATCCTCCGGCCTCACCTCCAAACTGGACAGGACCTCCATCATAATGTTGAAATTGTTGAAGGAGAGATCTGTTCCCTGTCATGTGCCTGGAGCATCCACTATCTACAATCCAAATGTTGTTATTCTTGTCATATGGATGTCCCTGCACATAAGATGAGATGATTAGTTTTGATTGGAAACCCAAGCCTTATTGGTCTTGGGTTCTTCCAATGATAATGACATAATTGAACCAAAATTTATGCATGGGGGTTCAATGGATGTCTTTGAAGAAGAGGTTTGGGCTACAGCATCTTCCTTGATCTTCCATTCCATCCCTTGGTTGATCATGGAGGATGAGCTTGTTGAAGCTTTTGTAGCTTGGCATTCTTCCGAAGCTTCTTTCTTTTCGGAAGAAGCCTTCACCACCTTTTCTTCCGAAGCAGTCTTCTTCTGGGATGGTTTCAAGGGGACTCTTTTGCTTTTCTGAGTCTTTACAGCTTTAGCTTCCGAAGCCTTTTTCCTTTCGGAAGAAGAATCTTCTTCCGAAAGCAGCCTTGCTTCGGAAACAAGCTTTCCCTTTTTCATCACTTGAACCATTTGATATGGTCCAAATGAGAAACCTTCCTGACTCCTTTCTTTTTAACATTATTTGCATAATGTGTGCTAGCAGGATTGTAGTAACAATCTTTGGCCATGTGGTTTTGCAGACCACACATTATGCATGCAATGTTAATCTTTTGGGAATTTGAGGATTGTTGTTTCTTGTTCTTTTTCTCTTCATCAGCAACCTTTCCCTTTAACTTCTGATCCTTTGGTAGGACAGGAGTGCTGGTACTACACCCCTTTCCTGAATCAGAGTTTCCAACCACCTGGAATCCAGCTGAGATGAATACACCCTTTTGCTTTGGGTCTATCTTTAGCTTGGACTCAGCCACTTTCTTGGCAGTTTTTCTGGCTGCCTTAGCTCTGCTTCTTCTGGCTTGGTGGTCAGGGTTTGATCATCATTGGCAGGGGAAGGCATAATTACCTGGTTCTTCCCTGTGATGGTCTCCATAGTTGCATCATTCTTTGACTCATGAGAAGGTGGGTCAGCAGATGGAACCTCTTGCTCTTCAGTACCACACCTTGGTTGTCTTATAGACTCATAAGAGTATGGTTTGGTAATAAAGTTTGAGTGAGAGGATGATGCAAGAATGGCTTGGAAGTTTTGCTCGGAAATAGCATACTTCCTGGCTTGAGCCTCAGCTGTGACAAGCTGGGCTTGAGCCTCAGTCAATTTGGATATTAAATCCTTTATCTGAGTCTTATAGTTTGTGTGTTCATGTTTTAATAGGGACACAGTTTTCTCTAACTCCTCAATTTTTCTTTGGTAGTCAGATTCAGCCCTTTTAAAGTCAGATTTTAAAACATTTAAAGACTCAATATCAGATTTAATCTCCATATTGTAGTCCTGATACAGTTTAACCTTAGCAATACAGGCAGGAGTACAGAGATGTTCATATACCTTGTTTTCATCTGTTCCGGCCATGAGTGCTTGAGCAGGAGTCACATCCTGTACCATGAAGCTCCAGTCAACTTCTTGAGCCATTGCAGCTGTTTCTGTTGACTTTCCGGTGGGCTTTGGTGTAGAGGGATGTGTGGAGGCCTGTGGGGTTCCCGGGTTGGACTTGGGAGCCTTGCATTCCCTTGCAAAATGACCAAGTTGGTTACAGTTGTAACATTTGGCCTTGGTTTTGTCAAACCCAAATTTGCTGTTGATTGGGTTCTGGGGAAATTGCCTTCCAGTTCTCTTAAAGAACTTCTTTGCTCTGTAGGTTAGAAGAGCCATTTGTTGGACTATGTCCACGTATTCCACGTCATCCGGGCTAAAACACTCTAGATCATCAAAGCAGTATTGATAATCATTTGAGTGTCCACTTCCTGAGACAAAAGCACAGCTGTCCTGAAAGGAGCTTTGCTGAGCTTGTTGAGACCTTGGAGTCTCAGGAAATGTGATGTATGGCCCAGAAGAACAAGATGGCTGCTGGGTGTAAGTCAGGTATTGTTGAGGCTGGGAGATTCCTGAGCCTTCAGCAACCATTAAAGCGTTGCTAGCAGGAAGACTCAAGGGTCTGCTTGTCTGATGACCCCTCTTACTTTCCATTTCCAAACGGTATCCATCAAGGATCCCATAGAGTTCGGTCATGGTGAGTGTATTCAGATTCTCTGTTCTCTTGATAGAGACACAGTAGAATGTCCACTCATTGGGTAATGCACTCATGAACTTTCTTGTAAGGTCTCTGAGTTCATGAGCAATTCCCACAGATTGAAGGGAAGAAATGAGATCCATGTACCTGAAATATTGCTGGCTAAGAGTCTCTCCAGCAACATAGGTGAAGTTCTCGAACTGCTGCTTCAGTGAGTCCTTCTTGGAGTCATTTGAGCTTGAGTACATTTGAGCAAGCGCATCAAAAAGTTCTTTGGCAGACTTGCAATGCTCAAACCCCACCATGATAGAGTTTGGAATTGCAGTCATAAGAACATCATAGCATTGCTGTCGATGTCAAGCTTCTTCATGTCTTCATCAGAATAATCTTCAACAGCTTTCTCAATCATGGCACCGTTTCCACCAGCTACTTTTGGCTTATACGGGCCATTGACAATGGATTGCCACATCTTGATGAAGCCTTCCATTCTTTTGCTCCAAGACCTGAAGTTTTCAGGGGTGATGATGGGTGCTTTGGTCATCGTCCCCATCTTACTTCAGATTTGTTGAGGGCCATTTTGAGTGAGGTATAAGGAGGAGTGAAAAACAGGTTGATTAGGATGGTAAGATCTCACAATCAAGAGCCTAAAAAGCTCTGATACCAATTGCAGGATCGGTTTGTCACTTAAACACTTGAATTTCTCTCAAACTCACTTATAGAAACACTCAAATCAGATAAAGTAATGTCTTTTACAAGAGTTGATAATAATATAATAAGTAGCAAGGGAACACGCAGAAATAAATTTTCAAGCCACTTGTATATATTACTTCTCAACTCAAGATATTACAAGACTCTTACAAGCATGATACATGAGTTACAATGAGAAACTATATATACTAGATCCTACAGCCGGATATACTTTGATACCAGCTGGAAACCTAAGACTAAAGCATATACTACAATGCTAAAGTTAAGGTATCTTAGATAAAGTATTATCTAAGATATGGTAGTCATGACATGTCCATGACTTACCTTTTGTCACCAACTAAAGATGGCAACTGTACTAACATAAAAAAGGTAAACAGTGGATTAAAGTATGGTCAACTACATGGCTTTTAAGAAAACGCCATGCAGTATCTCAGAGATTTACAGCGGAGTGTCAGAGAGACCATACTTATGTCCACTGGATAATAGCAGTGTCTTCCGAAGGTAAGTTGGCTTCGGAAGAACAAGTTCTTCCAAAGCCACTTATACTTCGGAAGAGGCTTCTATACTTCCAAGGCTTGAGGACTTCTGTACTTTGGAAGTTGACTTCAGATCTTTCATTCTAAGTCTTGATCTTCGGAAGTAGGTTCTTTGTCTTCGGAAGTTGGAGTTTTCCTTCGGAACTAAGTTTTACACTTTGTCTTCGGAAGAGCTCTTTCTTCCTTCGAAAGTTCCACACTTAGCTTCAGAAGTCCTTTATTTGTTGTACCAAAATCTTCTAAGTGACTTGGTTTTGGTTGCACCAGCCTTTCTAGATCCAACAAACTTTATGGTTACCAAATAGGTTTGATTCATTACCAGGTAAGTCGGTTTAGGTTTTATTGAAGAACCAGTAAGAAATTGTTTTTGTTGAAAAAAAACCAAAAATAAAGACCTTATATGATAATTAATTAAAAAGAGTAAATCAATATTCAAATTAAACTATAAACCGGTACATAAACTACAAAATTTCCATGCTATCATTGTGTTCTCATAGTTTTTCCCTCATTGGAGGTTGTTTTTCAATGATGTTTCTTTATCCGAGGTTGTTCGCTCTGATTTTGTGGAGGTGTGGAAGTTAATGTTTTATTATAGTTTGAGTAGAAGATACGATCAAACTCCTTTTAAGTTAATGATTTGTAAATCTTGTTCCATAAATAATTAGTAATTTTATTAGAATTCAAACTTGTTATGGGCTATCAGTTTTTTAGATACATACCCAGGTTTGGAACAGGAAGCGAACCGAAAAAGAACCAGGAACCGTATACGCATATTATAGGAACCGGAAACCGAACCTATTCTAGTACAACCTGGTTCCGATTGAAGAAAACCGATTCTTGCTCACCTTACTTGTTACCATCAATCTTCATAAAGAAAAATTATATATGTTAATATTTGACTCGTAAAAAAATAAATGAAACATATAAATCATTGAAAGTATTATCTCTTAACTACTCTTAACCAAGAAAGAAAAAGAAAAAAAAAGTTAAAGTATAAAATCAAGGGAGGCTCAAGCCAAAAACATCTAGTTCACGTTTAGCATGCAGGAATAAGAGGCGAAATAAAATGAACCACTAAGAGAGAATGAAAAAAAAAAGATGTTTGGTTGGTCATGAGTATGGAATGGGCCATTACAAAAGAAATCTCATTCATTTTAAATAAACCAAATTCATTTCATCCACCCCTTTTTTCATCTCATTCCTTCATCCATCCTTAGTCACCACCGTCACCGACCACCAGAACAACCACCGCCGACCATCACCGTTGTCACCCAGACCACCACCACCACTACCAACCACCACACCAGCTACCACCATCGACCAACACCACGTCCACCACCACCAACCAACACGCCCACCACCGCCGCCATCGCCAACCAACACGCCCACCACCGCCACCACCACCAACCACAACGGGCACCACCGCCACCACCACCAACCACAACGGCCACCACCGCCACCACCACCAACCACAACGGCCACCACCGCCACCACCACCAACCACAATGGCCACCACCACCAACCACAACGGCCACCACCGCCACCACCACCAACCACAATGGCCACCACCACCAACCACAACGGCCACCACCGCCACCACCACCAACCACAACGGCCACCACCACCACCACCACCAACCACAACGGCCACCACCGCCACCACCACCAACCACAACGGCCACCACCGCCACCGCCACCACCACCCACCACAATGGCCACAACCGCCACCACCACCAACACCAACCATAACTGCCACCACCGCCACCACCACCACCACCACCAATCACAACGGGCACCACTGCCAACCACAACGGCCACCCACCACCACCACCACCAACCACAACGGCCACCCACCACCACCACCACCAACCACAACGGCCACCACCGCCACCACCACCAACCACAACGGCCACCACCACCACCAACCACAACGGCCACCACCGCCACCACCATCAACCACCAGCCACCACCACCACTAATCACCATAGGCCGCCACCGGCCAGCATCTCGACCACCACCATCAGACACCACCACCAATCACCACCGGCAACCACCAACGCCACATCCACCATCACCACATGCCGCCACCACCGGCCACCACCACCCCCACTAGAACCTCCACTGGCAACCACCTCCATCAGCCACCACCATCACCATAAACACTTTTGTATTACATTCCTTCTCATTTCCGTATATAACAAATAGCATAAAGTAAAGATTCATTTTATTCTCATATGGTAATCAAACAAGATAATAAAATGTTATGATTTATTTCACTCCCTAATAATTTAGGCCCCTAATATATACATCAAATTTTATAAAAATAAATTTATATTATGTCGATTAGACTAATATATCTAAGCTTTAATTTGAAATATTTTTTTAAAATTTAACTACATGAATAATAATAAACTTTTAAGTTCATTTTTGTTGGTAGCTAGCCGGGATAAAGATAAGAGTTTATAGTGCAAACTTTGGAAATAACCTCTGTGTTAATAGGTTTTATCCTCCGTGTTTTTAAACACGATCCCAAAACCAATTTATAAGTTTTAAGACGTCCTTATCTAAAACAATAATTAGACTCTGAACTCCTCTTCTTTTGTATAGATGGCCTTCCTTGTATTTGTTTACAACCGCTAGGTTCTAAAAACAGAACAAATAATAAATTGGGACCTTGAGGGAGAGATTCCTAGTTTAATAACAACTATTGCTTTTCGTTTTTATACGAGAAAGAGGCCAAAAACTAATAATAATCACCGTAGATTCGTTTTTACACCAAAATAATTCCCAATTAAGACCTAATTTGATCCATTTCAGCTCCTCGATTTCATCGATTCAACATCGTCTGGTACGTATCAATCACTTCTTCCATTTTCAATTCAGCAAGATCATGTGTTCTATTTGTATGTCTTTTGTTCATATGCGTACAATTGGTGGGTATCTTGTAATAACCCATGTAAGAATTATAACGCCTTCAGTACTATGCTAACTGATTTGATTTCGATTGTATGGAATTTTAAGTGATGATGAAAACCTTCGATGTAATTCTGTTGGAGTGCGAAGTGGGGTTTGTTAGGAACATATAGGTTAGAGCTGATGAATCACACTTTTGGGTGTTCATTCTGTTATCTGTGTGATTTTTTCCTTAATAGGTTTTGATCAAGTTAACTTATTAGTTTCAGAGCTATGTGCTGTCTGCTTGGGATGATAGATGAAAGATGATTAAGTGTTGATGAAAACCTGCTTTAGTAGACATCAGTTGATGGTAAGGAACTAAGGACTATAGACAAAACTTTCAACTCTAGTTATGAAGTTCCTGAAGTTATGTACATGTTTATACATTACTATGATTCAAATATAGATGTGGGAAAGGACAAAGTGTGAATCTTGATTACTCCCTGTTATGTATAGCCCGATCTGCCCTAGGGTTTTGTTATGGTTAGGCTCCTCTCCTATATATATATTCTCTTGTATAGTCTTGTGTTATTCAATATGATACCAAAAGCTTTTCCATCTCTGATTATGTGGCATCTCAACGCATGATCTTGAGTTTTGTGAGTATCTCGTGATGACCAACGCGTTCTTTGTCAAGAAACCTCTTTTCAAGTGGTCTTGACATCTCAATGTCACTACAGTTGAAGTTAGTGACCTCAGATTAGTGTACCCTACTGAAGTGTCATGCACCACCGTTCACCCCCCAACCTCTGTTGCTACCGCCAACATGCCGGCACGTAAGGGTGCGATAAATCTCTTTAGGGTGGGGTCTAAGGGAACATAATCTATTCTGAAAGAACTTAAACCCAATGGAAATGGTAGTTATGAGTTTCTAGACTGGCTTGCTATGGAATTTGATGTTGTTTGATCTATGTTTTGAATGAATTTGATGTTGTTTGATCTATGTTTTGAATGAATTTGTCATTCCTTCTCTTTAGCAAACCTTTGCTTGCATTCTTTGTCATGAAAGTCTTGGTCACCCCATTTCAACACAATTAAAAACTAAATTAAATTATCAAATTAAACATAGTAGTTGTCTCATAATTCTTATTTATATATGGGGATTACTAATTATAATCTTCCTTATTAAAAGCCTAATCTTTATTGGTGAATTCTAGCACTTAATTGTAAATCTGCATGAGTGACGGGGGATGCAACTGTGCAGGGGATGGAAGTGAAGAGCAACCACCATTTTTTTTAAAATTCGCTAGGTACTAGTTGCGCGGTGGGGTACCGACTAGCGATTAATCGGGAGTAATCGGGATTAATCGGATTATAATTTTCATATATAATTTTAAGTTTTATATATAAATACACACATTTTCATATGTAAATTTAATTGAAAAGTTCAGTTTTATATATGAATACACATATTTGGCCGGAATTTCCAGGTTTAAGCCATAATTTCCAATTTTTGGCTGATGAAGACCGCCTAGGTCCGATTTTGACCTCCGTTGACCGCCTAGGGATTAATTGGCCGATTAGTCAAAAATTACTAGGTGAGGGGCCGATTTTCGATTAAATCGGCGATTAATCCCGATTTTTGCAACACTAGCAACCACATGAGTTTCTAGGGTTGGTTGTCCAAAAATTTATGGTCGTTTGTTTAATCGATTTTCATATATAATTTTAAGTTTTATATATAAATACACACATTTTCATATGTAAATTTAATTGAAAAGTTCAGTTTTATATATAAATACACATATTTGGCCAGAATTCCAAATTTAAGCCATAATTTCCAATTTTTGGCTGAGGAAGACCGCATAGGTCCGATTTTGACCTCCGTTGACCGCCTAGGGATTAATTGGCCGATTAGTCAAAAATTACTAGGTGAGGGGCCGATTTTCGATTAAATCGGCGATTAATCCCGATTTTTGCAACACTAGCAACCACATGAGTTTCTAGGGTTGGTTGTCCAAAAATTTATGGTCGTTTGTATCATCGGTTTTCAAATATAATTTTAAGTTTTATATATAAATACACACATTTTCATATGTAAATTTAATTGAAAAGTTCAGTTTTATATATGAATACACATATTTGGCCGGAATTTCCAGGTTTAAGCCATAATTTCCAATTTTTGGCTGATGAAGACCGCCTAGGTCCGATTTTGACCTCCGTTGACCGCCTAGGGATTAATTGGCCGATTAGTCAAAAATTACTAGGTGAGGCGCCGATTTTCGATTAAATCGGCGATTAATCCCGATTTTTGCAACACTAGCAACCACATGAGTTTCTAGGGTTGGTTGTCCAAAAATTTATGGTCGTTTGTTTAATCGATTTTCATATATAATTTTAAGTTTTATATATAAATACACACATTTTCATATGTATATTTAATTGAAAAGTTCAGTTTTATATATAAATACACATATTTGGCCGGAATTTCCAGGTTTAAGCCATAATTTCCAATTTTTGGCTGATGAAGACCGCCTAGGTCCGATTTTGACCTCCTTAGGATGTTTTGGGTTGCATCAGACTTAAGGAATCCTTACAGAGCTAATTATTATATATTCTAGAAAAGTTGCATAATATCATATTTACCCATTCAAAATACTTAAAACTTCATAATTACCCTCTTGACCTCTTCATTTGATACAATTTATAATTGACAATTGTACCATTCTATTTCCCCTTTCCCTCAAAACTCTCATATCCTAGTGCAAGTTTTAAGGGCAGGGTATTAAACTATTAATGTTAAGTTTGAAAATCAGGTTTATTTGTTATTATATTTTTTGTGGGTAGATATGATATTATTGCATGTTTTGAGGGGGTTATATAAAATTATCCTTAATCATTTTCCCATGCAGCTCTTTTTAGTTGTTTAGTTCCATTTACATACTTTTATGTTCATTTGCAGTGTAAATCTTGATGAGTTGAGACCAGTCAAGGATGGCTGACTTACCGGGTTATCTGATAACCTGTTTGTATTCTGGGAAACTTGCTCTTTTGGCTATTTTGGTATCAGGAGGGATTGTATTGCAAATACTAGTAAGATACAAATACTCATCACCTGCGTAGATGTTAAAAGTTGTTACTTTCTTGGCCATTTATTTGAAGAATTGGCTATCGTTTACCTGTTCCCTTTCATGGTGGCAGGCATGTGTTTTGTACAATAATTGGTGGCCAATGTTAACAGGTAGGAAATATTTACTGTGTTTCCATATGAATTTCAACTTTTATGAATTTCAAACTCATTTGGAAGTAAAATCCAAATAGGATTATGAATACTTATCAAAGTCATATCTCGTTTCATAAACTTATACACCATATAAAATGTTTTTTGTTAATGATGACGTCATATTGTTCTGATGCAGCATTGATGTATTTGATTCTCCCTATGCCGTTGATATTATTTGCTGGTGCGGATACTTCTATATACGTCACAGAATCTGAAAGCGGGTATATTCTTTTCCAAATACTATTGCCTATATTAACCATTCGAAACTAGATGTTAGGCCTTGAAGATGTTCAAACAGGTTTACTGCAGAAATTTAGCCAAAAATTAAACGTGAAAATAGGGTTCAATGTATCAGTAGTTGCCTAACTTGCATGCAAATGCTTCCAGTGTTCAAATCACTTTGTTTAAAAGAAACTATCTTTTGTTTCAAATTATATAGTTTTTGGTAATAGTATGTAGCCCATTGACTATTTACAAAATTCAAGAAGATTGACTAAATACTTTTAGTGGGTTGGCCCAATGCAAGCAGACCTGATTTGAACCACTAATAAAATTACCCAGAACCCATTTTGACCTGTTAATCAACTCGTCTGTTTTCCCACCTTTAACTTCTAGTGTGTATAACAGTTGGGTGAATGCAACCAAGTTCCTGACCGGAGCTTCAGCAGTAGGCAGCATAGCAATTCCTATAATCTTGAAGCATGCTGGTGTGATTACATGGGGTGCATTTGCAATGGAGCTTTCGTCTCTATTTGTGTTTGTTATGGCCATGCTGTGTTTCATTGGAATGAATAGTGATGATGGTGGGTACAGTATGATCTGAGTCGGATCATCATCATGATCATGTTGGTGTTTGGACTTTGGATATCGAAGGAGATCAGGTTCTATGGATGTTTGAGCTTGGTTCCATTCGGTTCGAGCTTCTGTCTTGTTTGTGTGCAAAATATGTAAATTTCTTGACACTATTCTTTTGTGTTTTCAGTCTCCTCTTTCTAGCATGGGCTTTTCCAGATCTGATTTTGCCAAATCCAGAACAATTTGCAAGTTTGTGCATCAAATACATGTCACAGTAACATGGGTCTGGTTATTTTTGGTCTGGAAAAAGCTCTACATGGTTGTTTGTGTATGTGCTTTACATGTTTTTTATTCTTTTCAACTATCATATATATAGTTGTGTGTGTAAACGTGTTCAGACTTTTGTAATATTTTCACATAAATTAAGTCTTTAATGATGGTTTTTATTTTGGGGGATAAAACACACATAATATTTATTGTGCAAGTGTATCTCAATAATAATAACTAGGTTTGTTCGTCCGCGCATTGCGCGGAGATTTTTAACACGATCTCAAATCCAAAATACTTACGGCTCTCGTTTTAATGTTACAAATGTGTTGTACCGGAAGTGTATGAATATAAAAATTTGCAATTGACAGCTAATATCCTTTGATTTGTAATTCATGTGATAAGTCGGCTTGGCTCATAACATTTTCAAGTCAATTCTTACCTCACCATCAAGGTTAAACGTTGCCTTCTTTAAGACTGGTTTGAATTTGCTTGTCAATTTAGCAATGCATTGTGAAAGGTTATGTAAGATGAAATGATTCTATAATAGGTACAAATATTTGACTAAAAAGTCATATCCAACATCCAAAATCAAGAAACTATTTTTTAAAACTGAAATGCAAAACCTTCCATGTCTCCTTTCAACATCCATTAAAAAATTCAACTGTTCCACAAACAGTTCATTCCATTCTTTGACCGGTGCACCTAATTTTCCAACCTAAAGATGTAAAATAATGAATGTAATACTATAACTGAATGATACATATTTCAAATCAAAATAGAGAGACTTGCCGGTTACCACGCACAATTCAAAATAAAGATAAAGAGTCGGGTGCCTAAGTACTCAAAAAAGTGTGATTGCCAATTAATATGGTAAGCATATTGACTCACTTCTTTTCTCTAAATCACTTTTAACCATTTAAATAAGCAACTTTTGCTTCTATTTTCGCAAGCTAAAGCATAAACAGGTTAAAATTGCTATCAAACTTTCTGATCAAAAACCCAACAAAAAAACAGTAAATGAATGCCCCTAGATATTGTCATGGAGATCCCTTTCAAGAATCAATTGATCTTGAAGTGCATAAGGAAAAATCACAAAAATTGCAGGCTGAGTAGTAAGTTTTTGCCACCACAGTCCACAATCATCTACAGTTAGTTTTATGTAACTGAGCAATCAATTGTTGCCCCTGGAAAACAACATTATAAACATTAACAAAAAAACATATGAAAATTATAGATGCTAACGTAGAGCAGGAATGCAAAATCAATAAACTTATATATAAAATAAAATGAAGGTTTAGTTTACAAATTACATTTGCTATGTACACGTTGTAACACTTTCAAAGTGAGTTTCTTAAAGACAACCTGCAATGTAAGACTATTTTAATAAGAAAATTTTAATGACGCAAATTGAATACTATTTGCATTAGTGTTGGCATCACTTCAGGATTCTTTGGTGTTCTATATTCTAAATATGGCTCAAAACCCTTGTACCATTTGAAAAATACATGACATTGACACTAATTGGACATATGCACATACAAAAGGAATTAGAAGAAAATGTACTTACATTTATCATACAAATAACGCGAGCTTTTGCTGATGTGTCAAACTCTCTATGTTAACAGAGTTCGCCTTCTCAAGGAGGTGCCTAAACATTAAAGTAGCACATAATTCATGATTCATGAAATAGTTTTTGTTCTTCGTCAGTTGGTTATTTTGGCCGCGACTCAAAAAGACACTAAAACAGAACTTAATTACCTTCAAAGTCGTTCTACAATTTCATCTTTTTCAATGCATTAGCCAAGCGACATGGGTACATTGTCAACATAACATATCATGCCTAAAAAGAATAGAAGTCATGTATGTTAGATTGAGTATGAATAAATTCTACAAAGATTTGCACCAACTAATTACGCCTAAGTTCATTCGTTTGAACACATAGACTTTTTGTTGATTAAACATAACTATGTAACGCATGAAAACACAAATCTTTTAAACACAGAGATTGTTGGTGGTGAGTGATGACCATATGGTAATGGCGTTTTTTTATCAGATTAAACGTTCGCGTAGTCATTTTTATTGATCAAATGGTTATATTTATGAAATGTTAATAAAATTACTATTTAAGTAGAAAACTTTTGATCACACTGTCCAAACATAGCAGTTAACCCTTACAAAAGATCACAACTTGGCCAATTAAAAGTTGCTGAAATATGATTGTTGGGTTAAAATAGTATAGTGTGTCGGAAATAATACACATATTTTGCAAGTTCTATCACCATAGAATATCATCAATTCCCCAGCATGAACAAAAAACTTGATGTACTCATCTGGTATAAACCACAAATGTCCCTACCCACTTGTGACTCGGAACATGAATAATGTTTCTCTTTTCTAAACATTAATTTCCTTTTTCCGTTCTTTTTAATTAACATCTGAATTTCCCTAATTTTCATCATTTCCTTGTTGATACATCTAACATTGTCTTATAAATTATAGTGGGTATATTGGAGTTCTTCCCCTAAGATGTTGGTCGGGTAACTCCGTAACGGGTCAAAATGGGTTTAACTCAAACCAAATTATAGTCAAAACAGGCCATTAATACCAGCAAAATCAAAATATGTAGACTGTTTTAAAACACAATATACCAAAGCAGTATGTTACTTAGCAGCTTCAAGCGCTTACAACCTACTGCTTTGAATGCTCAGATAAGTGCACGTAACTAAAAAATAAGTGCCAAGCAACAATTCAAAACGTAATTAAAATTCAACTCAATAACATCAGTGTACATATCTTTTTGGAGGAATCCAAATAAACAACGTCTAAAATCAATCTAATAACTTACTTAACCATATCAACAATGCCAAAACCAATATAATACTTTACTTAACCATTGTGTATGAATGTGATTATAAAGTTTCAAAAATATAACATATATGCATTATGCAAGAAATCTGAAATGTAATTATGATAAAGACCTCAAAATAGCCTAAACACCAAACATGAGCATTTATTGGAAAAGTGTGTTTCAACTCACATGCGTTTAGCTTTAGCCTCATTTTATTTCATTTAAAAACAACCAAACTATGGAATTATTACAATAAACTACTTATCAACACATAAAATAGACCGACCTTACTCATTCATGAAAACCATACTATTCACATCAATAGACCGACCTTACTCATTCATGAAAACCATACTTTCAAGATCAGAGCAATTCAAACTAACTCATAAAAAGTCAAAAACCTTAAATTGAAAAAAGAAAAGTATAACAAATAGTACCTGAGAGAAAGCACTTGGGCCCAAATTGAAAAAAGAAAAGTATAACAATCAGGTCAGGTCTGTACAACACCATAGCAAGACCAATAGCATCGGAATCGCCATCTCCACCGCCAAAACCCTAGAAACCGCCATTGCATGAGCACCGCTGGTTGCGTCTTACAATGTAAATCGATTTAGCCTTTCTAGCCTTCGAAGCCGTTAAAATCGTCAACAATCTCACCACTGTGGCAGATGTGGGTTTTGTTGTTGAGGTCTTGACCAATGGCGGTGTAGCGGCGCACCTGTTCGCGTATCCTTTCTCTCTATCTATTTCTTCTAGTTGACACAGAAGATGAAGGGTAAACAGGTAAACACATGTTGTTAAAAATGAAGGGTAAACCCATCAAAAGTAGGGGATCCGTAGATTTCAATATGAACGGCTCATATTCTATAAAACACTATTCATTTCATTGTCTTTTAATATAGAGTATAATATATAGCTTGTGGTAAGAAGGCGATATCATTTTGATGACAAACAACTCCTACAACCTCTGATAACGAACCTTTATAATTGTATAGCTAGTAATATCAATTTGTTGGTGATTTAACTAAGGTAATATGCAAGTAAAACAAACGAAACAAATAAGCAACTAAGATGATATATCAAGCCATCAAGGTAAATACTCCTCAGATTTCGAATCCACGTGGTTACACAATGGCAACATACAATGGAATATAATCATGCAAATATGATACATACGGATTAGATTATAGTCAAGATACCCAATGCCACAAACTCTTTAAATAGTTTATATGAGTGACACATACTAAGCATCTATAGTCATTTAAAATAAAAAGAATATAAAGCACTTCGTTAGCTTATTTAGATTCATGCAAAAAGATCTTAAGTAGCTATTGCTTTTTAGATGGGATGTCCTGGGTTCAAACTCAAGTATCAAGTAAATTAGTTTGAAGTAATTTAAGATTAGAAGTATATGATAGATTTGTTGTTGAAAAGAAAAGATAAGCATAAAAAATGACATGAAAGATCCATAACAAACACAAATGGCTTTTCAGATTTATGGGAAAGGATGCACACTTATCGATTATTCATGAGCATTTAATCAAAAATTTACTATTCCCAGTGAAATGCCACAAAACATACATGCAAACATGCAAATCTAAGAATAAATTTGTAACATAAAAGGTTTTCTAACATGACATGATTAAAGCATTCACAGAGCATAAAAAATACATGAGATCGATAACAAACACAATGGCTTTTCAAATTATGTGAAAGGGGGTGCACACTTATTGATCATTCATAAACAATTAATCAAAATTTTACTATTCCTAATGCAATGCCTTAAACATACATGCAAACATGCAAAATCTATAAATAAATGTCTAACACAGAAGGTTTTCTAACATGATATGGTTATTTAATCAAACAAACAAGTATACACATTGAATAATAAACATGATATTCCCATAAATTTTACATAATCATCATAAAAAAATCAGTGTATAATATCAAAGTGAATCAATCTTCATCTGCACAATATGATAACAAGTGTTAAGCTCACAAAAATAACATAATTTCTTAAACATCTAATAAAATTTATCGTAAGCAACGAGAATCATTCTAAATTCAAGTATAATGACAAGGACCTAATTACGTCTTGTTATATTGGGCTTTATGGTTCGTAATATTGTGGCGGTTCAAGAAACACTCACAGATGTTGACGCATGTCGATCACTCTCCATTAGAGGCAACTAGGTCCATTACCCTCTATTCCTTACGGTCTATAAAGATGACCAATGTCGCCTATAAATATAAATTCGTATTTAGACAAATTAACACAATCTTATTCTCAAAACCACGTTTAAACGTTCCATTGGAGGCGTTTGCAAGCCATATGTCAGTCTAGAGGTACTAGAAAAACATATGGTAAGGTTTTGTTCAGTTTAAGCTTGCTTGAAACCCGAGTCATAACTACTAGCATTAATCTAGTCTTAGCACATTTTATAGGCAATTGATATCATTGTGAAACTACTGTTGGATCGGATGAAACAAGAACTTTTGTAAATCGCCACTTAGTAGATGCTAAATCTATGAACTACTAGGATCAAGCACACAAATGCAATACTTTAATGTAAATAAAAAAATGTAACTTTTTCAAAGTATTCACTTGATTATATTATATTAATTACAAAAGTTGTAACAGCAAAACAAGTAGGTAAAAACAACTAACCTCAAAACTATACAAGTGTGATGTATTTATACTATACAACCTAAATATTAGAATCAATCTTGTTCGTCTATTCTAGGTTTAGAATCAATGGCATGTCACATCCATTGATCTTACACATTATGACATCCCATGAATGTGTAATACTATTCATTTACAAAACTATACAAATACAGAGTGTAAATTAGCACAACAGATCTTCGACAGTTGTAGTGTCATGGGAATATCACTACTCTTTAGTACTCGCATCTTGTCTACAAAAATAGTGATTCAACATATAAAAATTGTTAGTTGGCATATGCAATTAATGTGTTGACTCATAATTTATCGGTAGATGGCCTAGCAAATGAACTTTTCGACATACAGACTTTATCTTGATACTTGGACTTGATTCATAAGGAGCTATTCAGAACTAAGTGTTTGATAGTTTCATCCTTTAATATCCCAACAACTATCAACACAACGCCATCATCAAGGTGGAGTTGATAGCGTTGAGATACATGTGCTTTTAATTGTTAATCTTGGGTTATGTTTTGCATATGTGACATTTAAACTTTGTACATTGCTGATAACAGTGTTGATATAGTCACTATGGTCTCGGTAGTGATGAGTAAGACTAGAGTGGCGGGCCTTAGCAGCATATACATAACACTGAAGTTTGCGGCCCCAAGTAGTTAAATAACATAAAACTAGGACATGTATAATGTCAAAAATTTTGTGTATGAAAATGAGCTCATGCATAACCAAAAAAGTATGGAAAGATGTTTATGATATTATGTTAACTCGCCAGCATTTTTGCTTAACATATGTTTGTTTTAAAAATGACGTATCTTAGGTACCATCAGGAAACAAGGTGAGACACAAGAGAATAAGCTCTAAGTCATATGAAAAGGAAATTTCTAGTAGTTAGTTGTTTAACTCATTTATTACAATGTAATGACTCCTTGGTTGTAATAGATTTATGTTTCTGCAGTTAAGTTGGTTTCAATCGGTCGCCAATCCTAGATGGGGTGTGACACTTCTTCACTTATCATCAAAATTCATTTGATCTATTACTATGTTTATAGAATCTTAACTAAATTAGTCAAATGCTTTATCCAAAATTACCTTGAAAAGCATATTTTCTTACTTGTCCTATTTAACCATAATTGCATCTTGTTGATAATTAAGTGGTAATCATAGGTGTTTGTTCAGTTAACAATGGCCTTTTGCCGCCTTCCAATTACCTTGTGATTTACCTTTTCCATCCGCTTTGCAAGAAATTTCTAAAAGAACTTAACACATACAACCAATTAGGCTTTTGGGTAGAAGACGACAAAAGAAGTCGGGTCTCTAAACTCGCATCATCATAATATTCATGACTTTGACCTTAACCTTACCTTAACTCTAACCCATGAATCACGAGTCAACTTGTGTAGACCTACTTAAAATTAATAATCTTTTGGGTCGTATGTAAATTAGAATATTGGATTTGGATCATGTCTAGATCCATTGACAAACATAAATCCTAAAATTAGCAACACCCCAAAACAAAATAATAAACCAGCATGAATTAGGGTATCGATTCAGTCATATGTCAATTAATAAGAGTAGAAAATGATTGTGAGTGTCGGTAAAGGTGCCATTAACACAACTATAAACATACTAATTGTATGTGGGGGACCCCATAAATAACTGACTGTAACAAACTTTATTTCCAACTGATACGCATTGAGGACCACTTGACACACTACTTAATGACTTCAAATACCGAATAATAAAAAGTTTCATGTTCCAAGTAATGCCCAATCCATCATATGCCACTTTAGATTATTTCATTTCATTCTCACACACCAAAAAAAACAACTGATTCTTACACATAATCAGATGAGAAACAACTTCTCTGTGGTGAGACTAACGGTGTTTGGATTTCCAGTAGTCCAATAGTTTTCAGCTTACCCCCACTCTCTCTAGAGTTCCTTGTAGCATGTTGTTTAGGTCCATACATCACTGGCACCATACTTCATTCGTGACACCATCCTAGGACGATGCTAAAGACTTGACCTTTATTTTTGTGCAGGAGTTGAATGACATGGACCGACTCGTATCTTTAAAAAAAAAAAGAATCACGACAACCATTTCCCACTGATTCTGTCTAAGCAAATGCAATTTGAAAAGATAGAACTGTGTCAACAAAAGTTGGGTCACTGGCTGAACCATACAACATAAAATTCACATCAATCCGGTCATTTTCATATATAAAACCAAATGGACCCAAAGAAGCATTAACAAGACAGCTAGCATACCCCTAAATGCAACAAATTCCATTATATGCACAATATGAAGAGTCAATTGTAAAAATAGTTGAAAGAAAATCTTGCAAGGGCATCTTGGAAGATGAAGCATATGATCTATGCACCGACTGAGACTCTCTTTAAGATGGGAGGTGATGAACACAATATTTACAAATGTTGAATCTATCTATCTCGGGTCTTGAGTCACGTGTTGTGTGCTTTGGGTTGCCTCTGGTGGTAAACTGGCGTGTGGTTTGGGTTCCTGGACAAAAGCAAGTAGTCAGATGAGAAAGTTCTCTAACAGAAAGCATATCTAATAAGCTTGTGAGTAGCAATGGGTTATTTCACTCAACAATTTAACCTCGGTTTCCTTAATTGATTTTTCATAGTACCGAGTGAATTATCAGGGATGTGTCATGTGTCAATGGGCAGACAAGGTTTTCTTTCTTATAAAGTAAGGAACAATTAGCCCAACAACTAGAGAAAGCGAAATGGGAGCTTTAGGTAAAGCTTAAACATGTAATATGTACCAACCGAAAAAATTGATATCAAATACACTTATTCAAAAACTTAAAAAATTTATACTAACCCGTTTCATTGCATACAATTTATAATACGATCATTATACCCTATCCTTCTCCTTACACTCCAAACTCTCATGCCCTACTGCAAGTTTAAAAGAAGTGTAGAAATGTCATAATTGTGCAAATGAGTATATTTAGTATTATGTTTTTTTTGTTGGCAGGTATAGTATTATACCAAGTTTGAGGGGAATAATATAGAGGTTTTGGTTTTGAGTTATATATCTTGTATTTCCTAGTAAACTACTGGTGTCTGCACGAAAATAATTACTTGATGCATGGATGTGCACGTTTACCTCTATTAAGAATTGATTATCAGTTAAAGGCTTGAGCTGGTTGTTCTCGATGTTGCTTAGCAACCGTGTTACGGTTTCAAGATGAGAAACACTGTCAACAAAATAAAACAATTAGCAAAGGCATAGAAAAGAACCAACTAATAATTTTATTGCTTAGGATAACTTTGGTACTATACTACTATTTATGCTTAACTTGCTTTATGTATGAGCAAATACTTCTATTTTGATTGTATAAGGTGCCTTGGCTGGAAAACCCGTGGAGCCAAAGGTGATTCAATTTTAGGACCACCAACTACCAAATACAAACTGAATGTCCAAAATACCCTTGCAAAAAAAATCTACATTTTCCAGGCCCCTCCATACTAACATTGATACTTTTATAATTTGTAAAGCATAACCTTTTGAATTTTGAGTCATATATTATCCTGAACGTACCAAGTTAAATTTTTTAAAGTTGCTCATGGACAGCCACCAAAGAACAAATACCATATCAAGCTTGACATGTCATTGATATGAAATTTAAAAGCTTGAATACAAAAGAAAATATGAACCTCTGTAACCCATTGTCCATGTGCGCATCCAAGGATGAAATCACCGAAGGCATCTGCTCCAAGACCTGGATAAGAAGAAGATAATGACATGCTAATATCAGACTTAATACATGACATATTATATCAAAATCAATGTTGTTAAGACCTGCTGAGTGTTCTTTATGGTAGATGCTTTAGCCAAGAGGTTTTTAGGAAGCCTTACAAGATTGTCCTGTACAATATTAAGATAAAAAAATTTGATGCCTGATGAAGAAACATAAAGAAAATTACAACCAAAGTATGATAATAATGATGATTGATACAATGAAAACAGAGGTTCTGTTATTGATGCTTAGCCTATTTAAATGGTTGGTTATCACACGGCAATGATGGAACACTCAACATATTTGAAATAGATATGCGCGCACACACACAAATAGAGAGAGGGAGGGAGGTTCAAATGAGAAACATTAAAAAATTAGTAATCAAAGAACCACTTTTTGGCTCTTGGATCATATTTTAATGGATGGCTAAGATTTGAGACAGTTATGTCTCTTACACTCCTCGCCAGCTACATGATCAAAGGCCAATCTGTGCTTCATTTGGTTCCTGTTTATTCATTATTTCATTGGTTCTCATTTGCACTATGAGAAAGGTGCGTATGTATGTGTGCATACACACACACACACAAATATACACATTAACATTACAGAGAAACAGAAGAAATTCTGCTATACATTTTCACCCTATGAAAATCAAAATCTTATCCTTTTTCCTTGTTAAATAGTCAGGCAACACAAGAAAATTCACTGATACAATTATACTATTTCCACTTCCAGAATGTACTATAACTTGATGTTGAACAGGCCATAATTGTTATCGACAACTGATATAATTTTTTAACTCTTTTTACTTTCCAAGAAAAATCAGACAACACGTAACCATTGCAGCATACATGGAGATGTGCCAGCAGGAGCCAAAAGAAATGGTTTTTGAATAAGAAAGCCGATGTTTATTTGTTGAACTACCTGATCATTATTTGTTGAACTATCAAGGAAAAGACAGCTGATTCACTCATTCAGACAAGAATGCGTAGTGTTACAGTGACAACTTAACTTTGAAGCTTATCGAACTCAAAACATTTTATCTTCATTCCCTTTCATCATAAATCCAGATATTGCCTAATCGAATTAGAAAAAAAGTTAAATTTGATGATATGCTTAAGGAGGTGTTTGGACTTTGGGTTAGCTTATTAGAAAAGGCTAATTAAGCACTCTCAACATGTGTCTGGACAAGCTTTCAAACACCAGATTCCACCACAATTACTCTGCATAATTAGGCTTATACATTCAGCAAATCAGTGATTACCTACCTTTAAAAGTGAAAAAAGCAACTGATGGATGAAAATCATATATACACATACAAATACAAGCAATAATCGGGGGATAGAATTCAGCTACGGTTAAATAACAAACAGTAGATCACAATCGATCAAAGTTAGCTAGTGTTGATGAGAAACTGAAATTCGATTGTGGCAGACAACTTTTCCCGAAACAAATCGTCATAGGATATCGATTTGAGGAAATAATATAAAAACGTAGAGTATATGATGATAATCCAGTGGAAGTATTATTAAGAAAAAAAGAAGAAGAAGAAGAAGAAGAAGAAGAAATGAAAATGCCTGAGAAGGTGAGGAATGAAGCATGATGCGGAGAAGATTAGAGGTGGAAAGAAGAGCGTGTGAGATCTGATCGGTGACCATTGTTTTTGCAGAGTTGTCTCGGGGAATAGTTCGTCCTCTAGGGGCCACTGATGTTGTCGGAGGAGGTTCCATTGTTGTTAGCTTTTCGCCTGAGGTGTTGGTGTCAAGGGCAAAAAGGGTTGGAAACTCAACTTAGAATCTTAGACCATAATAGTAGACAATTTATACCTGCCAAAACAGGTGGTAGGCTCTGGTAGGTAACGGATCAGGACGGGTTCGAGTCAGGATTAGTCATTTTGTTTCGGGTGGGGATGAGTTTTGACTAGGGTGGGCAGGGACGGCCCAATGGGTCAAACCCTAAAGCAAATGGCCCCTATTTCCAAAGGGCTCCAAAATTTTACGTGAACTTATATATATCATCATTGGGCTATAAAATTTTGGTTATGTGAGCTAAGAAACCCAAGAAAAGTCTGCTTGTTCTTTCCATCTTCCGCAACTCGTTCAGGTCAGTAGACTTCCCATCTTCTCAACTCCTCCTTTAGACATTAATTATGGCAACTAGAAGATTCGAAGATCTCTTGAACAATGAAACGTCAATGCGTTTCCTTCTTCCGATTTCTTTAAATGAGTAATGTGGCGTCATCTCTGGTTATGTACTTCTTGACTTCTCCATTCATTATCCATTCGACCGTTCATCTACTTGTCGAATCTAGATTCATCGTCTGGATCTAATAAAGTTGAGGATTCAGTGATTCGTCATCTGCAGATTTGTTTCTTAATTCACTCAACTGATTAATGAGTCGATTTTGTTGTCGTGCGAGACTGTGTTTCTACTGCAGTGCCGAGTGCGAGACTATGATTCATCTGCTGCAGCGTTGCTGTAAGGATTCCTTTAAGTCTGATGCAAACCAAAACATCCAATGTCTCTCTGCAAGAAATGCACTAAGTACTGAAGAAGAAATGCTTCGGAAGTTTTACACCTTACACTAGAAAATATTCTAAGTGTAAAATCTTCCGAAACCAGGACCAACATATTCCGAAGCCAAACATGAAGTCTTCTGAAGCCTCAGAGACAAAGTCTTCCGAAGCTTTATTCTATGAAGACAGATTTCTTCCGAAGACTTTTAGTAACATGCTTTATCTGATGTACTATTCCATAAAGCTGGACACCTTTCCGCTGCATCTCTGTAAAGTCACCAACTTACATGAGTTGGTGAAAAGGTCCATGCTTTTAGTAACTGCACGTTGAGGTCTTGAGTCTGTAACTTTCTACTTTATGTACTTTATTCTTTTTGTAATAGATAAAGATGTGAGCTATGGCATGTCATAGTCACAAGGTCAAAAGGCAAATATGCCTTTTGACTCTACATTTGATTTTGTTTGTGTCTAGTCAAATGTATCCAGCTGGCTTTCAAAGTATAGCCGGCTGTAGGTTGTAGTATAAGTATTCCAAGTTCTAGTATCTTTCTTTATGCTTTGTAACACTTGTAAAAGAACTTGAGAAAGCAATATACTGTCTCCTTGAAACCCAAATCTCTTGTTCTGTCTCTTTATCTTTATTTGTGTTCTTTGTATCAATATATTGGTTAATCCATTTTACTGTTTGATCAAGTTTAGTTAATCTCCTCTTTGTGTTGTTGTGTTGTAATTGTTAAGCCCTTAACCGGTCCTGCAATTGGTATCAGAGCATTTCAGGCTCTTGATATAAGATCTCACCATCTTAAGATCCCTCACACACACAAAAACTAAACTCTCCAAATGGCATCCATCTCAAAGACTGATATGGAGACTGGAACCATGAACAAATCCCCACTGATCACTCTTGATGACTTTGACACCTGGTGTATGAGAATGGAAGGTGTAAGAATTCCTTAAGTCTGATGCATTAGAAAATACTCTAAGTGTAAAATCTTCCGAAGCCAAGACCAATATCTTCCGAAGCCAAACATGAAGTCTTCCGAAGCCTCAGAGACAAAGTCTTCCGAAGCTTCAACCTATGAAAACAGATTTCTTCCGAAGACTTTTAGTATACATGCTTTATCTGATGTACTGTTCCATAAAGCACCTTTTCCGCTGCATCTCTGTAAAGTCACCAACTTACATGAGTTGGTGAAAAGGTCCATGCTTTTGGTAACTGTACATTGAGGTCTTGAGTCTGTAACTTTCTACTTTATGTACTTTATCCTTTTTGTAATGTATAAGGATGTGAGCTATGGCATGTCATAGTCACAAGGTCAAAAGGCAGATATGCCTTTTGATCCTACAATTGATTTTGTTAGTGTCTAGTCAATTGTATCCAGCTGGCTTTCAAACTATAGCCGGCTGTAGGTTGTAGTATAAGTATTTCAAGTTCTTGTATCTTTCTTTATGCTTTGTAACACTTGTAAAAGAACTTGAGAAAGCAATATACTGCCTCCTTGAAACCCAAACTCTCTTGTTCTGTCTCTTTACTTTACTTGTGTTCTTAGTATCATACTTGGTTAATCCAGTTCAATGTTTGATTAAAGTTTAGTTGCTCTCCTCATTGTGTTGTTGTGTTGTAATTGTGTTCAAGCCCTTAAACGGTCCTGCAATTGGTATCAGAGCATTCCAGGCTCTTGATATAAGATCTCACCATCTTAAGATCCCTCACACACACAAAAACTAAACTTTTCAAATGGCATCCATCTCAAAGACTGATATGGAGACTGGAACCATGAACAAATCTCCACTGATCACTCTTGATGATTTTGACACCTGGTGTATGAGAATGGAAGGTTTCATCAGGTCTCTTGATTCAAGAATGTGGGAATCTGTTGAGAATGGACCTTTCATACCAAGCACCCCCTCTGCTACTGGTGCTGGTATGATTCCAAAAGATGTGGCCAACTACTCAGATGAAGATAGAAAAAGAGTAGAGATTGATAGGAAGGCCATGACTGCTCTTCAGACTGCTCTCCCAAACTCTGTATACAGAGGCTTTAAGAAGTGCAAAACAGCTAAACAGTTGTGGGATGCACTGAAGCTGATGTATGAAGGCTCCTCTGAAGCCAAGGAGAACAAGAAAGATCTTCTGAAGCAGCAGTTTGAAAACTTCACCTTCAAAGCAGGTGAAACCATGACTCAACAATACTTCAGGTATGTTGAGATTGTGGATACCCTAGTGGATGGAGGAGTTCCTCTTGAGAACAGGGACATTGTAAGGAAGTTCATGTCCTCACTTCCTAGGCAATGGACACACTACTTTGTGGTGATCAAGAGGACTGAGAACCTTAAAACTCTTACTCTGACAGAGTTGTATGGGATTCTCAGTGGATACCAGATGGAGATGAACATGCAAGGTTCATCTGGCAACTCCAACAATCAAATGGGTTCATCCCTTCATGTGGTTGAAAGGGACAGCATAGAACCCTAACATCATCTCATATGCTACCCTGACAACTCACAAAAGGGTCCTTTCATCACCTTCCCGGAGACACCAAGGGAGAACTTTACTCAAGGAAGCCCATTCCAAGAGACAAGTTCTTCTCAAGCCTTTGTGTCTACTGATGAAAGCTGTGGGAACTCTCTCTTCACTCTTGAAGACCTGGACTGTATCCATCCAGATGACCTGGAATACATGGAGATAGTTCAGCAGATGGCTCTCCTCACTCACAGAGCCAAGAAGTTCTACAAGAGAACAGGAAGAAGGTTTCCAAGCAATGCTACCAGTGGAAAGTTTGGGCTGGATAAAAGCAAAGTTAAGTGTTACAAATGGGGGCCAAACACAACCCAGACCAAACTACACTGACAAAGCCCCTCAGAATGAGAAGCCAAAGCAACATGCTGCTGTTGCTGTTGAAGAGGGAGGCTTTGACTGGAGCTTTCAGGTGGAAGATGCTTCTCCAAACCAAGCACTGATGGCTGACCATGATGAAGCCAAGGTATTGGAACATCTCTATACTCCTGAATGCATTGCTAAAGTAAATAGATACAGGTCCTACAACTTAGAGATGAGATCTGATCTTGAGTCACTAAACATATTAAAATCTGATTTTAGAAAGTCTGAAAATGATTACAAGTTAAAGATAGAGGACTTGGAGAAAACCATTTCAGTACTAAAACATGAACATACAGATTTTAAAACTCAGATCCAGGATCTCATAACTAAGTTGACTGAGTGCCAGGCTGAGCTTGTGATCAGCAAAGCCAAGGCAGAGAAGAGTGTTCTTGAAGAAGAGACCTTCAAGAACATGATATCCTCATCCCTGCACAACAAAGTGTGCTATCAAAATAGACAGGGACTGGGATCAAATGAGATAGCTCCTCCACACACAATCTTGTCTGTAAGATCTCCTAGGTGTGGAACTTGTGAAGATGAGCTTCCTCTCATAGATCCTATAAGTGAGGATGATGAAGAAGTGATAGTGAAGAATTCCTCTGAGAAGAGTGAAGAAGAGGATTCTTCCAAGGGCCACTATCCTTCTGAGGAGAAGAAATCTACTGTGATGACCAAGTCCAAAAGAAAGAACTTGATCAGGAAGAGCAAGAGGAAAGCAAAGAAGGCTCAAGAGATCAAGGCTACTTTTGATGCTAAGCAGAAACAAGTTTTTATCTCTGCAGGTTTCAAAGTAGTAAGGACTGAAGACATCAACCAAGACTCCTCAGCTAAGAGTCCTGGTTCTTGTTCAAATCATCTCAGTGCAAAGAAGAAGACTGAGCTGCTGTGTACCACTGCTGCACAGCCTGGACCATCAAACTCCAAGAACAGTTCACAGCCCAAAAGAACTGTCTCAGCATCTCCAAGATGAAGGTGGAGAAGGGATGTGACCAAAGCCAGTCTTGCTCTCAAAAGGAGACTCTCTTGAAGAAGAAAATGTTATGTGTTATGTGTGAAAGTACTTCTCACATTGCTAAGGATTGCCCATACAATCCTAAAAGTACTGTCCACATGACCAATACAAAGACTTCAAAGAGTTTCAAGAAGTCTCAAGCTTCGGAAGGAAAGTCTGTTTCCTTCGGAAGCTCCAAATCAAAGAAGAAGGTAAATGGAAAATTACCTTCGGAAGTAAAATTGGTCTCGGAAGAAAGGAGTTCTTCCGAAGCACTGAAGTCTGCTGCAGTGACTGTAGACTCTTCCGAAGGTTCAGTCATCAAAACTTGTGAAGTCCCAAAAGCTTCTAAGGTTTTGAAGGTCAAGTCCAAGACTCCAAAGGTGGTGTGGAAGTCTAAGAAAGACCAAATGACTGAAGTTTCTCCATCAACAACAGCTGAAGATCCCCATAGTACAACCATAGGATCTATTACTGTTGCATTACCTTCTATTACACTTAGTGAGCCCAAGACAAGTAAGGCTTGGGTTTCCAAATGTAACTAATCATCTTCTTTGTGCAGGAACAGCTCAAGACAAACAGGAATGTCTGGATAATTGACAGTGGCTGTTCCAGGCACATGACAGGCAATAGGTCTCTACTCCATAATTTTGAGAGAATTGATGGGGACCAGTTGCTTTTGGAGGAGATGAAGGTGGTTACATTTCTGGAAGGGGCAAGGTCACAAATGGTAAGCTCAGCATTGAGAAGGTAAACTTTGTTAAGGAGCTTGGGTACAATCTTCTGAGTGTATCCCAATTTTGTGATCAGAGTCATAACATGCTCTTTACTGAGCATGAGTGCATTGTTCTCAAGCCTGGAGTGGTCATTCCTCATGAGCATATCCTGCTCAGAGCCCCCAGGAAAGGAACATGTACAAGATGGATTTGCAAGAAACATCTCCCTCTGGAGAAGTTTCATGCTTTCTATCTAAAGCAAATAGTGATGAGTCTTTCCTATGGCATAAAAGAATGTGCCATGTAAACTTTAAGAACATGAATAAATTAATTAAACATGATCTGGTAACTGGAATGCCAAAGAAAGAGTTTACAAGTGATGATCATTGTGTTGCATGCCTGAAAGGGAAGCAACACAAGGTATCTCACAAGCCTAAGGAAAAGAACTCCATCACTACTCCCCTACACTTGTTACATATGGATCTCTTTGGCCCCACCAGTGTAATGAGTCTAGGAAGGACCTCTTACTGTTTGGTGATCACAGATGATTTTACAAGATTCACTTGGGTCTTCTTCCTTAGAACTAAGGATGAAACCCCTGAGATTCTGAAGAATTTCATCTTAAAAGTTGAGAATCAATGTGATCACAAGGTCAAAACCATAAGATGTGATCAAGGAACTGAATTCAAGAACCAAATCCTTGATACATTTTGTGATGAAAAAGGTATTACAAGACAATATAGTGCTCCCAGGACTCCTCAGCAAAACAGAGTTGCTGAGAGGAGAAACAGGACACTTATTGAAGCTGCAAGAACTATGTTGTCTGACTCTAAACTGCCCATCACCTTCTGGGCAGAGGCAGTTAATACTGCTTGCTATGTGCAAAACAGAGTTTTAGTAGTTAAGACACATGGTAAGACTCCTTATGAACTTTGGCACAAGAGAAAACCTTTCATTGGTTTTCTCAGGTCATTTGGATGTCCCTGCACCATCTTGAATACCAAAGATCAAATTGCCAAGTTTGCTGAGAAATCAGATGATGGACACTTCATTGGATACTCTTCCCAAGCTAAGGCTTATAGAGTATACAATCTCAGAACTAGAATTGTTGAGGAGTCAGCCAATGTGACTTTCAATGAACACACACCCTGTGTGGCTGGTTCTGGTCCTGATTGGCTGTTTGATCTTGATTTAGTTACCAACTGTTTTAACAAATCTTGTGAGCATGTTTCAGGATCTGCAGAAAATTTAAATACAGGTGATCCTGATCCAAGATTTGAGCTAGGAAGACCTCAACTCATACATCTTCAGCTCCAGTTGGAACTACTTCAGCAAATGAGGTTTCTATCAGCACAACAATGACAAATTCAGCTGATACATCTGGTATGCCTTCAAATTCCAGCTCAGAGGCTTCTCAACCAGATAAAGACACCTCAATTGTAGAAGACAACAATGGTGATGGTGATAGTGATCAGGAATTCCTTGATGCTAATAACCACACCATAGATGACAACATCAATGATGTCACACACTCATTGGATCAAGTTAATCTTGATAAGTGTGATAATGTGGAGGGTGAATCTTCCAGGCCAGATCTAAATTTCTCAAATTTGGATCTTTCTCAGCAACTTGCTGTGATCCCTCAGCTAATCCACAAGTCTCACCCCACCACAAACATCATTGGAGATGTTGTCACAGGGGTAAGAACAAGAGGACAAACCCATGAAGCAAATGTTTGTCTTCACTCTTGTTTCTTATCTCAGATAGAGCCAAAGAAAGTTGATGAAGCTCTAAAGGATGGAAGTTGGGTTGAAGCTATGCAACAAGAGCTGCTTCAATTCAAAAGGCAGAAAGTTTGGACCTTTGTCCTCTTCCTCATGGGAAGACTACCATTGGAACCAAATGGGTTTTTAGGAATAAGAAGGATGATAGAGGAATCATCATCAAGAACAAGGCAAGACTAGTTGTTCAAGGATACACACAAGAAGAAGGGATTGACTACACTGATGTCTTTGCTCCTGTAGCAAGACTAGAAGCTGTTAGGATATTCCTGGCATTTGCTGCATCCAAGAACTTCAAGGTCTTTCAACTTGATGTAAAGTGTGCTTTCTTATATGGAGTGATTGATGAAGAGGTTTATGTCAAACAGCCACCTGGTTTTGTAGACCCTGATCATCCTGATTATGTCTGCAAGCTTGACAAAGCTCTTTATGGGTTGCATCAGGCACCCAGGAAGTGGTATGAGACACTATCTGAGTATCTTTGTAAACATGGATACAGGAGAGGTACTATAGTTGGAACTCTCTTCATCAAAGGACAGGGAAATGACTTATTGCTGGTTCAAGTATATGTAGATGACATCATCTTTGGTTCAACTAATCCAAAGCTCTGCAAAGACTTTGAGAAGCTGATGAAAGACAGATTTGAAATGAATTCAATGGGAGAACTCAATTTCTTTCTGGGAATTCAAGTGAAGCAGGTTGAAGATGGCATCTTCATAAGTCAGTCAAAGTATGTTCAAGACATACTCAAGAGGTTCAACATGACTGATTGTAAGATTGCTAAGACACCCATAGCCAGAAACCACTCCCTTGGAATGTTCAGGATGTCCATATGGAAGAGGCTCTCACTTTTGAAAGTGATTACATCATTAAGACCTCAACCATGGCAACTCAGCCCATTGGCATCTCAACTGAGGTTGCTAGTGAGCAGAGGAAAACCAGCAGCCAAGAACTTCAAGCTGGTGGTGAGAGAGAGGACTTTGGTCCAATCATCTCATCCCCCAATGATTCTTCTGATGAAGAAGAGGGGAATTTGAGACTAAAGGTGCAGAAATTGTCAAAAACATGCTCCTATTTAGTCTCTAAGGTTAGTCACTTGGAATCTCAGGTGACTACCTTACAAAATAGGGTCAATGATCAGCAACTTCAGATTTCATATCTAAAGGAAAAACTAGCTGGGAGACTTTAAGGAGAGCTCAACCAGGAACACAAGAACCTGTGGATGTGATTGACTTATCCTCCAGCTCACCTATGCAAGTGGGTGATGCTACCAAAAAGGGGAGAAAGTTATTACAACCACAGAACCTGGGAGTTCTTCATAGAGAATGGACATAGAGGACTCACCATCCTCACTTGCTGTGTGCATTCTCAGCAACTTCCTCAAGTTCATATTAATGTGGACTCTATAGACTCAATCATCAGGAGTCTCTTTGAGGAAGGTATACCAAGGGCTGTCTCATCTCCACCACAAGAAACTGGCAACTACATCATAAGGTGGAGGTATGATGCTGACAGAAAAGCCCTTATCCTTCACAGAGTTCAAGGTCAACAAGAAGTGTTTAATTTCGAAAGCCTGAACTTCTATAAAAGTTTGGATTTAGTCAACATGCCACTTGTCAATCCAAGCAATTCAAGACAAGCTGACAGGCTGGCTCAAAGAATCCAAGATAGGATCCTTGCAGAGTTCTCTCTAAGAAGGAGACTTAGGCAATCAGGAATGTCATTGGTCAACTGGATGTTGAGGTGGACCCTAAGATTAGTTTCATAGGGGAAACCTTGACTGAAGGCCCAGTGGCAGAACCTGAGACCCCTGTCTCATCATCAACAACTGCTGCAGAGGTCCAAACTCCTTCTGAGACACCTGCTGGTGAAGGTGTTTCTCAGCCTCTCTCTGGCCAGAGCATGGAAGCTACACCTAGCAATGAAGGCCAAGCCTCTATCCACCCTGAGTCACAAAGGTCTGTTGGTGACAAAGGGAAAAGGATAATGACTCCTGAGGAAATTGAGGAGGAAGAGAGAGAGAGGAAAAGGAAGCTAAGGGGAGAAAGTTCTTCTGGGTCATCTAGCTTTATGCAAGCTGCAATCAGGGCTGCCGCCAAACCAAATACTCAAGATGATGAGTTAAGGGCAGTCAGGATCACCTATTTATAGACCAGGAACTATGATATTGATGAAATCATCTCCCTCCCCTTAGAAGAGTTAAACGAACTGGCTGACATGGAAGTGTCAAGAGAGATGAAGGAGAATGAGGATGCAAGGATACTTCTCCAATTCAAAGAGGAGAAGAGACAGAAAAGACTCTACAAGCATGCTCCCACTCTCTCTGCAGTTCAAGAAAGCCCTGCACAGGAAGATGTGGCTCCACAAGAACCTTAGGTAGATAAAGAAGAAGATAGGATCAAGATGATCAACTACCTGAGTGCCACAGGCTTCTATCAGGCAGATGCACTTCTTCCCCTGTCCTATGACTTCATTGAGTTTGAGTACCTAAAGCAACTTGAGCTTGAGTTAGTCAAAGAAAGAAAGACAACCAAAAGGAAGCTAAGGGAAGAAGCTGCAAAGTCAAGAGCTATCATCCAAAAGAGTGTAAAGAAGTCTGCTGACAGATAAAGGATGATGAGCTTCTTGAAGCTATATGGATTCTCCGGAAGGAGACTTGGCCCTATGTCTCTATCCACAATGGATGAGCATATAAGGGTGATCAAGCAGAAGATCAAAAGTGGAGAACTGATTGACTTGCACTCTCTTCCAAGTCAAGTCCCACCTGAAGTGGAGGTCAATGTTGAACAACCTGAGACACCTCAACCAGAACCTCCAGCTGAGCCTCAGCAAGCTTCATCTTCTGATCCAAGGCAGGGTCAAACTCCCTCTCCTTCTGAACCTGTGAGGGAGGAACACCCAACTGAGAAAGACAATGATGATCAACATGGTGCTGCAGACCAGTCTTCTCAGTTAAAGCCATCTAAGAGGAAGAAGAGAATGGCTTCTAAACCAAAGACAAAGAAGAAGAAGCCTAAGTCATCTACCTCTACACCTCAGGCTGAATCAGATCAACCTGAGGAAGTGCATGATGAGGCAGCCCAATCAACTCCTATGCAAGTGGCTCCTCTAACAACTGAGACACCCAGCTTGTCCTGGACTTACTCTACCAATCCAGAAAGATGACATGTTATCAGAGATCAAGGTGTTGAGAATGTCTACTCCTGGCAAGACATAATCAACTTACCTCCGCATGATCTCTTTGAAATGAGAAGATACTATGAGAGTCTTAACGATCCTGACCATCTAATGAAGAAAGGAATGGTCATGATTGTACTGAAGACTACAAATATTTGAAGATCTTCTAAGTGTTTTGGTAGCATCAGCCTAGGGGGAGTTTGTAAGGATTCCTTAAGTCTGATGCAACCCAAAACATCCAAAGTGTCTCTGCAACATGTACTAAGTACTGAAGTATAGAATGCTTCGGAAGTTTTACACAATGCATTAGAAAATACTCTAAGTGTAAAATCTTCCGAAGCCAAGACCAATATCTTCCGAAGCCAAACATGAAGTCTTCCGAAGCCTCAGAGACAAAGTCTTCCGAAGCTTCAACCTATGAAGACAGATTTCTTCCGAAGACTTTTAGTATACATGCTTTATCTGATGTACTGTTCCATAAAGCACCTTTTCCGCTGCATCTCTGTAAAGTCACCAACTTACATGAGTTGGTGAAAAGGTCCATGCTTTTGGTAACTGTACATTGAGGTCTTGAGTCTGTAACTTTCTACTTTATGTACTTTATCCTTTTTGTAATGTATAAGGATGTGAGCTATGGCATGTCATAGTCACAAGGTCAAAAGGTAGATATGCCTTTTGATCCTACAATTGATTTTGTTAGTGTCTAGTCAATTGTATCCAGCTGGCTTTCAAAGTATAACCGGCTGTAGGTTGTAGTATAAGTATTTCAAGTTCTTGTATCTTTCTTTATGCTTTGTAACACTTGTAAAAAAACTTGAGAAAGCAATATACTGCCTCCTTGAAACCCAAACTCTCTTGTTTTGTCTCTTTACTTTACTTGTGTTCTTAGTATCATACTTGGTTAATCCAGTTCACTGTTTGATTAAAGTTTAGTTGCTCTCCTCATTGTGTTATTGTGTTGTAATTGTGTTCAAGCCCTTAAACGGTCCTGCAGAAGGTTTCATCAGGTCTCTAGACTCAAGAATGTGGGAATCTGTCGAATATGGACCTTTCATACCCAGCACTCCTTCTGCTACTGGTGCTGGTATGATTCCAAAAGATGTGGCCAACTACTCTGATGAAGATAGGAAGAGAGTAGAGATTGATAGAAAGGCCATAACTGCTCTTCAAACTGCCCTTCCAAACTCTATGTATAGAGGTTTTAAGAAGTGCAAAACAGCTAAACAACTGTGGGATGCACTAAAACTGATGTATGAAGGCTCCTCTGAAGCCAAGGAGAACAAGAAGGATCTCCTGAAGCAGTAGTTTGAAAACTTCACCTTCAAAACAGGTGAAACCATGACTCAGCAATACTTCAGGTATGTTGAGATAGTGGATACCCTAGTGGATGGAGGAGTTCCTCTTGAAAACAGGGACATTGTAAGGAAGTTCATGTCCTCACTTTCTAGGCAATAGACACACTACTGTGTGGTGATCAAGAGGACTGAAAATCTCAAAACTCTTACTCTGACAGAGTTATATAGGATTCTCAGTGACTACCAGATGGAGATGAACATGCAAGGTGTTAGGACCTGGTATTTGAACTAAATACCTAGTGATTAGCGTGTAAACCAGATCAAATAGTGCGGAATCCTATTTGATTGGCGATCCAATCAGTGAGAACACACGAAGAATCAATCAAGAATTGAATCTAACGTTAGAAGTCGATTAGAAATCGATCTAATGTGTTCTGTGAACTTGGAGAACGATTTGGGAGGCTTCTGGACGGCTAGGGTACGTTTGGAGTCGTAATAGTATGAATGCCTATGTTTTTCCACGAATTGGGTCTATTTATAGGTTAGTATTGTTCAATCATGCGACTGGACCATAAGTATGGTTCAGTCGTGCGATTGAACCATGCGGTTGATTCATCCGCACGACTGAGTGTTCAGTCGTGCGACTGAGCCAATCTTATGTGTCAATCATACGACTGATCCAGTCTCCTGGTTCAGTCGTGCGATTGAGTCAATCGTATGAAGTTATTCATGCGTATGGTCCATTAGCATGGGCCATTCGCATGAGAACTTCATTAAGTTAAGTTTGAATGTTTTAATTAGTATAACTTGATGTGTAACCATTCAAACAATCATAAACCCAATTAATCAACTCAATAACGACTCATTAATGAAGTATTAGACATTACAAATCACAAACAATCCATATCATTTCATTAATCAATTCATATTACATCATAGTCAGACAAACAAGATCTATTACATTACAAATCATGATCTAGGGACATACATGCATCAACAAACTCCCCCTTGGACCTAGATCTCTCTAATCTCTTGTCTTCTGCATAACCTCCTTGTATTTCTTGTACTTCTCCTCTTTTGTGACTCCCGCGTGGATTTCAAACGCGAAGCAGAGTCGTATAACGTTTTGGAACTGGAGGGCTTGTACAATATCTTGCGTGTCATAGAACAATGGCCACTTGTATAATGTATAGACATCATTAGCCGACAAGTTAGTAAGCCACATCGGGTCGAATACCCTGATCGTATCCATTTGTCCCTTTTTGCTTAGGACTATGACCGCTTCAGTTGTTCTCCAATCATAGTACCACCACTTAAAGTGTGGAGTGAAGTCCTGTGGCATTTCCCTGAGTGGGATTCTCGACATTGTGCGCGGAGGACTCCACTTCAACACAATCTTGGGCTTGCCAGTAATGGCATCAACCTCAGACCTTCTGATATACCTAGTAGGCTGTTGGGGTCTGAAGTTAACCCATCTGGTGTGGTACTCCTTCTTAAGGGCAGCCTCGAACCAGCCTGACATCTTCCTCGGGTCAGCATACAAAAGCTTTAGCTTAGCCAGCTGGTTGAGCTCAAAACCTGGTAGAGTCTTCAGATCATGTGGGAATCTGAAGTACTCCATGCCCTGTTCTCTCTTAACAGCATAAGCATTAAGATCATCAAAATACGCCCATGCTATAATCCTGCCAGACACCTTGTGGTGTTTCTTGACTCTGTAAAGCTTGGTGTAGGCATCTTTCTTCGGTGCAGCACGTTGGGCTCTAACTTCTTAAAAACATGCAGCCCACTCAGCCTTTCGAATGTCAACATCATCATTTGAGGCTTGGGCTGTTCCTTCTGCCTTCTTAGTTTCCTGCTACATCTTGTTCAACACCTCAAAAGTATCACTGACGAGGGACTCACCCAAATTGGGAACCACATTACCCTCATTATCAGCGTACTGAGGGTACTCCTCTGCGGTGATATCTTCGACCTCGACTTCATCAACATCGTTGAGCTCTTCATCACTAGTCGAATCACATGCTGGAGCATCTTTAACTATTTCATCCGGATTGAGCTTGAAAATCTCTGCGAGTTGCTCGTTAGATAGGTCATGAATTATTTCCCCTTCTTCAGTGGTATAACTTACAGACCTTCTTACGATCCCTTGCAGATCAAGAATCATGGTTAGTTGAGTCTTGACCTGTTGAAGGGGAGCAACATCAAACTCATCTCGTTGATAATTTGGATCTGCTTGATTTAAACATTCAACACATAAATCATTAGTAAGTAATCAAACAGAAATACATTAACTTAATATATAAACATTCAATACATTGTTTTCAATACAGAATTCAAACACAAAAGAAAATAAATACATAAAACATCTAGTCTTTACTTTTATCTTGAATCAAAGTCTCATCACTCGGAGGAGTAGAGGTGGTAGCTGACTGGTCCTGTCTGTTCTTCGACCTCCTCTCTTGACCTGAAGCAGAGGCCGATGCAGCCGCATCCCCTCCTTCTGTTCATCATCATCGTCCTTCCCTCTGTCCTCTCTCCGTCTGTTTCCTCCTCATCCTCTGTATCATCCTCTTCATCCTCATCATCATCTTCATCATCATCATCACCATCATCTCCATCATCTCCATCCCCTTCCTTGATCTTTAAGGGCTCATCCTTTGATCCCTTGAGCCGCAGCATGATGGTCTTGTTGGTGGTCTCCAACTCCTCTATCCTTTTAGCTGATTGGGCATGCTGCTCCTGGAGTTGGGACATCTCTACTCGTTGTGCATCCATCAGCTGGGCCTTCTGCTCTATAACTCGAGCCTGCTCTGCCATCTGGTGACATTGTGCAACAGTCAGGTCGGTAAGCTGGCGTATCTATGCAGCTTACTACTCATCGGCAGCTAGTAAGCGCATCACCATCCGGTTGAGCGCTGACAGCTGTTCCTCTACCCCGATTGGAGGTAGAGGTGATCCATAAGAATGTGAGGTATGGGCTGACGGTCCTGCTTGGTGTGAGGTGGTGGTGGTGGTGGCTGTAGTGAAGATGGGTCGGTAAAATGGTGGAGGTGATGTGGGTGTAAATGGTATGGTGGTGGATGGGATCTGTACTGTGGTGGTAGGTATGGTGGTGGCTGTGGTAGCTGTGGTGGATGTGGTGGCTGTGGTGGTGGATGGTATAGCTGTGGAGGTGGTAGTGGTGGCTGTGGTGGTGGATGTAGAGGCTACGGTAGTAACGAAGGTCAATCGACGCTTTTTCTTCTTCAGACCATGGGGCTGAGCCATCCTCTTCCTCCTTGTCCCTGTGGAGGTGGATGCTCCCCCTACAACCCTGCCTGCTGAACCCGGTGCATAACTCGGGTCAGTCTCAGTCTCTTTGGAGTCTCTCGGGTGTTCACCAACCACCCGTAGCCTATGTTCTGTGGGAACAACCTTGCTTCCCACAGTTCGCGTGAGGGGCTCCTCATCAGACTCCTCCTCCTCCTCAGCACCAAGAACAAACTCCTGATGAAATCCGGCTGTCTCAGCAACATCTCCAGCTGGGGCAGACACTGGGGGTATAACATCAGACACAGTGCCTCTCGGTGGAGCAGGCATATCGTCCCCAGCGTCTCCACTATCATCATCATCCGAGTCCAGAGTTGGTAGAGCAATCTGCTCTACATCAGAATCACTATCATCGTGGCGCCACTTTCTCTTGGCGGGCACCACGTAGTCTTCCCGGGCCAGATGCCCAAACAACCTCCTAACAGGGGGTTTCACTTGCTTCCCTTTGTACACCTTCATCCTCCCCAAAGTAGTGTCATCCATAACCTCGAGGACTACCGCATCCTCCTTCTCCTTCGGCAGGGAAGGAAGCTTCTGATCTATAATCATCTGCATAAACCTCGGATACATGCAGAAGCCCTCCTTCCCTTTCCCTTAATGTTCTCCACCAGATAGGTGAAGATCATTTTGGAGAAGCTGAACGGGTGGTTCAGCACCAACGCAGCATACGCGTTCTGTATCTGATCAGATAGCTCATCAAAGCCTCCCTTCCTGGACGCTATGCACTTGAGTAGAACATGCGCAAGATACTTGAACTGGGGACAGAGGTTACTTTTGTTGAGTACCCTAGCATTGATGTCCCCAGAGTACTTGGCTCTCAGAAAACATCCTCTGACTGTGAGGGGGTGTAAACGAGTAGGACAATCAGCGTCGTCCCCTAACTGTAAAACGATCCTTAGATCCTCCTCTGAGATGGTAATAGCCTCGCCAAAGATGGTACTCCTGATGCAGTGAGGCTCAGAGGATCTATCAACTGTAGCGCCTTCCCAGAAGGCCTGCTGAACTGACCTATAAGGAGTACAAGGAGTAGAAATGGCATGTGCAATCCTCGATCTCAGCAGAAATGTGATGATGCCTGAGAAATCAGCAGCGTTTCTAGATGTCAAATCCAGATGAGCACATATGTTATGCTTCGTGCACATAGTCCATCGACTCGCCATCTGTAACACAAATCAAAATAAACATTAGTACCTTTGGCTAAGAACATCATGAAACACTTAAACTTGAAGAAAATCTTTCTGTCATGCGATTGAGGTTGTGCGACTGAGATCAGTCGTGCGACTGAACAGTGCGATTGAGATTCAGACGTGCGAATGATCTCATGCGTACGACTGAGTGTGCGACTGGACTCATGCGCATGTAACCTCATGCGGTTACACTAGTCGTGCGACTGAACTTCATACGCATGGTTCAGTCGTGCGGTTAGGCAGATCGCACCCTTCAGTCGTGCGACTGAAGTTCATCAGCCTGTCCATTTGCATGATGTACTAACTGTTCAATTCAAATTCACTTTTTCACCATTTTTTAGTTTTAGACATCGTTATCTGGTTCATTTGACTCGCAATACGTTCTTATAACACCTAACATCTTTAATTTCATCTGTTTGAGTTGTTAAGTTAGGTTATTAAGCCACTTAAGTCTAGGTTTGTTTTCGGGTCTGATTTTACATATCTGGAGTCAAATTGAACGTTATTTTGGTTTCTCTTCACCGCAAATTACCTGTAAAGTCGATGTATATGATCAGTAATCAAGAAACGAGGGGTTTTTAGAGATCAAGTGAAATTTTGGCAGAGTGGAGTTAAGTCGTGCGATTTAGGGTTACTTTGAGGGTGGTGAGTCTCTGCGACCGACTCCCCCTCTATTTATACTAACCCTAGATTCAATCGTGCGACTGAGCTCATACGCACCTTTCAGTCGTGCGAGTGGGACTCAGTCGTGCGATTGGGTCAGTCGCCCTTCTTCAGTCGTCCGACTGAATCTCAGTCGTGCGACTGACTCCCTCGTTCGCCCTTAAGCATCCGACTGGGCCAATCGTATGGGCCATTCGGTTGGATGGTCCATACTCATGGTCCATTCGTATGATTAGTCCATACGTATGGTCCATTCGTGCGAATGGGTCATACTTATTAAATTTTCTGCCAATTTGAATATTATATTAAAAACCCCTTTTAATTTTTGAAATTAACGTTATGAGCTTTTGATCATCTCAGACATGATCATTTTAACTTGAAAACCTTATGATCACCTCAGACGTGATCCTTTTAAACAATTTAGTCACCTCAGACGTGACCCTTTCGTGCGACTGACTCCCTCGTTCGCCCTTAAGCATCCGACTGGGCCAATCGTATGGGCCATTCGGTTGGATGGTCCATACTCATGGTCCATTCGTATGATTAGTCCATACGTATGGTCCATTCGTGCGAATGGGTCATACTTATTAAATTTTCTGCCAATTTGAATATTAATATTAAAACCCCCTTTTAATTTTTGAAATTAACGTTATGAGCTTTTGATCATCTCAGACATGATCATTTTAACTTGAAAACTTTATGATCACCTCAGACGTGATCCTTTTAAACATTTAGTCACCTCAGACGTGACCCTTTTTTTTAAACAATTTAGTCACCTCAGACGTGACTCTTTTAAACACTTTGTCACCTCAGACGTGACTCTTTTAAACACTTAAAGCACATGTGGTCATCTCAGACATGACCCTTTTAGTGAGTTGATTCCTTACTGATTTTCCTGATGTAGTCCGACAACTAACAAACTAAAATGACTAACTAACTAAGAAATTTAAACTAAATACTCAAACAAGACTTGTTTTTGGCTTTTTTGTGAGAGATAAATCCTAAGATGGACATCTATGGGATTTGGTTCCGGAATAGACATCTTCAACTTGGATTGACCACACCTAGACCAATTCAATTTTGGAATCATACAGGCAAGTCAAATCATTTGGGACTTATTATCAAAATCTTTTGATGCTCAATTCTTGGTGTTCATCCAGAGTTATTAGCAACTTTAGGGAATCATACTGGAACTCTTAGACTTTCACATTGATTTGAACTTTCGAGAATTGCAGCCACAATGATTGTCAATATATTTGTCCACTTAAATCCATACACAGACTAGTGATTTTTAGGTTTAATTATTTCAACTAACATTTGTGGATCCCACACCATATGGTAATCAACATTCCTCAGGAGCTTTTGAGCGGTCTACGGGTATTATTACAAGAAGAGACTATTCTTAGAGCTTTCAAAGAGAAGCCAGTCCTCAGTCCTCAGGTCAGTCCACGCACTGCAGAGAGGCGGCAAACAACAATGAATTCTAGAATATCTAGGTTATGCTTATCCTCAGGTCAGTGCCATCGCAGAGGCACACAACCTATCTCCTTGTTAGAGCAGCTTATTTTTTTTGCACAAAATGCACCAACAACATAAGTTATTAGCTTTATAGCATTTGTCTTTCATTTTTTCTTGCTTTGCTCTAATTATGGTCATCCGCACACATTTGTGGCGTTTACATGCGCATTACCCCTTATTGGAATATTGTTGATTGTGTTAACCAGTGATAAGATGGAAGCCCACAGTCAGTTGAACAACTTAGTTTGATCTTGAGATCACCAGTCAGGTCTAATCATCTATTGTGTTGAATCTACCGACATATCATTTGTGGTCTAGCAACCTCTAGGTCTACTTTCTTTGTGTTACCTTAGGAGTTACCAGTTTTTCTATCATCTTCCCTTTTATATTGCTTAGACTACCAGACTTATACTTTGAATTTTGCATCTTTTCTAAATTTAATTTTAAATCCCTCTTGATTTGTTCCTGTGTACTATTATTTTCCAAAGGTTTAATCGGTATCACAGATACGATCTACCTTATATCAGCTATCCACTCCTTCTCCCTCGTTTTTTTTAATGTTACTTGCTGACATATTCTCCCCCTAAAATACTAAAATCATAACTGGTTTAATTATTTTAGGATTTTAATAAACAGCAAAATAACATGAGTTTAATTAAACAACTAAATAAACAAATAAAATAAAATAAAACTAAAAATTTAACTAAACTACATCGGACTACACATGATCATCATCAGGAATAACCTCACTTTTCTTTTTAACGCCGTTGACCTCTAGCAATATTGAAAACGTGGTTTATCAAAGGCTTTAGTATAGAGGTCAGCGCGTTGAAAATCAGTATTAATTTTTACCACATCAATTAAGTTCTTTTCAAAGCAGTCTCTTATGAAATGGTATTTAATACCGATATGTTTGGTCTTAGGATGTTGGACCGGATTTTTAGTTACTGCATGCAATTGCAGCAGAGTTATCAACAAAAATAGGAGTAGAAGAAAACTTTAAACCGTAATCCCGCATTTGCTGTTGAATCCAGATGATTTGTGAACAGCAACTTGCAGCAACAACATCTCAGCTTCACAGGTTGACAATGCAACCGATGTCTGCTTCTTACACTGCCAGGTAACTAATCTCTCCCAAAAGAATTGACACCCTGCTGATGTAGACTTGTAGTTCATCTTGCAGCCCCCGTAATCCGAGTCACTATACGCGTAAGCTCAAAGTCATCATCATGAGGGTACCACAACCCAAGTGTGGGTGTACCCTTCAGATAGCATACATGAATATCAGGTCTCGAGGCAGTGAGATACATGAGGGATCCCATCATTCCTCGATACATACGTGGCATCTACAAGATCTCCATTTTCATCAGGTGCTATATCGTGATTCGTAGCAAGTGAAGTCCAGCAGCAGGGCATTCTCCATGTCGAAGCGAACTGAGAATGTCTCCTAACATACTGGTCTGATTGTAGAAAGATTGCCTGGTTGTTGACAGTGAGTCTGATCCACCTGTAACTCGAGAGAAAGAACTTCATCTCCCCCATAGCACTATCTCAAACCTTTTCTTCATAAACGCCTTCAAATCTTTGCATAACTTCGTTCTTTTGAAACCGAAGATTATGTCATCAACATAGATCTGTACGAGCAGTAGGTCGCCATCCTCTTTTTTTATATAAACAGCGTGCAGTCAATGACTCCCCTGCGAAAGCCGTGTTTCACAAGATGAGTCGAGAGTTTCTCATACCAAGCTCTTGGAGCTGATTGCAGCCCGCCCTATAAACCTTGTCGAGCTTTTGTAAACTCTATCCCGATGATAAGGATTCTCAAATCCCTCGGGTTGACTGACATAGACTGTTTCTCTGGATTTCCCCATGAAGGAATGCACTCTTCACATCTAATTGGTAGACTTTAATCTTCATGTACGATGCATGGGCAAGGAAGTCACGAATGGCTTCCATCCTTGCCACGGTTGCAAACACCTCATTGTAGTCAATCCCCTCGACTTGGCGAAAACCCGTGAACCACCAATCGAGCTTTGTTCATGATAATGACCCTTGGTCATCCTTCTTGCATTTCAGGACCCATTGGTGCCAATGACTTTAGCACCTTTAGGTCTATCAACCAGAGTCCATACACCTAACTTCTTGAACTGAAGAAGTTCTTCTTGCATGGCACTCACCCACGCCTCATCATTTAGTGCATCACTGACATATTTTGGCTCAAACTGCGAGACAAAACACGATAAGCAACCATCATGAATGTAACCCTTTCTCCATAACCGAGGCGTAACAGCTGAGTATAGCTGATTTCGGGGTTTGTACTCCTGATCTGACATCCCCAATGACATTGTCAAGGGGATGATAGACGTTTAGTCGTGATCCGGAGTAGTAGTGGAGTAGTAGGAACAGCTACCTCAGAGCCAAGATATGAACATTTGGTTCTGCATCTGAGGTAGTTGGAGTTTGAGGTTCCGAAGTCGAAGGTGCATCACTGTGTAGATGCTTGTGGACTTTCAGGAACTGGAACCTGTTCCTCCTGACTGTTCTGGTCATCTGCTTCAGCTTCATCTTCAGAGGAGGAGTCACTGTCATCGACTACTCCCCCTGACTGAGTAGATGATTCTCCCTGTGAGCTAGATGGTGTATTCAGAGATATCATACATCATCCTAGTAGCTAACTCATCATCCGAGGGAGAGAGAGGGATGTTGAAGGACTTGAAGAATCCATCATAGTCAAAGAAGTAGGCGGGTCCTTTGCCAGTAGGTGGTGTGGTATATCTCTGAACGTCAACATTACACCACACTTCTACAAGACCCGTTGAGTTATTGTAAACTCGCTTGTTCGGTATGTTGTATCCTAGAAAGATTCCTTCATCTGCCTTCTCGCTGAATTTGCCTTCTTGTGTCTTCTTCAAAGAAGTGTGCACGGCGCGCCAAAAGGTTCAAGATACTCCAAATTCGGTTTGCGTCTTTGTAGTAGCTCGTAACATGTCTTTCCGTGGGCTTGACTATCAGGACTCGATTCAGTGTATAACATGCATTTGCCACTGCCTCATTCCAGAATTGGATAGGCAGTTTCGAGTCTCCAGCATAGTCCGTGCAGTCTCTATCAAGCTTCTGTTCTTTCTCTCAGCAACACCATTCATCTGAGGCGTGTAGGCAGAAGTGAATTGATGCACAATTCCCTTTTCCTTGCAGTATGCAGTATGCCTCCATCCATTGATTCTTGAATTCTTCTGTCCCGTTTTCTGAGCGTACTTGTCTAACCTTTAGCTTGTAGAGAGATTCCAGTGTGGTTACTAACTCCTTGAATGACTCAAATGTTTCTGATTTGGATTTCAGAAACATTACCCAAGTGAACCTTGAGTAGTCATCAGTGACCACAAAACAGTACAAGTCGCCTGCAATGCTCTTTGTACTGACTGGACCAAACAGATCCATGTGAAGAAGTTCAAGAGGAAGTTCTATTGAATGAAATATGATGAACTTCTTCGTCTGTTTGCCTTTCTTGCAAGCTACACAAAAGTCAGGAAGCTGGAAGTTCTTGACATTAACTCCTCTCACCAAATCCTTCTGAATCAAATGATTCATCTTCCTTTGACTAATGTGTCCCATTCTCCTATGCCAGGAGATGGAATCCTTCTCAGTAGCTTTAGATAGAAAGCACTGAACCTCATGATCCGTTGTAGCAGCTGTGACAGATCCAAGACATAAAGGTCTTTATATCTTGAAGCAGTCATCAGAACTTGGTCCTCTGGGATCACGTAGTCTTTCTTCAGCACGTAACACTTCTTGTTGTCGAAGATGACTTAAATCCTTTATCACAGATTTGGGAAACAGAAAGTAAGTTATTTTGAAGTTGTTGAATGTAGTTCACCTTATCAAACTTAACTTTCTGATTTCCCACTTCTCCCTGAGCTGTGATAGCCTCCCTTGTTTCCAGCAAAGGAACATGCCCTCCTTTTATTTGCTTGACGTTTGATAAAAGGGCTCTATTTCCTGTCATGTGCCTGGATTGCTCCGCTGTCTACAATCCACGTGTTAGTCTCAGCACTGTATCGAACACCCTGCACATACAAGTAAATGAATTAGTTTAGGTTAGGAACCCAAGCCTTTACTGCTTGGGTTTTCCCAGAGGCATCACACATCATAAATTCCACCCATTGACCCTTAGAAGGTGGAGGGTAGCTCAGGTTCCTTCTTGTCATCAGTATCAGACACGCAGGATGACTTCTCTTTCCATAAGCCAGATTTGTGCAAGGCCTGTTTATGATAAACAGTCGACTGGCTTACAGGTTGAGCTTTAGGTTCACTAGTTCTTCTAGGTGGAGTCAGAGAACTCCTCTTAGAAGACCTAGGCTTAGAGTCCTGAAGTTCAATCTTCTTCCTAGGTGTCTGATAGAAAGGACAATAGGAAGCAATGTGTCCACATTCTCCACAGTTGTAGCACGACCTGCTATTAACTTTATGATTAAACTTTCTCTGTGGAGAAGTGTGTGACACTCTAGTAACATCAATCATTTAGGTTTTGACTCTGGTTCTTTTGATGTTTTCTCTGGTTTAACAAAGTTAACTGTTTTAACCTGTTTAACATCTTTCTCTTTTGGTTAACTGGTTTTTGACTTGAAGCATGTGAAAAATTAACATTAGAAGTCTTTTTAGGTTCTGATTTGACTCTGTTTGACCCTGACTTTAAGTTAACTTTTTCAAATTCCTTTTCCAGATTAACACAAGGCATTTACCCTTTGCCTTTGAAGTGGCCTCCTTTTGTTTGTGTCCAGATTCAATAGATGAACATGAGGTATCTGGATCACTTACAAGAGGAGTAGACACCACGTGATCCTTGATGGGGTTTTATTTACTGGTCTAGTCTTAGTGTTCATCAAGGTCTCAGGTGGTGGTGGAACCACTTTGTAACCTAATCCCTCCCCGTTATTCCTTTCTCTCACTAAGTGTTGAACTATGTGTGAAGAACTAGTCCAACTATGCAGTTTCTGTTTTAATGAATTTTACTTCTACTTCTAGAACTGCCTTTTGCTTCTTAGTGTCTTCTAGGGAGTTTAGATAGTACCTAATGTCATTAGCTTGGTTAAAGGCAACTACTTCGGTTTCCCTAAGCTGTTTAGTCAAAGGTCTATCTTTTCTTTATAACTATGCTCATTTTGTTTTAATACTCTATTGCCTCAGTGCACAGTTGCAATCTTTTACTAAGTTATCATTATGATCTAATAACCTAGCAAATTTTTCATCTATGCTATTCCTAAAAGTATCACAATCAGAACAAGCATGATTATTAAACATTTGGTCAGTAGTACTTACCTGAGTTGGTTCAGAAGAGTTAGCCATCAACGCAGCATCAGATGTCTCTGGTTCTGGTGATTCTGACTTTTCTGTCTCTGACGTGGAAGTCTCCCTCTTTAGGCTTGTAACTGACCTCGGCTGCAGTTGCTTCTTCACTATGTGACATCGCTATCTCAACTGCTAGATCACCTTCACTCGCAGAATCATCATCAATATCTTCTACACTTGCAATGTTTGATTCCCCTGGTGAGACAAACCTAAAGCTCCAATCCTGTCCTTCATCATCATGAGCAGTCAAGGCTTTTGGATCCTTGCTTGATGAAGTAGAACTGGAAGCTTGCTTGTCTTGGCGAGTAAAGGACGAGAACGGGTTCCCGTTACCCGTCTTCTTTGGCTTGACACATTCTCTTCTTGAAGTGCCCCTTCTCTCCACAGTTGAAGCAGGTCACTTTGCTCTTGTCAAAGCCAAATGTGGTATCCTTAGTAGCTACCAAGTTCTGTCCGGTCTTTTTAACAAACTTCTTCGCCCTCCGGACAGCACTAGCTAAGGCCCACATTATGTCCATCCTCTCAAGCTCCATTTCGTCCACCTGCTCGTAGTCCTCATCTGCCAGATGCAGTTTCCAATCTTCCCGGCAACAAGTCCATCATATGAATGAACCACTGCTGCCAAAAGATCCATATGCTCTCGAGCTACTTCCACAGTCACATTACCGAGGTTCTCGGTCTTCAGTTTAGTAGCACTTGCTTCTGATCCAATATAGTGGGTATAAGAAGACCCTGACCTGTCTGATCCTGAAGGAGAAGCATGTGAAGGACCCGACGAGCTAGACACAAATGCAGTCTTGAGAGGTGCTCCAGATGTCTTAGCTTGAGGCGTGGCGTTGTACAAAGCTGGATTTTGAGTGTACGAAGACTTCTGAGCTCTGTACTTCATCCTAAGTGCTTCTTCTCGCAACTTAAGAATGAAGTCGTTATATCCAGCTTTGCAAGCATTCCATTCTGTCTCAGGTTAGACACGAATGAAGCCCACTTATCAGGCAATCCGTCTGCAAAGTTACTAACTTTCTCTTCCATGGTCGTTTCCACCCCATGTGTATGCAGTTCGCTCATCAAATGGTAGAATCTATCGATGACGTCGTCTAAACTCTCATTACCAATCGATGAGAAGTTATCGAATTCCTTCTTTAACTCCTTGGCCTTGATTGCCTTCAACGAAGCATTCCCGTCGTACCTCTTCTCTAGCTCATCCCACAGTTTCTTGGACTGCTTATTCTCTGAGTACTGGTGGAATATGTCTTTGGGGATAGACTGTGTAATCAATGCATAAACTCTTTTCTCTGCATTGTACTTAACTTTCTGCGCGTCCGTCATCCCTCCTAACGTTAGCTTAACTCCATCAGCTCCCACCGGTGTGCTATATCCAATCTCGATGGCTTCCCACAGATTCGGATCACTCCATTGAGGTAGATCTCAAACGTTGTTTCCAGTGGGGAAACTCATCTAAAGTCAAGAGCTTTGGTGGTTTATTATGATTACCCACCTCACTCTCAAGCAACAGCAGGTTCTGTATCCTAGAGTCCTTCCCAGCAGTAAAGGCTGACATCTGATCTTCCATGGCGAATAACTTTAAGTCTAATCAAACAAACTTTCACTGATGCGACTGAAGGATGCGAATGGTCTAGTCGTGCGTATGAACTCTGCGACTGGTTCAATCGTGCGCCTGAACTGGGCGATTGGTTCAGTCGTGCGAATGAATCTGGTGCGTATGAGCTATGCGAACGAACGGTTCAGTCGGCGAATGAAGGTGCGACTAGGTCCAATGTGCGAATGGGCAATGCGAATGGAGTCCAGTCGTGCGAATGGGTCACTCGTGCGACTGAAGCTGCTGTTTTGCGAAATTTCTAGGTTTGACGTGTTTTCAGCCGTAAAAATTCGAAATTTCGCAAGTTCTAATCGCCTAAGTCCGTAGAAACCAACTTTGATGAGCAGGGAACGTCCAAGATCACTTTTGACACCAAAGATTGCGTTTTTAGTGCAAAAACACAAACTTTTATGCAATCTTGATTGAATCACACGTAATCAAGAGCCAATGCTCTGATACCACTTGTTAGGACCTGGTATTTGAACGAAATACCTAGTTATTAGCGTGTAAACAAGATCAAATAGTGCGGAATCCTATTTGATTGGCGATCCAATCAGTGAGAACACATGAAGAATCAATCAAGAATTCAATCTAACGTTAGAAGTCGATTAGGAATCGATCTAATGTGTTCTGTGAACTTGGAGAACGATTTGGGAGGCTTCTGGACGGCTAGGTACGTCTGGAGTCGTAATAGTATGAATGCTTACGTTTTTCCACGAATTGGGTCTATTTATAGGTTAGTATTGTTCAATCGTGCGACTGGACCATAAGTATGGTTCAGTCGTGCGATTGAACCATGCGGTTGATTCATCCGCACGACTGAGTGTTCAGTCGTGCGACTGAGCCAATCTTATGTGTCAATCATACGACTGATCCAGTCTCCTGGTTCAGTCGTGCGATTGAGTCAATCGTATGAAGTTATTCATGCGTATGGTCCATTAGCATGGGCCATTCGCATGAGAACTTCATTAAGTTAAGTTTGAAACGTTTTAATTAGTATAACTAACTGATGTGTAACCATTCAAACAATCATAAACCCAATTAATCAACTCAATAACGACTCATTTACGAAATATTAGACATTACAAATCACAAACAATCCATTATCATTTCATTAATCAATTCATATTACATCATAGTCAGACAAACAAGATCTATTACATTACAAATCATGATCTAGGGACATACATGCATCAACACAATTCATCTGGCAACTCAACAATCAAATGGGTTCAGCCCTGCATGTGGTTGAAAGGGATAGCATAGAACCCCAACATCATCTCATATGCTACCCTGACAACTCACCAAAGGGTCCTTTCATCACCTTCCTGGAGACACCCAGGGAGAACTACACTCAAGGAAGCCCATTCAAGAGACAAGCTCTTCTCAAGCCTTTGTGTCTTCTGATGAAAGTTGTGGAACTCTCTCTTCACTCTTGAAGACCTGGACTGTATCCATCCAGATGACCTGGGGTACATGGAAATAGTTCAGCAGATGGCTCTCCTCACTCATAGAGCCAAGAAGTTCTACAAGAGAACTGGAAGGAAGTTTCCAAGCAATGCAACCAGTGGAAAGTTTGGGTTGGATAAAAGCAAAGTCAAGTGTTACAACTGTAACTTGATGGGCCACTTTGCTAGAGAGTGTAAGGCACCTAAAACAAATGGTGGCCAAGCACAAACCAGACCAAACTACACTGACAAAGCCCCTCAGAATGAGAAGCCAAAGCAACATGCTGCTGTTGCTGTTGAAGAAGGAGGCTTTGACTGGAGCTTTCAGGTGGAAGATGCTTCTCCAAACCAAGCACTAATGGCAGACCATGATGAAGCCAAGGTATTGGAACATCTCTGTACTCCTGAATGCATTGCTAAAATAAACAGATACAGGTCCTATAACTTAGAAATGAGATCTGATCTTGAGTCCTTAAACATTTTAAAATCTAATTTTAGAAAGTCTGAAAATGATTACAAGTTAAAGATAGAGGACTTAGAGAAAACCATTTCAGTACTAAAACATGAACATACAAATTTTAGGACTCAAATCCAGGATCTCATAACTAAGTTGACTGAGTGCCAGGCTGAGCTTGTGATCAGCAAAGCCAAGGCAGAAAAGAGTGTTCTTGAAGAAGAGACCTTCAAGAACATGATATCCTCATCCCTGCACAACAAAGTGTGCTATCAAAATAGACAGGGACTAGGATCAAATGAGATAGCTCCTCCACACACAATCTTGTCTGTAAGATCTCCTAGGTGTGGAACTTGTGAAGATGAGCTTCCTCTCATAGATCCTATAAGTGAAGAGGATGAAGAAGAGATAGTGAAGAATTCCTCTGAGAAGAGTGAAGAAGAGGATTCTACTAAGGGCCACTATCCTTCTGAGGAGAAGAAATCTACTGTGATGACCAAGTCAAAGAGAAAGAACTTGATCAGGAAGAGCAAAAGAAAAGCAAAGAAGGCTCAAGAGATCAAGGCTACTTTTGATTCTAAGCAGAAACAAGTTTTTATCTCTGCAGGGTTTAAAGTAGTAAAGACTGAAGACATCAACCAAAACTCCTCAGCTAAGAGTTCTGGTTCTTGTTCAAATCATCTCAGTACAAAGAAGAAGACTGATCTGCTGTGTACCACTGCTGCACAGCCTGGACCATCAAACTCCAAGAACAGTTCACAGCCCAAAAGAACTGTCTCAGCATCTATAAAGATGAAGGTGGAGAAGGGATGTGACCAAAGACAGTCTTGCTCTCATAAGGAGACTCTTTTGAAGAAGAAAATGTTATGTGTCATGTGTGAAAGTACCTCTCACATTGCTAAGGATTGCCCATATAATCCTAAAAGTACTATCCATATGACCAATACAAAGACTTCAAAGAGTTTCAAGAAGATTCAAGCTTCGGAAGGAAAGTCTGTTTCCTTCGGAAGCTCCAAATCAAAGAAGAAGGTAAATGGAAAATTACCTTCGGAAGAAAAATTGGTCTCGGAAGAAAGGAGTTCTTCCGAAGCACTGAAGTCTGCTGCAGTGACTATAGAATCTTCCGAAGGTTCAGTCATCAAAACTTGTGAAGTCCCAAAAGCTTCCAAGGTTTTGAAGGTCAAGTCCAAGACTCCAAAGGTGGTGTGGAAGTCTAAGAAAGACCAAATGACTGAAGTTTCTCCATCAACAACAGCTGAAGATCCCCTAGTACAACCATAGGATCTATTACTGTTGCATTACCTTCTATTATACTTAGTGAGCCCAAGACAAGTAAGGCTTGGGTTTCCAAATGTAACTAATCATTTTCTTTGTGCAGGAACAGCTCAAGACAAACAGGAATGTCTGGATAATTGATAGTGGCTGTTCCAGGCACATGACAGGCAATAGGTCTCTACTCCATAACTTTGAGAGAATTGATGGAGGACCAGTTGCTTTTGGAGGAGATGAAGGTGGTTACATTTCAGGAAGGGGCAAGGTCACAAATGGTAAGCTCAGCATTGAAAAGGTAAACTTTGTTAAGGAGCTTGGGTACAATCTTCTGAGTGTATCCCAATTTTGTGATCAGAGTCATAACATGCTCTTTACTGAGCATGAGTGCATTGTTCTCAAGCCTGGAGTGGTCATTCCTCATGAGCATATCCTGCTCAGAGCCCCCAGGAAAGGGAACATGTACAAGATGGATTTGCAAGAAACATCTCCCTCTGGAGAAGTTTCATGCTTTCTATCTAAAGCAAATAGTGATGAGTCTTTCCTATGGCATAAAAGAATGTGCCATGTAAACTTTAAGAACATGAATAAACTAATTAAACATGATTTGGTAACTGGAATGCCAAAGAAAGAGTTTACAAGTGATGATCATTGTGTTGCATGCCTGAAAGGGAAGCAACATAAGGTATCTCACAAGCCTAAGGAAAGGAACTCCATCACTACTCCCCTACACTTATTACATATGGATCTCTTTGGCCCCACCAGTGTAATGAGTCTAGGAAGGACCTCTTATTGTTTAGTGATCACAGATGATTTTACAAGATTCACTTGGGTTTTCTTTCTTAGAACTAAGGATGAAACCCTGAGATTCTGAAGAATTTCATCTTAAAAATTGAGAATCAAAGTGATCACAAGGTCAAAACCATAAGATGTGATCGGGAACTGAATTCAAGAATCAAATCCTTGATACATTTTGTGATGAAAAAGGTATTACAAGACAATATAGTGCTCCCAGGACTCCTCAGCAAAACGGAGTTGCTGAGAGGAGAAACAGGACACTAATTGAAGCTGCAAGAACTATGTTGTCTGACTCTAAACTGCCCATCACCTTCTGGGCAGAGGCAGTAAATACTGCTTGCTATGTGCAAAACAGAGTTTTAGTAGTTAAGACACATGGTAAGACTCCTTATGAACTTTGGCACAAGAGAAAACCTTTCATTGGTTTTCTCAGGTCATTTGGATGTCCCTGCACCATCTTGAATACCAAGGATCAAATTGCCAAGTTTGCTGAGAAATCAGATGATGGACACTTCATTGGATACTCTTCCCAAGCCAAGGCTTATAGAGTATACAATCTCAGAACTAGAATTGTTGAGGAGTCAGCCAATGTGACTTTCAATGAACACACACCTGTGTGGCTGGTTCTGGTCCTGATTGGCTATTTGATCTTGATTTAGTTACCAACTGTTTTAACAAATCTTGTGAGAATGTTTCAGGATCTGCAGAAAATCTAAATACAGGTGATCCTGATCCAAGATTTGAGCTAGGAAGACCCTCAACTCATACATCTTCAGCTCCAGTTGGAACTACTTCAGCAAATGAGGTTTCTATCAGCACTACAATGACAAATTCAGCTGATACATCTGGGGTGCCTTCAAATTCCAGCTCAGGGCTCAACAACCAGATAAAGATACCTCAATTGTGGAAGACAACAATGGTGATGGTGAAAGTGATCAGGAATTCCTTGATGCTAATAACCACACCATAGATGACAACATCAATGATGTCACACACTCATTGGATCAAGTTAATCTTGATAAGTGTGGAATGTGGAGGGTGAATCATCTATGCCAGATCTAAATTTCTCAAATTTGGATCTTTCTCAGCAACTTGCTGTGATCCCTCAGCTAAGGATCCACAAGTCTCACCCCACCACAAACATCATTGGAGATGTTGTCACAGGGGTAAGAACAAGAGGACAAACCCATGAAGCAAATGTTTGTCTTCACTCTTGTTTCTTATCTCAGATAGAGCCAAAGAAAGTTGATGAAGCTCTAAAGGATGGAAGTTGGGTTGAAGCTATGCAACAAGAGTTACTTCAATTCAAAAGGCAGAAAGTTTGGAACCTTTGTCCTCTTCCTCATGGGAAGACTACCATTGGAACCAAATGGGTTTTTAGGAATAAGAAGGATGATAGAGGAATTATCATCAAGAACAAGGCAAGACTAGTTGTTCAAGGATACACACAAGAAGAAGGGATTGACTACACTGATGTCTTTGCTCCTGTAGCAAGATTAGAAGCTGTTAGGATATTCCTGGCATTTGCTGCATCCAAGAACTTCAAGGTCTTTCAACTTGATGTAAAGTGTGCTTTCTTATATGGAGTGATTGATGAAGAGGTTTATGTCAAACAGCCACCTGGTTTTGTAGACCCTGATCATCCTGATTATGTCTGCAAGCTTGACAAAGCTCTTTATGGGCTGCATCAGGCACCCAGGAAGTATGAGACATTGTCTGAGTATCTTTGTAAACATGGATACAGGAGAGGTACTATAGATGGAACTCTCTTCATCAAAGGACAGGGAAATGACTTATTGCTAGTTCAAGTATATGTAGATGACATCATCTTTGGTTCAACTAATCCAAAGCTCTGCAAAGACTTTGAGAAGCTGATGAAAGACAGATTTGAAATGAGTGCAATGGGAGAACTCAATTTCTTTCTGGGAATTCAAGTGAAGCAAGTTGAAGATGGCATCTTCATAAGTCAGTCAAAGTATGTTCAGGACATACTCAAGAGGTTCAACATGACTGATTGTAAGATTGCTAAGACACCCATAGCCAGAAACCACTCCCTTGGACCTGATCTTGAGGGGGAGTGTGTAGATGAACATTTATACAGGGCTATGATTGGGTCTCTTATGTATCTTACAGCTAGCAGGCCTGATATCATGTTTGCTACATGTATTTGTGCAAGATATCAAGCCAACCCTAAGATGTCTCACTTAATCACTGTCAAAAGGATTCTAAGATACCTCAAAGGTGCTTCAACACTTGGTTTATGGTACCCAAAGAATCCTGACTTCAATCTGTATGCTTATACAGATAGTGATTATGGTGGTTGCAACATGACTGCAAAGTCTACATCTGGGGGATGTCAATTCCTTGGTGGAAGGGTTGTCTCATGGCAATGCAAGAAACAATCCTGTGTGTCTGCATCAACTGCTGAGGCTGAATACATTGCTGCTGCAAGCTGCTGTGCTCAAGTGCTTTGGATTCAAAATCAGATGCTGGACTATGGATTTAACTTCAAGGAGACTCCTATCCACATAGACAACAATAGTGCTATCTCTATCACTGAGAACCCTGTGCAGCACTCAAGGACCAAACACATCAATATCAGGTATCATTTAATAAGAGATAACTATGAAAAGGGATTAATTAAACTAGTCAAAGTTCATACAGATGAACAATATGCTGATCTGTTTACAAAAGCTTTTGATGAACAGAGATTTAAATATCTAATATCAGCTATTGGGATGATTAACTTTGAGTAGATCTTTTCTTAAAACTAATTCTAATTATTTTCTTAAAATATGTGTGTCCTAAGTTGTCTAGTTCATCACTTTCATAAGCTCATGTTTTCTTTGGATATAAAATCCTTTTTAAAGACTTTCCTTAGATTCTTGAAAATTTTCTGATCCTTCGGAAGATAAAATTTTATCTTCGGAAGAAAATCATGTCTTCAAAATAAATAACTGTCTAAGAAATTTTACCTTCGGAAGAAGTCTAAATCTATCTTCCGAAGCTTAAATTCTTATCTCAACACTTATTTGTTTTTAAGGACCTTTTCCTTCCGAAGCAAAATTAACTCTCGGAAGCTTTGTTGTTTCTTATACAAAGCATTCAAGTGTTTATTTCTCTTCCGAAGCAAAATTTTCAAGACTCTCAGGAAAATCTTCCGAAGTCATTTTAGCTTCGGAAGCTTTTTCATTAAAACTTCCGAAGACAATTTACCTTCGGAAGCTTTTCGAATTCCAAGAAAACTACTTTTTGAGCAAAAGTAAACTACTTTTTCAGAGGTGGGACCGACTTTCGGATTTCAAAGTTTATCCTCTTTCATTAACTTTGGTTCAAATCCCTTTTCACATAAATACCCAACGGTTCCCCCTCTTTCTCACTATCTTCCTCAATTACACTATTCCTCAAACCTAATTCCCAAAACCGCCTTTGCTTTCTACCTTTCTTCAACCTTAAGCTTCTAAAATGGCCAACCTTAACCGCAGAAACAACCCAGATTTCTCCATGCAACTTCACAGGCAACACAACCAGGTTGCTCTGTTAAGCTCTGAGAAAGATGAAAGTTTCTCAGAGATTTGCCAATTCTTAACTCTATCCAACTACTTCACCTCCCTAACCATTGATCCTACTCTGTATGAGGATCATTTGCTTGAATTCTGGAAGACCTGCCAAGAGGTCATTATGGATGGGGAGAAGGCACTGTCTGCCACAGTGCAAGGGAGGACAATCTTCATCACTCCGGCCATCATCAACTATCATTTGCAGCTGGATGATGAAGAAGGTGAGTTGTCCTTCCCAAAGGAAGCTGTCAATCATTCCTTTGAGCAGATGGGCTATGAGGGAGATTTCTCTGTAAAGACCTTCAGGAAAGGGAAGGTCTCATCCCAGTGGAAATACCTACTCCATGTAGTTATCCACAGCTTGTCAAACAAGCATGGTGGGTGGGACCAGATTCCTGAGGATCTCTCCTTTATAGTGCATGGAATGGTTCAAGGGGTCAAGTTCAGGTACTCTCAATTTGTTTATACCAATTTACTTGCAAACTTGGACTCTTAGAGTATTACATGTTTCCTAGATATGTTCAGCACATTCTTAACTGTGAACTGGGCTCACAGTTGAGGGAAACAATTAATATTCTTAAATTGGGACAGATGAAGCCCGACATCTTTAAAATCATGAAGAAGCCAACTGTAGGCTTCTCAGGGGTAGAAACAACCCTAGTCCCCAAAATGTTAGAGCTCATTGCTCAAGGTGACAACCTAGCAACACAAGCTAGTGTTGAACCCACACCTTCTTCTTCCTTACCACTAAAAAGACCACAAATAACCCTCACCTACCAAAGAAAATTCAAACGAACCCCTGCTCAAGCTATTGAGTCTGTGCAGGTCCCCATATACTCACCTTTACAGGAGGAAGTGGACACTAGAGCTCCCACTTCCCCTGAGGAGCAAACCACTCCCATTTCTTCAACTATCAGGGCTGAGGTTCCTCATGCTCACCCTGATGAGCTCACAAGCCCAACAGCCTTAAGCCTTCACTCTGAGTCTCAACACTCAAGTGAACAACCTTCAGGGGACAGTTACCATCCCCAGCCTTTAGATCTAAATCAACCCATTCCCAACCTATCCTTCTATACTGATGAAGACTTAGGATTCAGTGAGTACCATGAGTCTTCTTCTCCTCCCCTACTCAAAGAGAGATGAGTACCTCTGATTCTCCTCAGTCTAGCCCACATCAGTCACCTGTTACTGAGGTGGACACTTCTGAACATGTTCAGGATGTCCATATGGAAGAGGCTCTCACTTCTGTAAGTGATTACATCATTAAGACCTCAACCATGGCAACTCAGCCCACTGACATCTCAACTGAGATTGCTAGTGAGCAGAGGAAAACCAGCAGCCAAGAACCTCAAGCTGGTGGTGAGAGAGAGGACTTTGGTCCAATCATCTCATCCCCCAATGATTCTTCTGATGAAGAAGAGGGGAATTTGAGACTAAAGGTGCAAAAACTGTCAAAAACATGCTCCTATTTAGTCTCTAAGGTCAGTCACCTTGAATCTCAGGTGACTACCTTACAAAACAGGGTCAATGATCAACAACTTCAGATTTCATATCTTAAGGAAAAACTAGCTGGGAGACCTTTAAGGAGAGCTCAACCAGGAACACAAGAACCGTGGATGTGATTGACTTATCCTCCAGCTCACCTATGCAAGTGGGTGATGCTACCAAAAAGGGGGAGAAAGTTATTGCAGCCACAGAACCTGGGAGTTCTTCATAGAGAATGGACATAGAGGACTCACCATCCTCACTTGCAATTGTGCATTCTCAGCAACTTCCTCAAGTTCACATTAATGTGGACTCTATAGACTCTATCATCAGGAGTCTCTTTGAGGAAGGTATACCAAGGGCTGTGTCATCTCCACCTCAAGGAACTTCAAACTACATTATAAGGTGGAGGTATGATGCTGACAGAAGAGCCCTTATTCTTCACAGAGTTCAAGGGCAACAAGAAGTATTTGACTTTCAAAGCTTGAACTTCTATGAAAGATTGGATCTAGTCAATATGCCACTTGTCAATCCAAGCAACTCAAGACAAGCTGACAGATTGGCTCAAAGAATCCAAGACAGGATCCTTACAGAGTTCACTTTAAGAAGGAGACTTAGGCAATCAGGCAATGTCATCGGTCAACTGGATGTTGAGGTGGACCCTAAGATTAGTTTCATAGGGAAAACCTTGACTGAAGGTCTAGTGGCAGAACCTGAGACCCCTGTCTCATCATCATCAACTGCTGCAGAGATTCACACTCCTTCTGAGACACCTACTGGTGAAGGTGTTTCTCAGCCTCTCTCTGGCCAGAGCATGGATGCTACACCAAGCAATGAAGGCCAAGCCTCTATTCACCCTGAGTCACAAAGGTCTGTGGGTGAATAGGGAAAAGGATTATGACCTGAGGAAATTGAGGAGGAAGAGAGAGAGAGGAAAAGGAAGCTAAGGGGAGAAAGTTCCTCTGGGTCTTCAAGCTTTATGCAAGCTGCAATCAGGGCTGCCCCCAGACCAAATACTCAAGATGATGAGTTGAGGGCAGTCAGGATTACTTATTTACAGACTAGGAACTATGACATTGATGAAATCATCTCTCTCCCCTTAGAAGAACTGAATGAACTGGCTGACATGGAAGTGTCAAGAGAGATGAAAGAAAAAGAGGATGCAAGGCTACTTCTCCAATTCAAAGAGGAGAAGAGACAGAAAAGACTCTACAAGCATGCTCCCACTCTCTCCCCAGTTCAAGAAAGCCCTGTACAAGAAGATGTGGCTCCACAAGAACCTCAGGTAGACAAAGAAGAAGATAGGATCAAAATGATCAACTACCTGAGTGCCACAGACTTCTATCAGGCAGATGCACTTCTTCCCTTGTCCTATGACTTTATTGAGTTTGAGTACTGAAAACAACTTGAACTTGAGTTAGTCAAAGAAAGAAAGACAACTAAGAGGAAGCTAAGGGAAGAAGCTGCAAAGTCAAGAGCCATCAAGAGTATGAAGAAGTCTGCTGATAGACAAAGGATGATGAGCTTCTTGAAGCTATATGGATTCTCCGGAAGGAGACTTGGCCCTATGTCTCTATCCACAATGGATGAGCATATAAGGGTAATCAAGCAGAAGATTAAGAGTGGTGAACTGATTGACTTACACTCTCTTCCAAGTCAAGTCCCACCTGAAGTGGAGGTTAAGTTTGAACAACCTGAGACACCTCAACCCGGACCTCCTGCTGAGCCTCAGCAAGCTTCATCTTCTGATCCAAAGCAGGGTCAAACTCCCTCTCCTTCTGAACCTGTGAGGGAGAAACACCCAACTGAGAAAGAAAAGGATGATCAACAAGGTGCTGCAGACCAGTCTTCTCAGTTAAAGTCATCTAAGAGGAAGAAGAGAATGGCTTCTAAACCAAAGTTTAAGAAGAAGAAGCCTAAATCATCTACCTCTACACCTCAGGCTGAGTCAGATCAACCTGAGGAAGTGCATGATGAGGCAGCCCAATCAACTCCAATGCAAGTGGCTCCTCTGACAGCAAAGACACCCATCTTATCCTGGACTTACTCTACCAATCCAGAAAGATGGCATGTAATCAGAGATCAAGGTGTTGAGAATGTCTATACTTGGCAAGACATAATCAACTTACCTCTGCATGATCTCTTTGAGATGAGAAGATACTATGAAGGTCTGAATGATCCTGACCATCTAATGAAGAAAGGTATGGTCATGATTGTGCTGAAGACTACTAACATTTGAAGATCTGCTAAATGTTTTGGTAGCATCAGCCTTGGGGGAGTTTGTAAGGATTCCTTTAAGTCTGATGCAAACCAAAACATCCAATGTCTCTCTGCAAGAAATGCACTAAGTACTGAAGAAGAAATGCTTCGGAAGTTTTACACCTTACACTAGAAAATATTCTAAGTGTAAAATCTTCCGAAGCCAAGACCAACATCTTCCGAAGCCAAACTTGAAGTCTTCCGAAGCCTCAGAGACAAAGTCTTCCGAAGCTTCATTCTATGAAGACAGATTTCTTCCGAAGACTTTTAGTAACATGCTTTATCTGATGTACTGTTCCATAAAGCTGGACACCTTTCCGCTGCATCTCTGTAAAGTCACCAACTTACATGAGTTGGTGAAAAGGTCCATGCTTTTGTAACTGTACATTGAGGTCTTGAGTCTGTAACTTTCTACTTTATGTACTTTATCCTTTTTTTAATAGATAAGGATGTGAGCTATGGCATGTCATAGTCACAAGGTCAAAAGGCAGATATGCCTTTTGACTCTACATTTGATTTTGTTTGTGTCTAGTCAAATGTATCCAGCTGGCTTTCAAAGTATAGCCGGCTGTAGGTTGTAGTATAAGTATTCCAAGTTCTAGTATCTTTCTTTATGCTTTATAACACTTGTAAAAGAACTTGAGAAAGCAATATACTGTCTCCTTGAAACCCAAATCTCTTGTTCTGTCTTTTTATCTTTACTTGTGTTCTTTGTATCAATATATTGGTTAATCCAGTTTACTGTTTGATCAAGTTTAGTTAATCTCCTCTTTGTGTTGTTGTGTTTTAATTGTTAAGCCCTTAACCGGTCCTGCAGTTGCTTCTCGTCGATCTGCTGCAGTGCTGCTTCTCTATTGCTTCTCGTCGATCTGTTGCGTTGCTTCTAAGTACTGATTAATGTTGTTTGATTATCAATTCATCATCTGCTTTTTTGTAAGTAAGTTGGTTAACTTGTTTTGAATGTTGTTTTTGAGTTAAAATTGTTTCTATTTTGGTTTGAATTGGAGTAGTTGCTGAATATTGATTGTACAATAGTTGATGAATATGGATTAGTTAATAGTTAGCTTAGTTTGAAGTAGAATAGTTGCTGAACATTGATTTGTTAACTTGGTATGAATTAGATTAGTTGTTATATGCTATTCTAGTGTTCATAGCTTCTGTTTTGTTAGTTAACTTGTTTTGAATGTTGTTTTAAGTAAATAGTTGCTAACTTAGTTTAAAACAGATTTTTGTGAATAGTTGTCTTTTGTCTTGTTATTTAACTTGTTTTGATTAGATTCTTGAAACTATTTAGTTGTCACTTTTTATATTGTCAATCTTAAGCGCGGATAAAAGATGAAACTTTTTAATAATGATATTTGGAAGGCCTCAAAATTTTGTTTCGCTTTAGGCCCCTAATGGCGTTGAGCCGGCCCTGAGGGTGGGCATTGTTCGGAACAGTTTTGTATTAAAGACGTTTTAATCATATTAAGCTTCTTTATTACGAACTTTTGATAATTTCTAACATAGTTATGCGTTGTATACACTCCTATGAATCTTGTTTAGCTATTTTCCTAAATTTATATAAAAGTCAAAAGTTTTTATCTTTTGTTGATACCTAGTGGTCTAATTTTGAAAACGGGATACAACTACTCCAACAGTTAAAAATTCATGATTTAATTATATTTAGTTTATTCTCAACAATTTTGCAACAATAGAACTATTTGTGCATCTTCGAAATTTGTCAAGTTTTGCATCATTTCGTTGTAGACAACGAGCTATGAAGAACAATAGTGGAATAGGTAACTCACATCTCTTGAACAACAACTTGCATCATCACTTCATTTAGAAACTTCTAAAACTTCTATTTGGAACCCAAAGATTCCTTATAAAATCAAATCGAATCGTTGCATTAGAAACTTGTTGATTTGAACTAGCAAGGAACCCAAATGAAGAACATAAATTTGGGTCTTCAAGACAAAAAAAAAAAACAAAAATCATGAAGGAACCCATATGAAGCGAACTAGAAGCTACAATTCAATAAAAACTTACTTATAATTCATCCTCGAGCAAACTTAGTTGGAACTAGGAACAAACCGATTAGCACTTGGGACAATGATCGGCAAAGCAAAGTAGGATTGAGTCATCAAACTGCATCAATGAGGATCGTTCTACACTTCTAAAATCGAGTATGTGAAATCAATATGCTGCTCCATTATGAATCAACGCTTAGTTTCTTTCAGTTGGATGTAGCCTTTTTTTTGTTCCTGGTTTGGCATTAGTTTTGCCTATTGAGTCCTTGAGTTTTAATTTTTGCTATCTGCATTCTTGAATTTATTAATCTATTGTATATTCTGGCATGTCAACGTAAACATCTTCAACAACATTGTCTTCATTGATTATAAAGTCAGAGTCATCGGATTCCAATTTAGTTCCATAATCATCAGGTACATCTTGTTGTTTAAATCCTTCAATATCATTCCTACTTGTGTAATTTGATGATCAACACATACCTTAATAAATTTATTTGTCTCCACATATTAGCACATTTTACTAATGTCCGCTTGATCTAACAAATCACTAAGACCATATTCCAAGTCCAATCTAAGAGCCCTATGATGAAATTGAACTACTTCATCATCCAGTAATTTATGGTCTTAAACATTGGGCCTAACACATAAAAATGATAACTCATTTGCATCAACCATATCACTATAGTTGATTCTGCCATTAACATTAGTCTTTCTTGGCAATTTGATAAACTGACCATCATGGTAGAATTTTATGAAAAATCATATGGGATATTGTGTTATGATAATAAAGAAACAACATATGTGGGTCAAAATTTTGAAAAAGACGAGCAAGATTAATTTTTAAAAGAACATTTACATAACACTTCGAAAGTATCAAGATCATTGTGTGGATGTGATCCACGGAGCTCCCATTGATGGAATTCCATCGTGTGCAGGTAGCGTTGAGCTGCAATCGTCGAAGAAGGTCGTTGTATTCGAATTGTCGTAGGCAGGTAGAGTTTAAGAGAGTATGATGTGACAAAGGACTATCATACATCTTCACTAACTATGTCTCTTATTTGATCCCCTCCTTGTAACCGGGTTGCTTTTAGAAGAGATTTGAGTAAAAGCCCAACCCACAAGACTATCATACATTTTTCACTAACTATGTCTCTTAATAAATGTAAAAGAAAATAACATTTAAAAAGTGTTTTGTTTTGGGGTGACTTTGTTTTGCTTTATTTTATTATTTTAATTATTATTATTTTAAATTGCAACTTTTATTGGAATTTTTATGTTTAGTTTTCTTTTATTATAACTTTTTAAGCATATTTTTTATCAACTCTAATAACTTTTTTGCTTACATTGAGGCAAAATGGTGAGCTTTTATATGAAAAAGATATATAATAAAAAAAGTTTTAGATTTTGATATATATTTATTTGAAATAAAAAATAAATATATATAACTGTTTAAGATAAATTGTATCTCCTAATTTAAATGAAAGATAATCTTACATTTTTCGCTATTTTATTTGATTTAATGGAAAGAAGTTAGAGATCTGATCTTTTTTAAATGGAACCAAGGAAGTGAGATTTGAATTATTAAAACAAAGAGATTGTTTTCGAAAACCCCGCTTAAGTGGCATATTGGCGAATTATTTTTTTAATCTGGAGAAGATGACAAAATTTTAGGATAAAAAGCTAGCTTAGTTTGCGAGATCTGTTAAATTTTATATTGATATGATGTGATTTTGTGAGAAATTCTCACCCACATGACTAGATCAAGAGTTAAAATACGAAACGAACTAGCACTTGTAATACAACTGATACATCTTTTTGTATAATATCACATGTTATATACAAAGAAATATTTTAAGATTTATTATTAATAACCATAATTTAATTTTCATTATCATATGTAACATGTAAATTTATTCCTTTGACACACACACACACACACACACACACACACACACATATATATATATATATATATATATATATATATATATATATATATATATATATATATATATATATATACACGTTTATAAATGCATGCTACTAATCTATTTTTTATATTATAATTTGTTTAACTCGTGTAACACGACTATATAGGTTGGTACTTTTATACATAATCTCATCTCATCTCATTTCACTACTCTAATAAAATGGTAATTAGAAAGGAGACACGTGACACAACCACATTCATCATCATCGAATTTTTTTAACTTTTCTCTCCTATTAGATAATCACATTAATTATTAATAATATTATTTAGTTATTTTTATATTAAAATATTATTTCTTAGATTAAAAATGATATATTTTTATTAATGTTATATGTTAAGAACATATGCTTATAAGATAAGAGTTTTTCTAAAACATCAAACTTTTTGAAAAATACGAAATATATTACAATTGGTGTTTTTAAAAGTTAAATTATTTTATAAATAAAAAGTAGTTAACATTGGAAGTTATAATAAGAAAGATTTCAAAATGACATTTGAAAAAAAGTTTGTTTTGAAACAAAATTTTCATTGGAAAATTTCAATCATATTATAATTTTAAAATATTATTTTATCATTATTGAACTTTCATTCTATTTAATATTTTATTTATTCAACCCGTGTAATAAACGAGTTTACTAAAGATCTTATTTATATTCTTTTCAAATTATATGACAATTTAATAATCATATCAAATGCTAAAGATCTTATTTATATTCTTTTCAAATTATAAAACACAGTTTTATTAAAAATATAATTTCTTTACAAATAAATAAATATGATTTTTTTAATACACAAAACTCTTTCTTAAATGACATTTAAAATGCAAATAAAAAACTAAAATTTTTACAATCATTTTTTAACAGAACTTTTTAAAAACTGAAAGTTTAAAGTTATTGTTATTATATTATTATTTAATATTGTTGATTATACGTAATTCAAAATATATTTATCTAAAATTATAATATAACTAGAAATAAGCTCCCCGTGTTGCGGCGGAGACGTAAAACCGTGCCAAATAACACAAATGTCACACCACCGCTAACAACCATCACACTGAAGTCGCGGTGTATTAATATGAAGAACTTAGACCAAAACGTACAATATAGAAAAATATAACTAAGTCGATCTAAGATCCGTGCGTTGTGACGAACCCTTAAAAAGAGAAAAATAGACGTAAAATATTGAACCAAACACGGACATTGTGTTGTGTTAACTTAGCAAATTCAGAACGAAACGTAAAGCAAAAACGTAAAAATATTGAATCACACATGCATGTTGTGTCGTGTTACCTTGTAAAATTTAGAACGAAACGTAAAACGAAGATTTGTGAAATATGAAAAGTATAGGGGAACAAAATTAAAAATATAAAAGTTATGAGATTAAATTGCAAAACATGAGGAGTTTTAGTTAAAAGTAAAGAAAGCTAAATTTGAGAAGTTATATTGTAAAAAATGAAAAACTTTGTGTTAATGTGAAAAATCAAATGTTTTTTGAAAACCCCCCTATGCATAAGGTACAATACCATTATGGATAGAAGGGTTGATAATTAGTATAATGTCAATTTTTTTATTAGTTACTCACTATTAGTTTAACATTTGGCAAATTGGATTTTTATAATCAAAACTATTACTCATTCACTTATTTGGCAAATTGGATTTTTATTTGGCCAGTAACAATTTCAACTTTCATTTTTATTACCAACAACAATCTTATTAACATAATTATTAAAATTTATGCGTGATTTCAACTCGATCTCGTTCACGAAATAAAAAAAACATACAAGTTAAATCGAGCCTAGAATAAGTACAAATCGAGTGTACATATATGATAATTATGCTACTGGAACTGTTATTTATATAATACTAATTATCAACTTGGTTATGCATCATGGATTGTACCATATGCATAGTGGGTTGTACCCACCTCTTTGTTAATCTTTAACTTTTTTATTTTAACCCAATACTTCTACGTCTTTTACAATTTAGCCCAGCTATTCTTTTACTTTCAACTTTCGTCCCCTATACATTTCATATTTTAAACATTATTTGTTTTTCGGTCAAAATTTTACGAGTTAACACGCTGCAACGTGCATGTGTGATTAAACGTTTTTGTGATTATCTTTATTCCATTTAACTGCCCCGTCGCACGTGTTGGTCCTAGATTAACTTACCTATTATTCTAGATCTTTTATGTTTTGTCTGTGTAGTTCAACATTTTTACGTTTGCTTTTTGTTCGATTTAATTTTATTCGTTTTTTTTATTTTTTTAGTATGAGCTTTGTTTGTATTTATGGTCACTGACGATGGTGTGTTATCGATACTGCTAGACATGATTTACGCCTCCGCTGCAACGTGAGGGGCTTAATACTAGTTAGTAATAAAAATGAAAGTTAAGATTATTTCTGACTAAATCAATAGTATAGATTATTATCGACCAATAAGTAATAGTTTATAAAATCTAATTTGTCTTAATATTTTAAAAGAACCCGTGTAAAATACGGCTTCTTAAACTAACAGTAAATAACTATGAAAACAAAAATGTCAAACAACCATCAACATTGATGATTGTACATCTCACTTTAAAACTTATACTTGCATTGAGAAGTTGCGCATCATATTAAAAGAATTGTACATATAACTTGATCAATATATGCAGAAGTGTTTAGTGAAATGGTGTTAAAGGTCAAAATAGGGGGACCATAACTGCTATGAGATTAACCATATGCACAAGTGATTTCTTCCCCAATTTTCACATACGCTTTGCTCGAGCTCCTGCTTTGCTCTTCGCTAGGTTTATCCTCTCTCATTCCTCTAATCTACCTACTAATTCTCAGTTTATAGCATTTAATCCTACATATGTTTCTGTTGTTTTGCGTTCGAATTGTTTCTCATCTCGGCATCTGCTCTTATTCAATTCAACAAGTTTGAAGTATTAAGGATCTTAATTAGTTCTGCTGGAATTTGTCCGTTAAAACCCTATATCGATTGCCTGACCTAAACCACTTGAAATTAAGAACCATAACGTTTTCATGTTTGTTGAATTAGTGTAGTTAGGTCATTTATTGTTAGTTTTGAGCATTTTGAGTAGGACTTGTTTTGTTTGTGATTCAGTTGTTGAGGATTTTTTTTTGGAATCCGGAGAATTTTGATCCTCTAAAGCATCATGGCTGGCCTGGAGATGAACGACTGGAAAAGTAAGTGTTCGACCGCTGATATCGTCTTTTCTTCGTTTAACGATCATATAAGTTGTTTGATGCGTGTGAATTATGTTGAAGTTTGGTTTGGCATTCATTTTTGTTGGAGTTTGATTTGACATTTTTGGGAACAGAACATAATTGCACGTGATTTTGTAACGGTTGACAGAATTGAATAGAACGAAAGTTTATACATTATGGGACCTTGATATATTATTGTAATGGATGGTGGATCTCTACTTATGTAGTTATGTGTAATTGTTGTGAAGTAGTGACTAGTATTAGCTCCTTAATATTGGGTATTGGAGATGCACAATGCTATTGCTTGGCCTGAGATATGGTGTAGTCCTCTGATGAGCTATCTGAACCCAGAGGCTGTATTTCTCTTTATGACTATTGTGTACGAGGATCAACAATTTTATTGTCTAGTCTGCGACATAGATAGCATTGAATTTTGTCTTTTCTATCAATATATCCGCTGCCAGGTGCCAGGTAGCTGATTATCCAACTTTTCTTTGGTTATGATGAAACTTACTGGTTTTGACTCAATGCACCCTTTTATGGAGACTAAGAGAAGGTATTTTAAGAATATGATATTTGAATGTGTTGCAGGCATTTTGGTTTCTTGAAAGCAATTGGAAGAAGACATGACAATTACATTTTAGACTAATCCAATAAGTAATTTATTCATAATTACAGATGTTAGGAGTCTACCTTTTGTGATATTTCTTGCAGAAAGTTGTAGGTATTTGGAAGAGTTACTTTGCGGCTTTAAGTTGCATTGAAATTCTGTGTTGATGCCTTTAGAAAATTCCATCCACAACTCTTTAGAACGATACCATCCAAAGATAAAAGATACTACTTCTATTTCTTTTATATTGAATAACCCCACAAACTTCAATGGCTTTGGTAAATTTCAAAGCCATATGTATTGTTTGATCAAATGTGTGTAAATTTTTTGGAGTTTGAGGTATTGCATTTATCCTGAACTTTTAGAGAAACATGATTTTGTCATTTGCATCTTTGATTGTTCTCAAGTGTACTGAATAATTTGGTGCTCAATGCAATAGAGATTGGACTGGGATTAACTGGTTTTGGCGTCTTTTTCTCATTTCTGGGGATCATTTTCTTCTTTGACAAGGGACTACTTGCTATTGGAAATGTAAGTGATTTTCAGTTGTATTCAGAATTTCTTGCATCTCTTTGCTCTCTCGCTCTCTCTCCCTCTCTCTCCATGTTTTTGCTTTCTGATGAGGTTGAGTTGACAACTTCTAACACAAGTCATTTGTGGGGTACTGAACCAGATACTATTCATCTCAGGGGTCATAATTACCATTGGAATCAAGTCCTCTTTGCAATTCTTCATGAAACGTAACAACTTAAAGGTTATCAGTGCTTTCTTACTCTCTCTACCTTCCCTCTTATTTTCTTTTTTGTATGTATACGTTCTCATTTATTTTTCCATATTTAGTCCTTATAGATTTTTTTACTTATATATGCTCAGGGCACAATTTCTTTTGGTGTTGGCTTCTTCTTTGTCATCATTGGTTGGCCTGTTATAGGAATGGCCTTAGAAACTTATGGTTTCATTATACTGTTCAGGTTTGCTCAATATGATGAACTTGAGATGGATACTTTATGCTGCTTATGTTATGTGCTATTTCTTACTTTTAATGTGCTTTATGCAGCGGCTTCTGGCCAACCCTAGCAGTTTTTGTGCAGAAGATACCTGTTATTGGTTGGGTGTTCCAACAGCCTTTTATTAGATCGGTATGTGTATTCCTGCCCTTGTGATTATTGATGTTATTGCTATTTTACTGCTTCCTTAGCATCATCTCTAGGGACTCGTATATATCATTGTCTCTAACCAATGAAGAAGTTAAATCAAAGTACTATATGTTATTAATTGTGATCGTTGGATTCTACAAAGCTGGTTGAACCAGTTGACCCTCCATCTAGTAGGAAAAAGGGCCAATTACCTAAATAGCCAGGGTAAGTAGAATACTATATCTAGGAGGAGCATGTGGATAGTATAACACGTGTTGTATAATTTAGAAGTAAAATCTATAGAGTTTGATTATGAAAATATAATAATTATTTAAACTAATTTGAGAAACTATAACTCTGAATTATAATAAATATTTAGGGGAAGGTATGAGGTTTAGAAGGTCTTTGAATTTGGAAAAATGTCACCTTTAATCTATTGATTAAATTATGTTTGTATCAGAAACCTTATAGATAAGATTCTAGTATATAGTGAACTAACCAACAACTCTAAGCATGGTTCTATGCGTCTCCACACAATCTGTCTTATCACTAACTTGTTAACTAATGGGGGAGTCAACACAACTTGTTAGATGGCAAATTGAACCATCTTACAGTTGTATTAGTTTAAACGATTTCATGAAAAAAAAATTAGAATACAAATAATATATATTTAAATATTTAATTAAAATCAATATATGAGCGTCTTAAAATTTAAAGTAAAAGATAACACTTATGTTGATATATTTAGTTCGTATAATATATTTAAGTACCAATTCTAGGAAGGAATTATCCATACCACACCACCTGTCAAACTAACTAATGGTGAATTGGAAGGTCATCTTACAATTGGCTAACAAAATAATTTTAATGGACAAAAGATTTAGAAACATAATAAGCTTATACAATCAAATAAAAAATCTAATGTTCACAAATATGAGTCATACAAACAATATGAAACGGACAAATCAAACTTGGATTGCAGTTGTGATCACGCGAAAAGAACTAGTGTCCATAAAAATGGATAAGAGAAGTTGTTGCCGATCCAGTGGCTGCCTTCTTTCTCCATTCTGCAGCTGTTGATCATAGAATATCTATGTATATACATACATACATACTTGCACTCTTTCCTTTGAAGCTGTCCACTCCTTGTATTCTGCATAGAAAGCAGCCTCCAGTTTAAAATTTAAACCCTTCATCTCCTTCGTTTCTGCCTTGGTTCAAGAGGCTGCCACCTCGCCTCCAACCAACCGCACCCCGACCAATGTTTACCCCTTTCTCTCCATGTGGGCTGAAACACTTGCATCGGAGGTTGATGCCCAAAACCAAACAAATCTTATTTTGTTTCTGCTTCATTCACTAGCATCTCTTTATCTCGAGTTTAGCTAACAGCATTAGTTTAGCCCTTTTACGTCATAACCTAATAAATATAAAAACAAATCCAAGTAGTATATTTCGTAATAACATCAATGTAATTATTAATTTCTTAACATGAATTAAAATGTATGTATAATGCACTAATCAGTTATTTGTTCGCTTCTCCGGTTTCTAAAATATTATTGTTTCAAGTTCCATTTCAAACGCACCCTACTATGAGCATCTAACATCTCATTTACCTTTAATTCCTTCAGTCAAATTATCAATATCTTATAGAGACCTAACAAGGTCCCTTAAATGTGTGTTGGTGTTTTATTAACACCATAGGACCTAGGCCTTGAACAAATAATATTTGACCTCACTATGAATTTTACCAGTGTCAGCTTGTTAGCCCTCCTAGAGCATCTGTTTAGGTCAATATGGTATTGATTTATATATTTCTCGAGTTAAAATGACTCTTGTGGTCGGGTTTTTGGGCTATTGATTGAAATTTGTGATGTGATCATATGCTGCTTTTTTTCAGTTCAAGCAGTAAAAAGCCCCACACATGAACCATTTGTAAAACATTATTTATATGTCTCAACATTTTGGTGTTCTATAATTGCACATGTTTTCTTTTATAAATTGACCTGCAATATCTTTTTATATCTACTCTTGAAATACCTATTCTTTGGACAGTTCTTTGACCGCTACCGTGGCAAAAGGGTACCTGTGTAATTCTATAAGTTGAACCAACAGTTGCCAGGCCAATGAAGTTGCAAAGAACGTTCATGCTTATAATCACGTGACAGACAAAGAAAGTGTTCTCAGTCCAGATACACATTTCTAGGGTAATGTTACCTTTACTCTATGTTAACTGGAAATAGAAAATCATGTTGCTGGTTACATGGAAAATTTGTTCCCACTTTGGCTGTATACATCTGACCCTGGTTCCAGACTTGATATGGTTCATTGTTAGATTGTTTTAGCTAGTTTCGATCAGTTTTGTTTTAGCTTTAGATATTGATTGCAAAGGTTCACACTGGGTGGGTTCATGTTCGGTTTAAGGTTACCCGAATTTGTCATTGGAATGGTGGTAGAGGTTAAACGGCTTGGCATACAACATGTTTCGGGACTTTTCCCACTAAGTTTATGAATTTTAAGGGTGTGTTTGGTAAAAATAGCTGGAGCTGGTGGTGTGAATATAGAATGGTTGTGTAAAGTTAGTTGTAGATGTATTTGAAAAGGGTTTAAGAATACATATTGTTTTATCAGGTACTTGATTACTGTAAATGGGTATTTGAGTAATCTTACTCTTAAAAGCTGTCATTAACTTCTAAATATTAGTTAGCTTTTAAAAAAATAAAACAAATTGGATTTTTTAGTCTAAACTGTGACCTATTAGTTGATAATCTATATTATCATTTTGATCAAAGTGGGCTTAAAGTAAATGATATATCGATGCAGGTGTTTAAATTGATACATGAGATAAGAAATTGAATGAATGGTTGTCCCACCTAGGCGAGTTAACAAACTTTGAAGTGTTTTTGCAAGTAAGAAGCAAATATGTTTGATAATTAAGCTAATGACCTTAGATTCTACTAAAAAACTTGCAGGCGTAAATGACATTCACATAAAAAGAGACTTGTTTTGGTGATCTAATGTAGGAGAACTCTTTGCAGTTTGTTCATTTCATAGAAACAAGAAATTATGGTTCCATATTTGGTTATAGGGGTGTGCACTTCGTGAGTCGACCCAGTTAAGACCCACGAGGAAAACTGAGACCGAGCCGCGTATGGGTTAGCGGTTCCGGTCCACGGTTCGGCTTTCCTTTGTTAAACGGTTATGGGTCGGTTTCGGTCCAAACCCGCGGGTATGAGCTCGGTTTTGGTCCGACCCGATTACAATTACGAAAAAAAAAGATTTGGTTTTTGCTTTTTAGATGTTAGATGGTTGCCTTTGAACACCAAAAATGTAAAAAATGTTTTACTAGCATATGATAGAAGTGTTCAAATTAATCAATTTATAGTCAGTTATAGATAAATACGATTGCACGTTACGTCTATATTAGCTCATAAAGGGATCATGATGACAACTAATGTACGGTTTGTATTTTAATATGGTACCAATTTGTCTATATTACAATAACGAGTCTAAAAAACTAATCCATTGATTGGTTTCGTTTATATTTTTAAGTTTCATTTTTCTTCTGGCTAAAAGCATGAGCCTAAAAAACATTTGCGGTCCGGACCACCATATTATGTTGAACCTACCCGTTTAATTCGGTTCGGCCGAACCGTATGTAAATGATCTAGTTCTTGGTTCTTTATATAAACCAGTTATCGTTTTCGGGTCAAGGGCGGGTCGGTCCGGTCCGGTTCGGTTCCGACCCATTCCTCACTCTTATATCCTATTCCATGGTTAGCACACACGTGTCGTGTCTTCTATTTCATAGATCATTAAACACATAAAAGACCTGGTGTTATTCTCGAGTGAGTTAGAAGATTAAACATAGAAAAGACATGGTGTTGGTCTCGAGTGAGTTCGTCTTGGCAATACAGCTACTACTCAAACTACAACACTTTGCGAGGCAGACATGATTAATTGTGGAATATGTTTTAAAGGAAGCATGTTTATTCTTAACTAAATCTTATAATACATTATGGTTTGATCTCAACTTTTTTGTTGTATGTATGGTTAATATTATTGTGATTTTTTTAAAACACAAACACTATTATTTTCTTGTAATTAAGATTTTGCCAAATTTCAAAACTGAATCCATGGAGGTAGACATGTTCATCAGCTTGTTCTTATTAGCACCATCAAAGACACACATAGCATCACATGGCACGCCATCCACGAGGTACTCATGGAACACTCTCCGGATGGAAGTAGCATCTGTTGCTTGTGTGCAAGAAGATCAGTGATAAATAATAAGTTTATATTATTAACATTGTGAGTTTGATAAATATATTAGTGAATCTGTATTATTGTTCACTTATAATTGTTAAACACAACGATAAATAACAAATTTATATAATCTATAAAAATAATGACAATAATAGCACAAAATTATATAAAATGTAAATTACAATGATGAATTCATATAACACTTGATATAAAATATTGAGTAAATTACATTTTTCGTCTTTTAGCTTTGTAGTAAATTTCAGATATCGTATTTAAACTAAGGAAATTACAGTAATTGTCTTTTACGTTTAAAATGATACAATGAACGTATATGATATAATTAGCTGATTATTTGACACAATGATTAACATGCCCTGTTTTTTAAAACAATAAAATGACACGTGTCAAGCTTACGATCCTTCTTAAGATTAAATATATTTTACTATAATCGTACCCATAAAATAAATACAAAGAATGATATATTTTTTCTACAAACAAATATTTATTAACATTTTACTCTACATCAACATCTTTATCATGTTTTCATCTGATTTAATAGAGGATAAAAAGATGAAAAGGATAGTCGTTCAAAGAAAAATAAACGGTTAAGACCAGAACACAAGGTTGACACCTAGCTTACATATTTGCCACGTGTCCGTCACCTAGCACCCACCTACTCATCTAAATTTTCTCATATATCAATTACACATTTGAACACGCAATAGTACACACACTAAAAACACACATATTTTACAACTATGGCTGCAGTCGTCGACCCACATGACAAGATGCGGTCGAGAGACCTTAGCAAGGTCGCTAAGGGCCAACAGGCTCCTCGCCCGGCTCACGAACCCGGAACGGTGTCCGCTCCGCCTCCTCCTTCCTCCACCAAGACTCCCGAAGAGAAGGTTTAATATTCAACATACGATCATCTTAAAGATATAGATATCATAATATTTTAGATCTCGTCTCGACCTTTAAAAAATTATTATAAATTTTATTAGAATTATTCATAACACGTTTGGTACCTGACATATAAAGTGAACATGAGTTGGTGTCATTGTAACGGCTATCCCATCTGTGCTACATCCCATCTGTGCTACAGTGACGTCAACCAAATTAAAAAAAAACCCTCAAGTTTTTTTATTAGCATTTTTTATTTTTAAAATTTTTCATAGACTAAAAAAAATTCATTTTAACCAAAAGCACGGGGTCTAATTTTTTGTACACTTTAACTTCCGAAAAAAATAATTTCTTACGTGTTTAATTTTATCTGTGTCATAAACTTTTTAGGTTTTAACTTGTAAGTTAAAGTTGATCTAAATTCGAGTTATTCTACTTTTTGACCTAAATTTAGTTTAGAAATGAGTATACTTTATCACACCGCTTTCGACTTCGTCGCAACGCAGGGCTAAAAACTAGTTTAAATAAATTTACAACTTATATCATACATGTTAATGTAGGCTAATGAAAGCGGGGCTGAGAAGTGTTATTCGTCCTACCTTGAGTATCTTAAGTAAGTATTTCATTTTTTGTTTATATTTATATATTTTAACTATTATTCTATTAACAATTTCAGAATTATAAAAAAATCATTAGAATATTTAGAATTATTTTTTGACATTACTAGAAATAAGGTGAGGTTGCGTTACATTACATGGAATTTATATATTAATATTTATTATTAGTTTGAAAATTATTGATGCACCATTAATATAATTGCTTTTAGGTGCACAAAACAAAAGGGGGAAGGAGCTTCTGAGTGCAAGAAATATGCAGATAATTATGTATCAAATTGTCCTCGTGAATGGGTACTCGATTATAATATATTATGATATGATAATTACTAATTATAATCTTGAATCATAATAATAATAATATGTTTCTGTTTTGATTTGGGTTTGTAGATTGAGAAATGGGAGGAAGAAAGGAAGCATGGGATCATTCATAATTATGTGTAGGTCGGAGATTAAAATTTTAATCCATTCGTTAGTAGTATCAAAACTTTAAGGTCTCTTTAATTAAGCTCTTGTAAAACTAACACACCAATCAATTAATCTATATGAAGTATCAATTATATATGATAACTTGGTTAGTCGTCCATTGTCCAATTCATATATAATGTGAGATGGATGTGATATTTTATTTCGATCATTTCTTCTGTACCAATTAAATCTTAATTATGAGATCATAAAAGTAGATGGATCTTCATGAGCCATATTAATTTTTCACGATCAAGATCAAAACATTGAAATGAAGGCACATGATAGTTAATTTGTTACCAAAATCCAAACAAAGAGATATGCTGATGGTTAATCATCACTAATGTATCGACTTTATTTAATTTTGTTTATTTGGATTTTTTAATTCTAGGTTCATCAATAACCAATTTTCTTTTTAAACAAGTTTTTAACAATTAAAAGATGATTTAACTCTAAACATAAGTCACATAACTCTAAAAGATGATTTAACTCTAAACATAAGTCACATTCCTCTAACCTTTTTACGCCAAAAATTATACCATCTCTACAAAACAGAATATATTGTTTATTATACAACATTCATCTAGCTTCGATTCACGAGGTGCTTATCAACACTATATGGATTGTCAGTAATCTTTGGTTTTATTAATAAGTTTAACCTTAAATGAGTAAAGAACAAGAATTCAAAGATTTCTGTGAACTAAATCACAAATTAAAAATTTCTAATCTAATCAACCACGTCTTTCCTTCTCATGTTTTTTCAATTTAATGTCCTTTATAAACAAAGTAGTAAGCACCTATCTTACTCCTTTCCAAAGCTCAAAAAGTTAAAAGTATTCTTTTTACCAAGCTTTGACAATATATAACAGTAGTACATTGGTTGACAATAATAATTTGTTTTTTTGAATAAGTTTGTCATATAAACTTCGATATGTCTTGTGAAACACATCTATAGTCTACTAGGTTTGAACGTCCTGGACGAGGAATTAATGCAAAAATTTTATCTATTTCATCGTTAAATGTTTTTTAATATTTATTTTTATAAGTATTTTGTTTAATGATATCAATTATGTTTAATGCTTTTAGAATATTTTTAGTTAGTTTTTGTTGAAGAACATTTAGGTGGCGTTTGGTTGGAAGGAATGGAATGGAATTGAGAAATTAGTATAATTTTTAAGTAAAATTATGTTTAAGTAGGTAATGAAATGTAAAACCAAAGAGAATGTTTCACCTTAAATTCCCTTGGTTGTGGGATTTCAAATTTCCTCTCTAGGTGGAAAGATTTTAAAATCCCACAAATAAAGGAATTTGAGGTGAAACATTCCCGTAGGTTTTACATTTCATTACTGATGTGCTCCAAATTATACATAAAAATCCTATCAAAAGCACATCAATTATTCCTTAATATCTTCCTTAAAATGATAAAAATGTACTTAAAAGTGTTAAATTGTGTTTTCAGGTGTTTAAAATGGCAAGATGGACAAAAGGAGTATATTTAACAAGAAATTGAAGTGATCCGAGCTTTGGACTCCAAGCATGGGGCCGTGCCTCATTAAGCACGCCCCCATACCTTGCCAGAAACACACCCCCGTGCTAAATTAACACACCCCCGTGCTTGGACATCTGACAAGGACAAAAGTACTGTCCCCTAAAAGTAGACACGGGGCCGTGCCCCATAAGGCACGGGGCCGTGCCCCACCTCCAACACGGGGCCGTGCCCCATTTAGCACGGGGCCGTGCCCGACACAACCTGCATGTACGAGCCGATCAACTTTCGTAAGCATTGTACTAGCACGGGGCCGTGCCTTTTAGGCATGGGGCCGTGCTTAAACACTCCGGAAAGCCTATAAATAGAAGCCTAAGCTCACCATTTTTGGCAAGCTTTGGTGGGAGAGTTACTCTGCTGAATTCTCTCGGGAATCAAGACTTCAAGATCATTCAGAGGCTCGGGAGGTGCATACAACACTTGGAAGAAGTTTGGGATCACCTAAACGTCATCCATTGTGGATTATCGGTTTGATTGTTCCATTTCACCGATGATCACTTATCTATCTTCTTTGTTATCCGTTGTTATGTTAAAGCTCATCATGAGCTAAACTCTATTTATCATCCTAATCGAATGAAACTTATGTAATTTGTGATGAACTAATGGTGTGATAAATATTATGTTAATGTTATGGTGGTCTTGGGAAAACTATTGATGGGCAGCATCTACATTTGAACGGGAAGTTATAACTTTATGGTTTGTGATTGTGATTGTCATACAAGGTTGAAAACCGTATGATTAACTTTCATTCGCGAAACCGGTCTTCATAATAAATCCATGGCTAATGAACTAGAAATGGTTATTAGAAATCATATCACTTTAACTTTTTGATCATTTGCGGGTTCCCTTTTATTAGTTCGGAAACTTCAGTAATTGTTACGGTTTTCTAAAATTAATGGTATGTTAGGAAGGAACCTGATCAACTCTCTTTTTAACATTAAATTATGTTTTCAAAAATCGTATGTCAAATAAGACACAAAAGATTCACCTACATTACTAGGGCTTTGATCTGAGCAGTAAACTCAGCCTGACAGGATCAAGTCACTACGGCAGCAAGATAGACGAGAAATCGCGCCGGCTCATCTTTATAAACATTAATATAATTACATTAATCAATATCTTTAAATCACGTCATCAATTCATCATAATTACATAAGTGGAGTCTATTAGGATGATAACTTTTATTCCCTGATTTTAAATCCAAACGCTTCAATTCTTAGTTTACTTTTTTTTATTATTGTTTACTTTTAAACCCTAAAAATCTTTCCAATACAAAATATCACTTTCTTTAACAAAAACCAAATCTGATAGTCAAACATCAAGTTTGTTGAGTAGGCTAGGTGTGTCCACGGATTGATACTCGGTTCTTACCAACACTATATTACCACACGACAGGTACACTGCCTTATGTGTGTGTGGTTTAGTATTAGTAACAACCAATTAAAACTGAATATGTGCAATAAATCTTTATCAAATATATATACTATCTGCACCCAATCAATTACACACTCAAACATAATTTTACTTGAAAATTATACTAGTTTCTCAATTCCATTTCATTCCTTCCTTGTGTTTAGTTGTTCACCCTTATACAAGTTTAGATCTTGTTGGATATAGAAAGGCTGTTGCAACCAAAACCAAGTCACTTAGAAGATTTTGAGTACAACATACAAAGGACTTCCGAAGCTAAGTATGGAACTTCCGAAGGAAGAAGGAGCTCTTCCGAAGACTAAGTGTAAAACACACTTCCGAAGGAAAAACTCCAACTTCCGAAGACAAAGAACCTACTTCCAAAGATCAAGACTTAGAGATAAAGATCTGAAGTCAACTTCCGAAGTACAAGAAGTCCTCAAAGCCTCGGAAGCATAGAAGCATCTTCCGAAGTATAAGTGGTTTCGAAAGAACAAGTTCTTCCGAAGCCAGTTAACCTTCGGAAGACACTTCTATTATCCAGTGGACAAAAGTATGGCCTCTCTGACACTCCGCTGCAAATCTCTGAGATACTGCATGGTGTTTTCTCAAAAGCCATGTAGTTGACCATACTTTAATCCACTGTTTACCTTTTTATGTTAAGTACAGTTGCCATCTTTAGTTGGTGACAAAAGGTAAGTCATGGACATGTCATGACTACCATATCTTAGATAATACTTTATCTAAGATACCTTAACTATAACATTGTAGTATATGCTTTAGTCTTAGGTTTCCAGCTGGTATCAAGTATAACCAGCTGTAGGATCTAGTATATATAGTTTCTCATTGTAACTCTTGTTTCATGCTTGTAAGTGTCTTGTAATCTTGAGTTGAGAAATAATATATACAAGTACCTTGAAAATATATTTCTGCTTGTTCCTTTGATTACTTATTATATTATTATCAACTCTTGTAAAAGGCATTGCTTCATCTGATTTGAGTGTTATTATAAGTGAGTTTGAGAGAAACACAAGTGTTTAAGTGACAAACCCGATCCTGCAATTGGTATCAGAGCTTTTTAGGCTCTTGATTGTGAGATCTTACCATCCTAATCAACCAGTTTTCACTCCTCCTTATACCTCACTCAAAATGGCCCTCAACAAATCTGAAGTTGAGATGGGAACGATGACCAAAGCTCCCATCATCGCCCCTGAAAACTTCAGGTCTTGGAGCAGAAGAATGGAAGGCTTCATCAGGTACCAGGATAGCAAGATGTGGCAATCCATCGTCAATGGCCCGTATAAGCCAAAAGTAGCTGGTGGAAACGGTGCCATGATTGAGAAAGCCGTTGAAGATTATTCTGATGAAGACAGGAAGAAGCTTGACATAGACAGCAATGCTATGACTGTTCTTATGACTGCAATCCCAAACTCTATCATGGTGGGGTTTGAGCATTGTAAGTCTGCCAAAGAACTCTTTGATGCTCTTGCTCAAATGTACTCAAGCTCGAATGATTCAAAGAAGGACTCACTGAAGCAACAGTTTGAGAACTTCACCTATGTTGCTGGAGAGACTCTTAGCCAACAATATTTCAAGTACATGGATCTTATCTCTTCCCTTCAATCTGTGGGAATCACTCATGAACTCAGAGACCTTACTAGAAAGTTTATGAGTACTCTACCCAATGAGTGGACATTCTACTGTGTCTCCATCAAGAGAACAGAGAATCTGAATACACTCACCATGACCGAACTCTATGGGATCCTTGATGGATACCGTTTGGAAATGGAAAGCAAGAGGGGTCATCAGACAAGCAGACCCTTGAGTCTTCTTGCTAGCAACGCTTTAATGGTTGCTGAAGGCTCAGGCATCTCCCAGTCTCAGCAATACCTGACCTACACCCAGCAGCCATCTTGTTCCTCTGGGCCTTGCATCACATTTCCTGAGACTCCAAGGTCTCAACAAGCTCAGCAAAGCTCCTTTCAGGAGGGCTGTGCATTTGTCTCAGGGAGTGGGCACTCAAATGACTATCAATACTGCTTTGATGATCTAGAGTGTTTTAGCCCGGATGACATAGAGTATGTGGACATAGTCCAACAAATGGCTCTTCTAACCTACAGAGCAAAGAAGTTCTTTAAAAGAACTGGAAGGCAATTCCCTCAGAACCCAATCACAAGCAAATTTGGGTTTGACAAAAGCAAGGCCAAATGTTACAACTGTAACCAACTTGGTCATTTTGCAAGGGAATGCAAGGCTCCCAAGTCCAACCCGGGAACCTCACAGGCCTCCACACATCCTTCTACACCAAAGCCCACCGGAAAGTCAACTGAGACTGCAGCAATGGCTCAAGAAGTTGACTGGAGCTTCATGGTTCAAGATGTGACTCCTGCTCAAGCACTCATGGCAGGAACAGATGAAAACAAGGGACATCCATATGACAAGAATAACAACATTTGGATTGTAGATAGTGGATGCTCCAAGCACATGACAGGGAACAGATCTCTCCTTCAACAATTTCAACATTATGATAGAGGTCCTGTCCAGTTTGGAGGTGAGGCCGGAGGATATATTTCTGGCAGAGGAAGTATATCCAATGGAAAGTTAAAAGTTGACAAAGTTAATTTTGTCAAACAGCTTGAACACAATCTGTTAAGTGTTTCTCAGTTTTGTGATCAAAAGCATCAAATGCTTTTCACAGAACATGAGTGCATTATCCTCAAACCCGGGATGACAATTCCTCAGAAATTGGTGCTTCTTAGATCTCCCAGGAAAGGGGATATGTACAAGCTTGATATGTGACATCTCTTAATTTTGTTAACTTAAAAGTTAACTTTGTTAAATCTTAAAAGGGCCTTTTATGCCATTTTGAAACTTTGGGGTTTGTTATACTTAATAATTAATTTGGTGATTAACAAATTAATATAATAATAATAACATTATAAGTGTTATAATGTTTGCTTATTATTATAAAATTTAAGGTGTTAATAATCTTAAATAAAATAATAACTATTATTATTATTATAATGATGACCATATTAATAATAGTAATTGTAATAATACTAATAATAACAACATTAACAAAATTAATGATAACAATAATGTTAATAATACTAATCTATTAAACTTGTAAAAGTTAAAAACTTAAAGTAAATAAGTTAAGGGGTTAAGTTTGCCATTTTTTAAAACTTCAAAAGAAAGCTTTGTGCATAACATAATAAAGAACCAAACAGCAGGGACCATTTGTGTAAATAATGGAAACCAAACCCCCCCTTGTGCAACCCCGTATTTCTGGTCGCCGGCCGGCCAAGTCCGGCGCGACGCCGGCCACCTTTAAATCCACCTTAAACCCTCAAAATTTGATGCCAAATCATCCCAAATCGTTTCGTGAACATGTTTCGAGCTTAAACGCACACTTTAATTGGGTTTAATCATCGGTTACATCATCAATCGAATGGATAACCGTTACACCTTAAAATCCATAGCCGTTTGGCCATTAAACGCTCATAATAATCTAATTAACTTCACCTAATCAACCGAATATCAATTCCTAAACCATTAGAACTCTCAATTTTACCTGAAACTCACCTATACATCGAGTTCGAAGCACCCTTCTAATCGCGACCTGCATCACTGTCGAAATCCATCTTCGGAGCATCTTCGAACACAATTGATAAAGGGCTTCTGTTCCTCATCAACCATGGAAGCTTTTTCATTCATTAATTGAACTATATCGACATGGTTATTACGGATTTTTGACTAGCCATCAGTCGCGGCTATCATCTTATGGTTCATCATCAATTCGAAAACAATCGTGTAAGTTATACATATCATTAAACTCGTTTCAACATCGGGAAACAAAGCCCCAATGTTAATTGGATTAAATCGTACGAATTGATGATCAATTTGGGTTTCAATTGATTCTAGGGTTCTAAAATGTTGGGGGTTCTGTTTATATGGTGTTTTAAAGAATTAAAACCAAGTGATACCAAGGCCACGGCCCTGGTTCACTGGTTAAGACACATACCTCCTATACGTGAGGTCCCGGGTTCGAACCCGGCAACCTCACGTAATTTTTTTTAAAGGTTTTCAGCCTTAAATTAATTATAGAAAATTCTTAAAAAAGATAAAAATAGTTCTTGCAAACTTTAAATTTTTTATGAGCACCGAAGAATTTTCTGGATCTTTCTTTTTATTAATTTTAAGTAACTTTGTTTAAAACATTTTAACAAAGATGATTCTTGGTTAAATCCTATTAAAATAGGTTTCAACTAATAAATAATAAATTAATTTTGGTCCAAATTGTTGGATCATAAGAGGCTGGTGCAACCAAAACCATATCACTTAGAAGATTTTGAGTACTACATACAAAGGACTTCCGAAGCCAAGTGTGGGACTTCCGAAGGAAGAAAGAGTTCTTCCGAAGTCTAAGTGTAAAATACACTTCCGAAGGAGAACTCCAACTTCCGAAGGTAAAGAAGCTACTTCCGAAGGTTCAAGACTTGAAGACAAAGATCTGAAGTCAACTTCCGAAGAATAAAGAAGTCCTTAAAGCCTCGGAAGCATAGAAGCATCTTCCGAAGTATAAGTGGCTTCGGAAGAACTTGTTCTTCCGAAGCCAGTTAACCTTCGGAAGACACTTCTATTATCCAGTAGATATAAGTATGGTCTGTCTGACAGTCCGCTGCAAACCTCTGAGATACTGCATGGCATTTTCTCAAAAGCCATGTAGTTGACCATACTTTAATCTACTGTTTACCTTTTCATGTTAAGTACAGTTGCCATCTTTAGTTGGTGACAAAAGGTAAGTCATGGACATGTCATGACTACCATATCTTAGATAATACTTTATCTAAGATACCTTAACTATAGCATTGTAGTATATGCTTTAGTCTTAGGTTTCCAGCTGGTATCAAGTATAACCGGCTGTAGGATCTAGTATATATAGTTTCTCATTGTAACTCATGTTGTATGCTTGTAAGTGTCTTGTAATCTTGAGTTGAGAAGTAATATATACAAGTACCTTGAAAATACTTCTGCTTGTTGCTTTGATTACTTATTATATTATTATCAACTCTTGTCAAAGACATTGCTTCATCTTGTTTGAGTGACTATTATAAGTGAGTTTGAGAGAAATACAAGTGTTAAGTGACAAAACCCGATCCTGCAATTGGTATCAGAGCTTTTTAGGCTCTTGATTGTGAGATCTTACCATCCTAATCAACAAAGTTTTTCACTCCTCCTTATACCTCACTCAAAATGGCCCTCATCAAATCTGAAGTTGAAATGGGAACGATGACCAAAGCTCCCATCATCGATCCTGAAAACTTCAGGTCTTGGAGCAGAAGAATGGAAGGCTTCATCAGATACCAGGATAGCAAGATGTGGCAGTCCATCGTGAATGGCCCGTACAAGCCAAAAGTTGCTGGTGGAAACGGTGCCATGATCGAGAAGGCTGTTGAAGACTACTCCGATGAAGACAGGAAGAAGCTCGACATTGACAGCAATGCTATGACTGTTCTCATGACTGCAATCCCAAACTCCATCATGGTGGGGTTTGAGCATTGCAAGTCAGCCAAAGAACTCTTTGATGCACTTGCTCAAATGTACTCGAGCTCTAATGATTCAAAGAAGGACTCACTGAAGCAGCAGTTCGAGAACTTCACCTATGTTGCTGGAGAAACTTTTAGCCAGCAATACTTCAGGTATATGGATCTTATCTCCTCCCTCCAATCTGTGGGAATCACTCAAGAACTTAGAGACCTTACCAGAAAGTTCATGAGTGCTCTACCCAATGAGTGGACTTTCTACTGTGTCTCCATTAAGAGAACAGAGAATTTAAACACTCTCACCATGACCGAACTCTATGGGATCCTTGATGGATACCGTTTGGAAATGGAAAGCAAGAAGGGTCACCAAGCAAGCAGACCCTTGAGCCTTCCTGCTAGCAACGCTTTAATGGTTGCTGAAGGCTCAGGTATCTCACAGTCTCAGCAGTACCTGTCATACTCCCAGCAGCCATCTTGTTCATCTGGGCCTTACATCACATTCCCTGAGACTCCAAGGTCTCATCAAGCTCAGCAAAGCTCCTTTCAGGAGGGCTGTGCGTTTGTCTCAGGGAGTGGACACTCCAATGATCATCAGTTCTGCTTTGATGATCTTGAGTGCTTTAGTCCAGATGACATAGAGTATGTGGACATTGTCCAGCAAATGGCTCTCCTTACCTACAGAGCGAAGAAGTTCTTTAAGAGAACTGGAAGGCAATTCCCTCAAAACCCAATCACTAGCAAGTTTGGGTTTGACAAGAGCAAGGCTAAGTGTTACAACTGTAACCAGCTTGGCCACTTTGCAAGGGAATGCAAGGCTCCCAAGTCCAACCCGGGAACCTCACAGGCCTCCACACATCCTTCTACACCAAAGCCCAATGGGAAGTCAACTGAAACTGCAGCTATGGCTCAAGAAGTTGACTGGAGCTTTATGGTTCAAGATGTGACTCCTGCTCAAGCACTCATGGCAGGAACAGACGAAAATAAGGGACATCCATATGACAAGAATAACAACATTTGGATAGTAGATAGTGGATGCTCCAGGCACATGACAGGGAACAGATCTCTCCTTCAACAATTTCAACATTATGATGGAGGTCCTGTCCAGTTTGGAGGTGAGGCCGGAGGATATATTTCTGGCAGAGGAAGTATATCCAACGGAAAATTAAAAGTTGACAAAGTTAACTTTGTCAAACAGCTTGAACACAACCTGTTAAGTGTTTCTCAGTTTTGTGATCAAAAGCATCAAATGCTTTTCACAGAACATGAGTGCATCATCCTCAAACCTGGGATGACAATTCCTCAGGAATTGGTGCTTCTTAGATCTCCCAGGAGAGGGGATATGTACAAGCTAGATATGAACAATGCTTCCCCAATGGGAGAAGTATCATGCTTTCTTTCCAAAGCTGATAGTGATGAGTCAACACTGTGGCATAAACGAATGTGTCATGTCAATTTTAAGACAATGAATAAATTGGCTAAAAATAACTTGGTACATGGTTTGCCTAAAAAGGAATTTTTCTGCAAAGATAACTGTGTTGCTTGCCTGAAAGGGAAACAACACAGGTCTTCTCACAAATCCAAAGTTGTTAACTCTATCACTACTCCATTACACTTATTGCACATGGATCTATTTGGTCCCACAAGTATAATGAGCATTGGAAGGAAATCATATTGCCTTGTGATAGTTGATGATTTTACTAGATTTACATGGGTATTCTTTTTAAGAACTAAAGATGAAACTGCTGAAACTTTAAAATCTTTTATTCTTAAAATAGAAAATCAAGTTGATCACAAGGTTAAAATAATTAGAAGTGATCAAGGGACTGAGTTTAAGAACTTTGTTCTTGACTCATTCTGTAACTCAAAAGGGATTGCCAGACAATACAGTGCTCCTAGAACTCCTCAACAAAATGGTGTTGCTGAGAGGAGAAATAGGACACTTATTGAGGCTGCTCGGACTATGTTAGCTGATTCAAAGCTGCCTCTAACATTCTGGGCAGAGGCAGTCAGCACTGCATGCTATGTGCAGAACAGAGTTCTTGTAGTAAAGCCACATGGAAAGACCCCTTATGAGCTATGGAACAAGAGGCCACCGTTCATTGGCTTTCTAAGGTCCTTTGGCAGCAGGTGTACCATACTTAACACAAAAGACAATTTAGCAAAATTTGCTGAAAAGTCAGATGATGCCATCTTTGTTGGATATTCCTCCCATTCTAAAGCTTACAGGGTTTATAACATTAAAAACCAACAATTTGAGGAATCCTCCAACATTGTAGTTAATGAGCACACTCCTTGTGTTAGGGGGAATGGCCCTGATCATATTTTTGATTTAGAATTGTTTCCAAACTATTCTAAACCATCTTGTGAGAATGTTTCAGCTGGAACAGGTGCTCAAGGCTATTCTGATGAAGATCAACTATTTGAGCTTCCCAGACCTGCTCCAAGTTCTCCAAGAACAACAAATCAAGTTCCTACTATTGAAAGATCTGACAGTATAACCATTTCAAGAAATAGTGGAACTTCAACAAGGGACTCACCTGATGATCTTCAAGTCTCCTCAGGTGATCCTACTCAACACCAAGCTGATGGAAGCAGCATTTTGAAGGAACAGGCAACTGTTAATGATGCTTCACAGCAAAGAAATGATGATGTTTCTCTTTCATTCAATCAGTCCTCATTGAATGAGATTGAAACAACAGCTGGACCAAGTATTCAAGCTCCAGAGCAAAATATGTCCAACTTGGACCTATCTTTGCAGCTGGAGGTGATTCCAAGACTTAGAATTCACAATACTCATCCAGCTGAAAACATCATAGGGGAAGTCTCTGAGGGTGTGAGAACAAGGGGACAAACTCACAATGGGAATGTCTGCCTGTACTCATGCTTCTTATCCCAAATGGAACCCAAGAAGGTGGAAGATGCCTTAAAGGATAGTAGCTGGGTTGAATCAATGCAAGAGGAGCTGCTTCAATTCAAAAGACAGAAGGTTTGGAACCTATGTCCGCTACCATCTGGTCAAGTACCTATAGGCACCAAGTGGGTTTTCAGAAATAAAAGAGATGACAGAGGCTTGATTATCAAGAACAAGGCAAGACTGGTGGTTCAAGGATACACTCAAGAGGAAGGAATTGATTATACTGATGTCTTTGCACCTGTTGCAAGACTTGAGGCAGTTAGGATCTTCCTTGCTTATGCTGCATCCAAGAATTTCACTGTCTACCAGCTTGATGTCAAGTGTGCCTTTCTATATGGGGATATAGATAGGGAAGTCTATGTATGCCAGCCTCCAGGATTTGAAGACCCACAGCATCCAAACTATGTGTGCAAATTGGATAAAGCTCTATATGGGCTGCACCAAGCACCTAGGCTGTGGTATGAGACATTGTCTCAATTTCTTCTGAAGAATGGCTATACTAGAGGAACCATTGACAAGACTCTCTTTATCAGAAAGTCTGGGAAAGACATTTTGCTAGTTCAAGTCTATGTCGATGACATCATATTTGGTTCTTCAAATGACCAAATGTGCAAAGACTTTGAGAGCATTATGAAGAAGAAGTTCGAAATGAGTTCTATGGGAAAAATGGACTTTTTCCTTGGAATTCAGGTAAAGCAACTGAAGGAAGGGTTTTTCATCAATCAATCTAAGTATGTCAATGATATCTTAGAGAGATTTGATATGAAGGATTGTAAAGCAGCAAAGACACCCATACCCAGAAACCATGATTTATGCCCTGACTCTGAGGGGGAGGATACTGATCAACATCAGTATAGAGCAATCATTGGTTCTCTGATGTATCTCACAGCAAGTAGACCTGATATCATGTTTGCAACCTGCATTTGTGCAAGATATCAGGCTGCTCCAAAGGTGTCTCACCTAATTGCTGTCAAGAGAATCCTCAGATACCTCAAAGGAGCACCTAAGTTAGGTCTCTGGTATCCAAGAAATAGTGATTTTAATCTCTATGGATACTCTGACAGTGATTATGGTGGCTGCAACATCAACAAGAAATCAACATCAGGTGGATGTCAATTTCTTGGTGGAAGGATCATCTCATGGCAATGCAAAAAGCAATCCTGTGTCTCTACATCAACTGCTGAAGCTGAATACATTGCTGCTGCAAGTTGCTGTGCTCAGCTGCTGTGGATTCAAAACCAGATGATTGACTATGGATTCAACTTCATGAGCACTCCTATCCACATTGACAACAACAGTGCTATATCCATCACTGAAAATCCAGTAAAGCACTCAAAGACAAAGCACATTGACATCAGGTATCATTTCATTAGAGATATTCATGAGAAAAATCTTATCAAACTAGTCAAAGTCGATTCAAATGAACAATATGCTGATTTGTTCACCAAAGCATTTGATGAACAAAGATTTAAGTATCTTATTACAGCTATTGGGATGATAAACATTGACTAGTCAATCTCAATTGAAAACCTTTTCAATATGTAAAGTCTTATGTCAATACAATCTAAGCCCTGTTACAAAAGATCCTTTCTATTTAACTAAGTATAAGTTCTTCCGAAGAGAAACTTGCCTTCGGAAGATATCTAGCATAACTTCCGAAGCAAATTTCTCATAGGATAATTTTCTTCTCGGAAGTGTACTAAGTCTCGGAAGAAGCGATTGAGTAATCTCAGATCTACTTCCGAAGCACTTAATACTCTCCACTTGAAAGCAACATGTATCTTCGGAAGCAATTTATTTACCTTCGGAAATACATTTGCCTTCGGAAGAATTTTACCTTCGGAAATACCTTATACTCGGAAGAAGGATTTTACTGTGTAACGGAAATCTTTTGGGCCCCACTCTGTAAAAAGTAAAGATTTTGTTAATGATGTCGGATTATTTAAATGGCTTAACCTTACCGCCCCTGTCACATCATCCTCTGAACCCTCACATCATCTTATCCAAACCACCCTTTAAACCGCCATTTCACCCATTTAAATACTTCCGGTTAATCACTTACACTCTTTTTACCAAATTCACTGCCCTAAAAGCTTTCTTCTTCTCCAATTTACCTCTCTCTCAAGAACTTTTCCTCTGCTATCTTTCTAAAATGGCTCTAAACCCTCAGCACAACCAAGTCGCACTCCTTGACTCTTCAAGGGATGCTGACTTCTCTGATATTATCTCTTTCTTAGCCCAATCTTCATACTACACAGCACTGACTGTAAACCCTACCATTTACACCAACCAAATGTCCGAATTCTGGGCAAATAGTCGGGTTGAAACCCTAAATGGGGTTCGTGCTATCAGGTCAAGTGTATGTGGCCAAGAGTTGGTCGTTACTGAACAAATCATCAGGGAGCATCTTGAGCTCCATGATGAAGGCGCACCGACGGAATTCCCCAAGTCTGAGTTAGATAACTCTTATCTCCAAATGGGATACGGTGGAGATGTAAGCAGGTCTACAGTCTACAAATTCAACTTCTCATACAAGTGGAAGTTCCTGCTACATGTGGTTCTCCACTGCTTATCTAACAAATCCGGGGGATGGGATCAAATTCCCTATGAACTCGGGTGCCTAGTTCATGGGTTGGTACAAGGATTGCGCTTCAACTACTCCAGGTTTGTGCTGACTAACCTCATGGGAAATCTGCAAAGGGACACATTCTTTATGTATCCCAGATTTCTACAGCACATAATCAACTGCGAGCTAGATCAGAGTAAGCTTGTCTGTGCAGCTGCTCTGTCTGCTCCTCAAATGAGGCCGACTATCTTCAAAGTACTGAAGAGAGTGTCTACCAACTACACTGGAAGGGATACCGCACTACTTCCAGGTATGATTGAGCCAATGGCTCCTGGTGACATCCCTGTTATCCCCACAGGTGATGAACCCACACCAGCAACTACCCTCACCATTCCAAATCTACCTTCTCCACCAATAAAAGTCACCTATCAGAGACGTACCAAACGAACCCTTGTTCAATCTACTCTGATTGAACAAGCCCCTCCTCTTCAAACCAAAAAGGCTAGAGTGGAACAAGGGCTCCCACTCAGCCAGAGGTCCCCCAATCCTTCACTATTGACCTCAATATGGGTCTTGAGTCTCCTCAGTCTCAGACCCATGAGCCCATAACCCCAGCTGATAGCCCTCAGGGTGAGTCTCTATACTCCCCTGAGCAGCCACCAAGGGACAGCTCAATGCTTTTGACATTGATCAAAGTCCCGGGTCTTTAGGTCTTCATTCCTTCTCTTTTACTGACCTATTGACCGGAGCTGGTGAAGAGACTATGTCTCTCCAAGGCAATGAAGTTGATCCACAACACCCTATTAAGGATCAACAGAGCCTAGAGAAACCTCTTGTCTCTAGCCCACACCAGCAAAGCCCTACTGAGGTGAGTCCCACTGATGTGGAGGGGACTCATGTAGATTCAGCTGCCACTACTGAAGGAGCCTCATTGGATCCTCAGGACAGTGGTAACAATAGTCAGACTGAATCTACGGCAACCATGCCCTATGATGCCTCTGAAAGAGACATCATTGTGCAAGGGAAACCAGGGTGCCAAGAAACCACATCTGGTGGTGAGGATGAACATACTAGGTATGTTACCTCATCTCCCCGTGATTCTTCCAAAGAAGATGAGGGAAGAATGCAACTCACAATCAGAGACCTACTTTCTAAAGTCTCAAACCTTGAATCAAAGGTTAAGACTTTAGAGGATAGGTCTGCCACTCAGCAACTTGAGATTGAAAGTCTCAAGGTAAAACTAGCTGAGAAACAGATTGAGAGATCTGTTAGGCATGTACCCGTTCAAGTCTCCTTGACCTCTTCCTCTAGCTCATCTACCTCTCAAGATGATGCTACCAAAAAGGGGGAGAATGTTGAGGAACTAAGTCAAAGACAGGATTCCATCAGTCAAGCTCTCACTTCTTTGAGCTCAAAACAACAAGCCGCCATCTTCCCTGAGCCTCCTCCAGTTGTGATTCAAGTGGATCAAAGGATGCTTCAGGATCTAAATAGGATCTTCAACAAGTTCCTTTTAGAGTCCCTCATTGATCAACCTAGTCCGGATATGTCTGTGATATACTTTGGAGCTCAAGAGCTTCAGAGGTTGAATGCACCTCCTACCACTGTTGAGGAAGTTGGTCAACCTAAGGCCCAAGTGGAACCTGAGATTGATTTCGAAGGGGAAACTAGGACTGATGGCCCAGCAACTGAAATAGTTGGGACAGAAGGTGTGTTTTCACAGGCTTCCGAAGCACAATTTGAAGCCTCGGAAGAACCAACTCAAACTTCCGAAGCTGAAATTGCTGCTGCGGAAGGACTGTTCTCTCTTTCCGATGATCTAATAGTCACAGATGCAATTCTGGAACTTGCATCTGAGGTTAATAGGGAGGATTTTCTCAGCCAACCACTAGCCATTACATCTGCATTGACCTCAGCTCCTACCTCCACCATCCAACCTGAGTCTTCTACCCAAGAACCACCAAAGTCTAGCACTTCCGAAGACATTAAAGGCAAAAGGAAGATGACTTCGGAAGAGCTTCTGGAAGAAGAAAGGCTGGAGAAATTAAAAGGAAAGGAAGACTGCCAACTGGGAAACTGTTAGCTGCAAGTTCAAAAGCAGCTGCAGCCAACCAAGAGGCAATCAACAATAGAAGAAGGGTGGAGGTAATTGATAGACTTGTCAGTCTAGGGGCTGCCTCGGAAGATGTACTCCTGCTACCATTAGAGGAGCTGATGGAGCTTGAAAAGGCAACCTTGCTGCAAAAACAGCAAAAAGAAGAAGCTGCAAGGTTGGCCTTGGAAGAAGAAAGGCTGAGAAAAGAAAGAGAAGCTGATCTGCAGCTCAGGAGAGAAAGGATCACTTTCCTACTCTCCAGAGGATTCTCTCAAGAGGAGTTGTCTCCACACAACAGTGACACGATCTTGTGGCTCTTTAACAAAGAGCAAGATCAAATGGAGAAGGAGAGAAAGAGAGCTGCAAGGGAGAAGCTGGTAGAGAAGAAGAAGAAGGAAGAAGAGGCTGGACTGTCTGTCGCCAAGAAGATAGGTGACAAAGCTTGGATGAAGAACTATCTTAAAGCTCACGGCTTCTCTGGCAGGCAAGTGGGTCCAATGTCTGAGAAGACTCTGCAACGACATGTCAGTGACATCAAGGCTGACATTCGTGCAGGGAGAAGAAAGGAGATGTATAGAAGGGGACAGGGGATGACCTTCAAAGCCACCTCTCAGCCAAATATCCAAACCCAACATCAACCTGAACCAATACCCTTTCCCTTCCCAATCAAAACTGAACCTGAACCTTTCACCCCTGAACCTACACCTTCCCATCTACCAACTCCCTCACCTCAACCACCTAAACTACCCATCATCCAACCTAAAGCCTTACCCAGAACCCAACCTCCTAAACCTACCCAACAACCAATCAAACCATCCCCTCAGCCTTCTAAACATCTCTCAATGGAGGAATTCAAGGAGATCAAAACCAAGCTCATCAACTGCACTACTCTGAGCGACATCTCATGTGAGGAGGATACAGTCAACCTGACTTATGTTGATGGATCCTCAAGTTCCCTCACAAGAGATGAGTTTCTTGATCTACCAAGAGGAACTTTGGACCAAGCCGCAAGACTCTTTGGCCTCAATTCAGATACATTAAATGAGGAAGAAAAGAAGCTGAGGAGAAGGCTGGTGACTCTGCTGGACACAAAGAAAGGAGATAGGGTACCAAGACAATCTCTTGTACCCAGAAAGAAGATAGTCCAGTGGAGGTTCGAAGACTCTTCTCACAACTTTGTTGTTGAGAGAGAGAATGGTGAGATTAACAGGCTGAATGCCTCATCTTTGCTACACTTAAGCAGATTTGATATTGCTGAGCTAGCAGAGAAACCATTCTCCAACCCCTCAAACTCCGAAGTAGCTGCTCACATCAGAAATCATCTAGGCAGCCTTCACATGGCCGAGCTCACTGCAAGAAGCAAGGTCGAAGAGGAGTCAAAACGGAGAGAGGAGGAGGAAAGGAAAGGATCAGCAACCAAAGGCAAAGCCTTTCTTCAAATGGTTGAAGGTCCTGAACTTGAGTCCATAGTTAGATGGGAGTATGACTACAACTCCCGTCAACTAACTCTCTTCAGGGGATCACAACAAAGGGTGCATGTCATTCAAAGTGATAGACTGGATCTCCTATCCACGAATGACTTGTACAAGCTTCTCAGCACTACTTCCGGGAAGAACAGAGAGACAGACAAATATCTTCTGTCCCTAGTGCTGAAAACTTTGAGAAGTAGAGATAAGTGAAGTTTTGGTAGCATCAGCCTAGGGGGAGTTTGTTGGATCATAAGAGGCTGGTGCAACCAAAACCATATCACTTAGAAGATTTTGAGTACTACATACAAAGGACTTCCGAAGCCAAGTGTGGGACTTCCGAAGGAAGAAAGAGTTCTTCCGAAGTCTAAGTGTAAAATACACTTCCGAAGGAGAACTCCAACTTCCGAAGGTAAAGAAGCTACTTCCGAAGGTTCAAGACTTGAAGACAAAGATCTGAAGTCAACTTCCGAAGAATAAAGAAGTCCTTAAAGCCTCGGAAGCATAGAAGCATCTTCCGAAGTATAAGTGGCTTCGGAAGAACTTGTTCTTCCGAAGCCAGTTAACCTTCGGAAGACACTTCTATTATCCAGTAGATATAAGTATGGTCTGTCTGACAGTCCGCTGCAAACCTCTGAGATACTGCATGGCATTTTCTCAAAAGCCATGTAGTTGACCATACTTTAATCTACTGTTTACCTTTTCATGTTAAGTACAGTTGCCATCTTTAGTTGGTGACAAAAGGTAAGTCATGGACATGTCATGACTACCATATCTTAGATAATACTTTATCTAAGATACCTTAACTATAGCATTGTAGTATATGCTTTAGTCTTAGGTTTCCAGCTGGTATCAAGTATAACCGGCTGTAGGATCTAGTATATATAGTTTCTCATTGTAACTCATGTTGTATGCTTGTAAGTGTCTTGTAATCTTGAGTTGAGAAGTAATCTATACAAGTACCTTGAAAATACTTCTGCTTGTTGCTTTGATTACTTATTATATTATTATCAACTCTTGTCAAAGACATTGCTTCATCTTGTTTGAGTGACTATTATAAGTGAGTTTGAGAGAAATACAAGTGTTAAGTGACAAAACCCGATCCTGCACAAATGTTACTTTTAAAATCATGATTGTTTTTTTAAAAAATATGTATTATTTAAATTTTTATATTTAAACTTTATTAGTTGTTACAAAAGGCTTTCTTTTAAATTAATTAAATATTTATTTATATATGGTTGGACTTAAAAATATTTATGAACACTTAATTCTTTAAAGAATTAAATTCATAATTGTAGTAATTATATATATTTTATAATTACTTAAAATATTTAAGAATATTATTTTATTATAAAATATATTTTAGCTAATTAATATTTTGTTATTAATCAAAATGCTATTTTCTTATTATTCTTAGATAATTAAAAAGACTTAATTGTATATTAAACCTCATCATTATTATATTTAATTTCATTTTTAAAATACTTAAATACATATATAATTCTTCTAATGGGTTTAAAATGAGAATAATTATTCTATAAATTTATTTACTTGTCAAAACTCCTTAAAACTATCAAAACCCTAATCATTAATAGAACATTAATCTTATTATTAACTTTAATCTTTACCTTGTAATATATATGTTAGGTGCCTTGTAATGGATACGTTGGATTATCTTTTAATCTTTAATATCATCTTGAAATGCATATATCAATGTGAGTATTTCCATACCCCTTTTTGCTTATTTTCACACTTTGGGGTGAAACATGTTACTTTATTATCATTGCACTTGTAAACTTATTTGAGACTTGTAATCTTTATGGCAATTCATCATGCAAAGTTGTGGTTAGTTGAACTTTTGTGGTTACCATGTTATGGCGTTACATGTACAATCATTAACTATTGCTAGCCCAGCGAAGTCATAGATCTATGGGCCAGACAAGCCTGCTTTGGCTGATCCAAGTACACTTAGTTGATCGTATAATCTTGTAAACGTTTGAGACTTGTAAAACTTTGTCGAGGTTTGATTGTTGCATTGTTCATAACATCCCTAATCACTTTATTCACTAACTTATGACTTGAATTGCCATCTTTTATATAATCTATGTATTAAAAACTATGGAATGCTCACCAACATTTTTATGTTGACCTTTTATTTTTAACATGTTTCAGGTATTCCTCAAGTTTGTGTTCTACTCTTTGAAGCTTATTACATCTAGGATTGGACCTAGAGATAAAATGGATGATCATGTTATTTGTAGCATTTGTACATGATGTATTCTTTGTTGAAACTTTTGCTTGTAATGTTACTAATGAAACTTATGAATAATACATTTGGAATTAATAAATAGCGTTATGTGGCTGTGAACAATCGTAACCCTCACATCTCGACTTTTCCGCCGTCAAGGTTGGGGTGTGACAGATTGGTATCAGAGCCCATAACTATAGGGATTTAGGTTATTAGAAATGGTGACCTAGACTATAGTTGCATGAACCTCATAGAAAGAACCTTATAAACTTGTGTTTACTTATTGTTGCATGTCACATGATGCTATTTACTTAGGGATGCCTTTTGTGCAACTTGATGCCTTAGCATAGGATTGCCTTATGTATGCTTAAACTTAGTTACTTGTCTCCCTAAACTTAACTTTGACTCTTTGACCCTCCCCGACAAATGAACTTTCTAAACTTATTCTCAACGACATATGGAATCTACACTTATCGTCGTGGGTTCAATTCCTTAGACTCTATGTCTAATCTATGAAAATCTCATCAAGGTTTTGATTTCATAAACCAAAGAAATTTGTATGACACATAGACACCTGTATTTGGATTTTGGCAAAAGGCCTTCGGGCTAAGGCAAGCATATCGTATAAATCTCATTGTGAGACCAGTTATGCTTACCTGGGAATTTCTGGGATGAGTGATAAACTATGGTCAACATACGCAAGTCTCTATGGCAAATGGGTCAATTTACCTTGACGTGTCAACGATTCCAAATGGTAATGCGTTACCAAATGGAACCATCCTCCTTGTATCTTAAAAATCTTTGATTCCTTGAACTGGTATCTCTTCATTCTTATCATACATAATGTTCCTGTTAATATTGAACCTATCCTACATTTCAACTCTTACGTTTAAACACCGTTACACGTTGAGCGTTTCATGTAATTATTTCTATATCTTGACCAACGTGAACATGGATCTTAATATACCCAAAGATATTGGGAATCTAAACCGAATGGTCATCAAAAACTTTAAACCGTTACTTATAGTTCTCAAGTCTTCTTAAGGATGTGTCCCATAACTAAGAACATGCAATGCAATAGGTGGAATTCCTACATCTCGGGATACTTTATCTAGGCAAAGTGTAAATGGTGATTTGACTCGATCATTGAATCCATTTACTTGACTCGAAACCCTTGAGATGAGTGATCACTTATAAGTACGTGTGTCTTCAATAAGGCTATGGTTGACCTCATATCCTGAGAAGTCCATGTATTTCCTTTCGATTGTGAATCGAATGTTCACATCTCATTGTGGTGTTGAATAATTCCTGCCCTTGATTTCGTCTTCCCGATTGAAACCATCCAAGATTTGAACACCACAACAAATTCTGTTATCTCGAACTTTGATCCTAAGCTTGTAAGCATGATTTTCTCTTTTGTTACATTGATGTAACTTGAAATTTCCTGAATTTCTAATTGATATTCTTTTTCTTTTCGCTGTTATGTCAAACTTCATACCGTTTGCACCATGGGAGATGTAAGAGTTTGTAAGTCAACCTATAACTAAGAACATTCGTATCTCCTAAATGATTCTAACTCATCAAAACAGGGGTGATTCCCTTACTTTGATGATTCTCTATTCGTTTCGATAAATGGTTTCCAATTGCGTGTTTTATGAAATTTCATCCTCTGGATAAGGGTGATTACCTTATCTTGAGAATTGACTTCAATTATTTTCTTTGGAATGGCATTTCACAAATAACATGATCTCACCAAAATAGGATTGAAACCCGTACTTTGGTGACAAATGTCAATCTTCGATTGTTTTTTTGCTATTATGAAATCCAATCATCAAGATAGGCATGAATTCCATACCTTGATGATTATATCATCTTTATGAATTGTATTTGTTCAAGTGAGACGACTTCATCAAAGTAGGAGTGAATTCTGGATTTTGATGAAGAAGTTCATTTTGTTATATTTTGTTTTTGTAAAACTTCACCGTTAAGATAGGAGTGATTTCCCTTACCTTAATGGTGAGTTACCTCGTCTTATTTCTGTGGATCCTCAACAAGGAGTTGGGATCGAACTTTTTGATTGGTAAGTTAGTGGTCATACCTTGGGAATACACCATCAAGTTAGGAGTGAAAACCACACCTTGATGACTATTCTCATTTCTTGATCTCCAACTTACCAAGGTTTTAATCAAGTGACAAGAAATATGTAGTAACTTGAAGGGTGAACCAATGTTAGTGTTTGGACCTATCAAGCCAAAGCATGATTTCTAAACTTGAAAGGAGACCCGATCACTCTAGGTTGATTTTGATTCCGAGCTTGGAGCATTTGAATTCTTAAAACGATTTCTTTCCCTTTATCTTCATGTTTTGACACGATCTAGCTACATCGAACCATTTATTCCTTACTTATCAACTTTCATTTTGAATATCATCAACACATGATTGCGCGATGGTAGCCTTCCTAAACAATCTTTCTGCTAAAGACATTATCAACTTATGCTCATGTCTTTCTAGTCATACAAATGTTCTCAGCTGTGCTTATGGTTTGTTGAACTGCGTATGCAAACTATACTTGGAAATTTGCTACCTTGCAAAATATAAGTACATTTCCTATTGTTCGCGTCATTTCTTAAATCGTCTTTAATCCTTAACCATTGAAAATCATTAAAACACTATCTTGATTTTGATCAACGAGACTCGTTATTACTTACATTGTGACGCGGATATAAAGGTTCATAAAATTTCGTAATTTGTAATCATGGGTTTGGCATAAAAGAAAAGACATAACTTGGTATGTGTCCAAGTGTCTTACCTTCACATATGACAAAGCCTAACATTCGTGTTCCTATGAATCTCCTGTTTACCTTTTCATCACTAAGTGCCTCTTATCTTAGATGCCATGATGACAAATGGTGCATTATAGACCGATTAACTAATTTCATATTGACTCATGTGGGTTAACGGGTCGAGAAATTGGCTTGTATCTATCTCAAATAGTCGTATACCGTGGTATGTCGTTAAACATCGATCATTAATTTGGATGATCAATTCATTTTCTGCTATTAGTAATGTTTCTAACCAACGTTGTGAACTCATCCCAAAATCTTCGCATATCGTATTATCCTTACTCCGACGGTTTGGTCAAAAGAGCAATACATATTCACAAGATGTGCGTTAAGATCGTTTCGTTATATATAGTGACGTTTGGGATTCTTAAACTCTATTGGTCAAACTTTCCTACAATTGATGGTCTTTTATTGATTTCGAAAACATCACTACATTCTAGACATTATGACTTATAAGTCTAACATACCACGGGTAACACGTCATCGTTTTTCTAACGTTTCATATGCCAAATTTCAAAGCGTCTCGTATTTCACTGGAAGAATTCAAATTGGCATGCATTATATCAAGAGACTTGTAAGATTCCATGTAGTGAAACATCTCATCTGTAAACAAACGTCTATCACTGGCCGTTGTACACTTACCTTTCATTATAATTCCTTTGTTCATCTAAGTTCATTTTTAATTTCGGGACGAAATTCTTTTAAGTTGGGGAGACTGTGACATCTCTTAATTTTGTTAACTTAGAAGTTAACTTTGTTAAATCTTAAAAGGGCCTTTTATGCCATTTTGAAACTTTGGGGTTTGTTATACTTAATAATTAATTTGGTGATTAACAAATTAATATAATAATAATAACATTATAAGTGTTATAATGTTTGCTTATTATTATAAAATTTAAGGTGTTAATAATCTTAAATAAAATAATAACTATTATTATTATTATAATGATGACCATATTAATAATAGTAATTGTAATAATATTAATAATAACAACATTAACAAAATTAATGATAACAATAATGGTAATAATACTAATCTATTAAACTTGTAAAAGTTAAAAACTTAAAGTAAATAAGTTAAGGGGTTAAGTTTGCCATTTTTTAAAACTTCAAAAGAAAGCTTTGTGCATAACATAATAAAGAACCAAACAGCAGGGACCATTTGTGTAAATAATGGAAACCAACCCCCCCCTTGTGCAACCCCGTATTTCCGGTCGCCGGCCGGCCAAGTCCGGCGCGGCGCCGGCCACCTTTAAATCCACCTTAAACCCTCAAAATTTGATGCCAAATCATCCCAAATCGTTTCGTGAACATGTTTCGAGCTTAAACGCACACTTTAATTGGGTTTAATCATCAGTTACATCATCAATCGAATGGATAACCGTTACACCTTAAAATCCATAGCCGTTTGGCCATTAAACGCTCATAATAATCTAATTAACTTCACCTAATCAACCGAATATCAATTCCTAAACCATTAGAACTCTCAATTTTACCTGAAACTCACCTATACATCGAGTTCGAAGCACCCTTCTAATCGCGACCTGCATCACTGTCGAAATCCATCTTCGGAGCATCTTCGAACACAATTGATAAAGGGCTTCTGTTCCTCATCAACCATGGAAGCTTTTTCATTCATTAATTGAACTATATCGACATGGTTATTACGGATTTTTGACTAGCCATCAGTCGCGGCTATCATCTTATGGTTCATTATCAATTCGAAAACAATCGTGTAAGTTATACATATCATTAAACTCGTTTCAACATCGGGAAACAAAGCCCCAATGTTAATTGGATTAAATCGTACGAATTGATGATCAATTTGGGTTTCAATCGATTCTAGGGTTCTAAAATGTTGGGGGTTCTGTTTATATGGTGTTTTAAAGAATTAAAACCAAGTGATACCAAGGCCACGGCCCTGGTTCACTGGTTAAGACACATACCTCCTATACGTGAGGTCCCGGGTTCGAACCCGGCAACCTCACGTAATTTTTTTTAAAGGTTTTCAGCCTTAAATTAATTATAGAAAATTCTTAAAAAAGATAAAAATAGTTCTTGCAAACTTTAAATTTTTTTATGAGCACCGAAGAATTTTCTGGATCTTTCTTTTTATTAATCTTAAGTAACTTTGTTTAAAACATTTTAACAAAGATGATTCTTGGTTAAATCCTATTAAAATAGGTTTCAACTAATAAATAATAAATTAATTTTGGTCCAAACGTTACTTTTAAAATCATGATTGTTTTTTTTAAAAAATATGTATTATTTAAATTTTTATATTTAAACTTTATTAGTTGTTACAAAAGGCTTTCTTTTAAATTAATTAAATATTTATTTATATATGGTTGGACTTAAAAATATTTATGAACACTTAATTCTTTAAAGAATTAAATTCATAATTGTAGTAATTATATATATTTTATAATTACTTAAAATATTTAAGAATATTATTTTATTATAAAATATATTTAGCTAATTAATATTTTGTTATTAATCAAAATGCTATTTTCTTATTATTCTTAGATAATTAAAAAGACTTAATTGTATATTAAACCTCATCATTATTATATTTAATTTCATTTTTAAAATACTTAAATACATATATAATTCTTCTAATGGGTTTAAAATGAGAATAATTATTCTATAAATTTATTTACTTGTCAAAACTCCTTAAAACTATCAAAACCCTAATCATTAATAGAACGTTAATCTTATTATTAACTTTAATCTTTACCTTGTAATATATATGTTAGGTGCCTTGTAATGGATACGTTGGTTTATCTTTTAATCTTTTATATCATCTTGAAATGCATATATCAATGTGAGTATTTCCATACCCCTTTTTGCTTATTTTCACACTAGGGGTGAAACATGTTAATTTATTATCATTGCACTTGTAAACTTATTTGAGACTTGTAATCTTTATGGCAATTCATCATGCAAAGTTGTGGTTAGTTGAACTTTTGTGGTTACCATGTTATGGCGTTATATGTATAATCATTAACTATTGCTAGCCCAGCGAAGTCATAGATCTATGGGCCAGACAAGCCTACTTTGGTTGATCCAAGTACACTTAGCTGATCGTATAATCTTGTAAACGTTTGAGACTTGTAAAACTTTGTCGAGGTTTGATTGTTGCATTGTTCATAACATCCCTAATCACTTTATTCACTAACTTATGACTTGAATTGCCATCTTTTATATAATATATGTATTAAAAACTATGGAATGCTCACCAATATTTTTATGTTGACCTTTTATTTTTAACATGTTTCAGGTATTCCTCAAGTTTGTGTTCTACTCTTTGAAGCTTATTACATCTAGGATTGGACCTAGAGATAAAATGGATGATCATGTTATTTGTAGCATTTGTACATGATGTATTCTTTGTTGAAACTTTTGCTTGTAATGTTACTAATGAAACTTATGAATAATACATTTGGAATTAATAAATAGCGTTATGTGGCTGTGAACAATCGTAACCCTCACATCTCGACGTTTCCGCCGTCAAGGTTGGGGTGTGACATGATATGAACAATGCTTCCCCAATGGGAGAAGTATCATGCTTTCAAGTGGATCAAAGGATGCGATTGAACCATGCGGTTGATCCATCCGCACGACTGAGTGTTCAGTCGTGCGACTGAGCCAATCTCATGTTACAATCATACGACTGATCCAGTCTCCTGGTTCAGTCGTGCGACTGAGTCATTCGCATGAAGTTATTCATGCGTATGGTCCATTCGTATGGGCCATTCGCATGAGAACTTCATTATGTTAAGTTTGAATGTATTCATTAATATAACATTATGTGTATCAATTCAAACAATCACAAACCTATTTAACCAATTCAACATCGACTCATTAATGAAATATTAGACATTATAAATCACAAACAACCAATATCATTTCATTAACATTCCAAACATTACATCAGTTTAAGACAAACAAAATCTATTACATTCATATCATGATCTAGGTACATACATGTATCAACAAACTCCCCCTTGGACCTAGATCTCTCTAATGTCTTGTTTTCTGCATTACCTCCTCATACTTCTTGTACTTATCCTCTCTTGTGACTCCTGCGTGAATCTCAAACGCAAAACAGAGTCTTATGACGTTCTGGAACTGGAGGACTTGTACTATATCCTGCGTGTCATCATTAGCTGACAAGTTGGTGAGCACATTGGGTCAAATACCCTGATGGTATCCATTTGGTCCTCTTTATTTAGCACTATGACCGCTTCTCCTGTTCTCCAATCATAGTACCACCACTTAAAGTGTGGAGTGAAGTCCTGTGGCATTTCCCTGAGAGGGATTCTTGACATCGTGCGCGGAGGACTCCACTTCAGCACTATCTTTGGCTTTCCAGTAATGGCATCAACTTCAGACCTTCTGATGTACCTTGTAGGTTGTTGGGGTCTGAAGTTAACCCACTTGGTGTGGTACTCTTTCCTCAGGGCAGCCTCAAACCAGCCTGACATCTTTCTTGGGTCAGCATACAACAGCTTCAGTTTGGCCAGCTGGTTGAGCTCAAAACCTGGTAGAGTCTTTAGATCATGTGGAAATCTAAAGTACTCTATGCCCTTCTCCCTCTTAACTGCATAGACATTTAGATCCTCAAAATATGCCCACGCTATAATCCTGCCCGACACCTTATGATGTTTCTTTACTCTGTAGAGTTTGGTGTAGACGTTCTGTTTAGGTGCAGCGCGTTGGGCTTGAACTTCCTCAAAACAAGCAGCCCACTCAGCCTTTCTGATATCAACATCATCGTTTGAGGCTTGGGCCTTTTCTGCTGTCTTCTCAGACTCCTGCTCCATCTTATCTAGCACCTCAAATGTATCACTGACAAGGGATTCACACAGATTGGGGACCACATTTCCCTCGTTGTCAGCATACTGAGGGTAGTGCTCTGTAGTGACATCTTCTATCTCTATTTCATCAACGTCGTTTAGCTCTTCGTCACTTGTAGAGTCACACGTTGGAGCATCCTTAACAATCTCATCGGGATTTAGCTTGAAGATCTCAGCTAGTTGCTCATTTGAAAGATCGTGAATTATTTCCCCCTCTTCAGGGGTATAACTCACAGATCTCCTGACGATCCCTTGCAGATCAAGAATCATAGTTAACTGAGTCTTGACCTGCTAAAGGGGAGCAACATCAAATTCATCCCTTTGATAGTTTGGATCTGTTTGATTTAAACAAGTAACACATCAACCATTAGTTAATAATCAAAATAGAAATGCATTAATCTTAATATAAACATCGAATACATAAGTTTAAATACATGATTCAAATACAAAAGTAATCAAATACATAGACATCTAATCATTACTTTTGTCTTGGATCGCTGGATCATCGCTTGGTGGGGCAGAGGAGGAAGCTCGTTGGTCTTGGTTCTTCTTTGATCTCCTTTCTTGACCTTGAGCAGAGGCAGATGCAGCTGCATCTCCTCCTTCTTCATCATCATCCTCATTCCTTTCCTCTGTCCTCTCTTCCTCAATCCCTTCATCGTCATCAGTCTCTTCATCATCGTCTTCATCCTCATCCTCATCATCATCATCACCATCATCACCATCTCCCTCTTTAATCTTCAGAGGCTCATCTTTAGATCCCTTAAGCTTGAGCATGATGGTATTCTTAGCATCCTCCAACTCCTCAATCTTCTTAGCAGATCTGACTCTGTGCTCTTGGAGTTGGGCGATCTCGTGGCTCTGAGCAGCCATTTGTTGGGCCTGCTCCTCGATCAGCCGAGCCTGCTCCGAGATCAGGTGTGACTGCGCAGCAGTGAGATCTGCCAGGTGACGGATCTGCGCTGTCTTCTCCTCATCAGCAGCTAACAAACGCATCACCATCCGGTTCAGCGCTGAAAGCTGTTCCTCTACCCCAATTGGAGGTAGAGGTGATCTGTATATATGTGAGGGATGTGATGAGGGTCCTGCTTGGTGGCTAGTGGTGGTGGTGGTGGTTGTGGTGAAGATGGGGTTGGGTCTGGATGATAGTGGAGGTGATGTGAGTGTGAATGATATGGTGGTGGTTGGCATATGTATAGTGGTGGGAGGTGTGGTGGTAGGAGTGGTAGCTGTGGTGGTGGATGGTGTGGCTGTAGAGGTGGTAGTAGTGGTGGCTGTGGCAGTGGCTGTAGAGGTGGTAGCTGAGGTGGTAATGAATGTGAGCCGACGCTTCTTCTTCTTCATACCGTGGGGCTGAGCCATCCTTTTCTTCCTCGATCCTGTCGAGGAGGATGCTCCCCCTAGAACACGGCTAGATGGCTCTGGAGCATAGCTGGGATCTGCAGCAGTCTCTCCCGAATCCCTGGGGCGTTCACCAACCGCCCGTAGTCCATGCTCTGTGGGAACAACCTTGCTTTCCACAGTCCTCGTCAATGGCTCCTCATCCGACTCTTCTTCCTCCTCACCAGGTATGAAGTCCTGGTGGAACCCAGCCGACTCAGCTATGTCGCCTGTGGGGGCAGATACTGGAGGTATAACGTCTGTAGCTGTGCCCCTCGGTGGAATAGGCATGTCATCTCCAGCATCCCCACTGTCATCATCATCTGAATCATGTGTGGGTAGAGCAATCTGCTCAACATCAGAATCAGTGTCGTCGTGGCGCCACTTCCTCTTAGCTGGCACCACATAGTCTTCCCGGGCCAGATGCCCAAACAATCTCCTGATAGGGGGTTTCACCTGCTTCCCCCTGTATACCTTCATCCTCCCCAAGGTGGTATCATCCATCACCTCAAGTACAACAGCATCATCCTTCTCCTTTGGCAGGGAGGGGAGCTTCTGGTCTATGATCATCTGCATAAATCTGGGGTACATACAGAAGCCCTCCTTCCCTTTCCCCTCAATGTTCTCTACCAAGTAGGTGAAGATCATCCTGGAGAAGCTGAACAGGTGGTTCAGCACCAACGCAACATAGGCGTTCTGGATCTGGTCGGATAACTCATCAAAACCTCCCTTCCTGGAAGCTATACACTTGAGCAGCACGTGAGCAAGATACTTAAAATGGGGACAGAGGTTGCTCTTGTTGAGCACCCCAGCATTGATGTCCCCAGAGTACTTGGCTCGAAGAAAACATCCTCTGACAGTGAGGGGGTGTAGTCTAGTCGGACAGTCAGCATCGTCCCCCAACTGTAACACGATCCTTAGATCCTCCTCTGTGATAGTTATAGCCTCTCCAAAGATGGTACTTCTGATGCAGTGAGGCTCAGAGGATCGATCAACTATCGCACCTTCCCAGAAGGCCTGCTGAATGGAACGATAAGGAGTACAGAGAGCAGATATCGCGTGTGCAATCCTCGACCTCCTTAGAAAGGTGATAATGCCAGAGAAATCTGCAGCATTTCTGGATGTCAGATCCAGATGAGCACAAATATTGTGCTTCGTACTCATAGTCCATCGACTCGCCATCTGTTACACAAACAAAGTAATCATTAGTACCCATTGGCTAAGAATGTCATGAAACACTTGGACTTGTAGAAAATTCTTTCTGTCATGCGAATGAGGTTGTGTGACTGAGATCAGTCGTGCGACTGAGCAGTGCGACTGGGATTCAGTCGTGCGAATGACCCCATACGTACGACTGAGTTGTGCGACTGAATTCATGCGTATGTAACCTCATGCGGTTACACCAATCGTGCGACTGAACTCATACGCATGGTTCAGTCATGCGTTTAAGCTATTCGCACCCTTCAGTCGTGCGACTAAAGTTCATCAACCTGTCCATTCGCATGTTGTACTGACTGTTCAATTCAAATTCAAATTTTCACCAATTTTGAGTTTTAGACTTCGTGTTCTGGTTCATTAGACTCGCAACCCATTCGTATAACACCTAACATCTTTAATTTCATTTGTTTGAGTCGTTTAGTTAGGTTATTTTGCCACATATGTCACGGTTTTCTAACGGGTCCGATTATCCAGATTAAGTGTCAAATTGAACGATTTGGTAAGGTTTCTTCATCGCAAATTACCTGTAGAATCAATGTAAATGGTCAGTATGCAAGAAACAGGGGTTTATAGAGATCAAACGAAATTTGGGCAGAGTGACTTTAGTCGTGCGATTTAGGGTTAATTTGAGAGTGGTGAGTCTCTGCGACCGACTCTCCCTCTATTTATACTAACCCTAAATTCAATCGTGCGACTGGGCTCATACGCACCTTTCAGTTGTGCGAGTGGGCCTCAGTCGTGCGATTGGTTCAGTCGCCCTTCTTCAGTCGTCCGACTGGAGCTCAGTTGTGCGACTAACTCATTCGTTCGCTCTTAAGCATTCGATTGGGCCAATCGTATGGGCCATTTGGTTGAATGGTCCATACTCATGGTCCATTCGTACGAATGGATCCCATTCGTATGATAAGTCCATACTAATGGTCCATTCGTGCGAATGGGTCATACTTATGAAATTTTTCTGCCATTTTGAACATTTAACATTTACACCCTTTTTAACTGTTGAAATTAACATTATGAGCATTTGATCATCTCAGACATGATCATTTTAACTTGAAAACTTTTGATCACCTCAGACGTGATCATTTTAAACAATTTGTCACCTCAGACGTGACCCATTTATCCTTTGAAAACACATGTGGTCATCTCAGACATGACCCTTTTTGGTGAGTTAATCCCATACTGAATTTCATGATATAGTCCGACAAACAAACAGAAATGACTAAGTAACTAGAAAATCAAACTAAAGTATAGAAATTAAACTTGTTTTTGACTTTTTGTGAGAGATAAACCCTAAGATAGACATCTACTGGATTTGGTTCCGGAATAGGCAGCTTCTATTCAGTTCGACCATACCTGGACCAATTCAATTTTGGAATCATACAGGTAAGTCAAATCATTTGGGACTTGTTATCAAAACCTTTTGGTGCTCAATTCTTGGTTTTCATCCAGAGTCATTTAGCAAATGTAGGAAATCATACTGGTACTATTAGATTTTCACATTGATTTGAACTTTCAAGAATTGCAGCCACAATGATTGTCAGTATATTTGTCCTCTTAAATCCATACATAGACTTTTGACACAGATTGGTGATTGTTTAAGGTTTAATTATTTCAACCAACATTTGTGGATCCCACACTTATATGGTAATCAACCTTCCTCAGGCGATTTTGAGCGGTCTACGGGTATTTTTACAAGAAGAGACTACTCTTAGAGCTTTCAAAGAGAAACCAATCCTCAGGTCAGTGCCATCGCACAGCAGAGAGGCGGCAAACAACAATGAATTCTAGAATATCTAGGTTATGCTTATCCTCAGGTCAGTGCCATCGCACAGCAGAGAGGCACACAACCTATCTTCTTGTTAGAGTAGCTTAATTTTCTTTTGCACAGAATGCACCAACAACATAAGTCATTAGCTTGATAGCATTTGTCTTTCATTTTTTCGTGCTTTGCTCTATTTATGGTCATCCGCACACATTTGTGGCGTTTACATGCTCATTACCCCTTATTGGAATATTGTTGATTGTGTTAACCAGTGACAAGATGGGAGCCCATAGTCAGTTGAACAACTTAGTTTGATCTTGAGATCACCAGTCAGGTCTAATCATCTATTGTGTTGAATCTACCGACATATCATCTGTGGTCTAGCAACCTCTAGGTCTACTTTCGTTGTGTTACCTTAGTAGTTACCAGTTTTTCTATCATCTTTCCTTTTATATTGCTCAGACTACACAGACTTATACTTTGACTTTTGTATCTTTTCTAAATTAAATTTTAAAGTCCCTTTTGATTTGTTCCTATGTACTATCATTTTCCAAAGTGTTTGAATCGGTATCACAGATACGGTTTACCTTATATCAGCTATCCACTCCTTCTCTCTCGTTTTTTTTAATGTTACTGGCTGACTTATTCTCCCCCTAAAATTCTAAAATCATAACTGGTTTAATTATTTTAGGATTTTAATAGACAGCTAAATAACATGAGTTTAATTTAAACAGAAAATAGAATACATAAAGAAAATAAAAAAGAAAAAATTAAATACACTGCATCGGACTACACATGATCATCTTCAGGAATAACATCACTTTTCTTTTTAACGCCGTTGACCTCTAACAAATATAGAAAACGTGGTTTGTCAAAAGCTTTTGTATAGAGGTCAGCGCGTTGAAAATCAGTATTAATTTTTACCACATTGATTAAGTTCGTCTCTTATATAATGGTATTTAATACCGATGTGTTTGGTCTTTGGATGTTGTACCGGATTTTTAGTTACTGCAATTGCAGCAGAGTTATCAACAAAGATAGGAGTAGAAGAGAACTTTAAACCGTAATCCCACATTTGCTGTTGAATCCAGATGATTTGTGAACAGCAACTTGCAGCAGCAACGTATTCGGCTTCACAGGTTGACAATGCAACCGAGGTCTGCTTCTTACACTGCAAGGTAACTAATCTCCTCCCAAAGAATTGACACCCTGCTGATGTAGACTTGTAGTTCATCTTGCAGCCCCCGTAATCCGAGTCACTATACGCCATGAGCTCAAAGTCATCATCATGAAGATACCACAACCTAAGTGTGGGTGTACCCTTCAGATAACGAAATATCCTCTTGACCCCGATCAGATGGTTAACCTTAGCTTAGCCTGATATCTAGAACATAAACATGTAGCTTACATGATATCAGGTCTTGAGGCAGTGAGGTACATGAGAGAGCCAATCATTCCTCGGTACATTGTGGCATCTACCAGATCTCCATTTTCGTCAGGTGCTATATCATGATTTGTAGCAAGTGGAGTCCCAGCTGCAGAAGCATTCTCCATGTCAAACCGACTGAGAATGTCTCCCACATACTTGGTCTGATGTAGAAAGATCCCTTTTGATGTCTGATCCACCTGTAACCCGAGAAAGAATTTCATCTCCCCCATAGCACTCATCTCAAACTCTTTCTTCATAACTGCTTCAAACTCTTTGCATAATTCTTCGTTCTTTGAACCGAAGATTATGTCATCGACATAGATATGTACTAGCAGTAGGTCTCCATCTTTTTCTTTGATAAACAGAGTGCAGTCAATGACTCCCCTGCGAAAGCCGTGTTTCACAAGATGAGTCGAGAGTTTCTCATACCAGGCCCTTGGAGCTTGATGAAGCCCATATAACGCCTTGTCGAGTTTGTAAACTCTGTCCCGATGATAAGGATCTTCAAATCCCTCGGGTTGACTGACATAAACTGTCTCTCGAATTTCCCCATGAAGGAATGCACTCTTCACATCTAATTGGTAGACTTTAATCTTCATATATGATGCATAGGCAAGGAAGATACGGATGGCTTCCATCCTTGCCACGGGTGCAAACACTTCATTGTAGTCAATCCCCTCGACTTGGCGAAATCCCTGAACCACCAGTCGAGCCTTGTTCCTGATAATGACCCCTTGGTTATCCTTCTTGCATTTCAAGACCCATTTGGTGCCAATGACCTTAGCACCTTTAGGTCTATCTACCAGAGTCCATACACCTAACTTCTTAAACTGAAGAAGTTCTTCTTGCATGGCACTCACCCATGCCTCATCGTTTAGTGCTTCAATGACGTATTTTGGCTCAAACTGCGAGACAAAACACCGATAAGCACCATCATGAATGTATCCTTTTTCAATAACCGATGCATAATCAACTGAGTACAGCTGATTTCTGGTTTGCACTCCTGATCTGACATCCCCAATGACATTGTCTAGGGGATGATAAACATTTAGACGTGATCCTGGAGTAGTAGGAACAGCTACCTCAGAGCCAAGATTATGAACATTTGGTTCTGCATCTGAGGTGGAAGGAGTTTGAGGTTCCGAAGTTGAAGGTGCATCACTGTTAGATGCTTGTGGACTTGCAGGAACTGGAACCTGTTCCTCCTGATTGTTCTGGTCATCTTCTTCAGCTTCATCTTCTGAGGAGGAGTCACTGTCGTCGACTACTCCCCCTGAGTGATTAGATGATTCTCCCTGTGAGCTCGATGATGTTGAATCAAGAGATGGTGTATTCAAGATGTCATACATCATCCGTGTGGCTAACTCGTCATCTGAAGGAGAGATAGGGATGTTGAAGGACTTGAAGAATCCATCATAGTCGAAAAAGTAGGCGGGTCCTTTGCCAGTAGGTGGTGTGGTATATCTCTGAACATCAACATTACACCACACTTCTACTAAACCCGTTGAGTTGTTGTAAACTCTCTTGTTCGATATGTTGTATCCTAGGAAGATCCCTTCATCAGCCTTCTCGCTGAATTTACCTTCTTGAGTCTTCTTCAGAAGTGTGCACGGCGCGCCAAATGGTTCGAGATACTCCAGATTCGGTTTACGTCGTTGTAGTAGCTCGCAACATGTCTTTCCGTGGCGCTTGACTATCAGAACTCGATTCAGTGTATAACATGCATTTGCTACTGCCTCATTCTAGAATTGAATGGGCATCTGCCAGCATTGTCTGTGCTGTCTCTATCAAGCTTCTATTCTTTCTCTCAGCAACACCATTCATCTGAGGAGTGTAGGCAGAAGTGAATTGATGCACAATACCCTTTTCCTTGCAGTAAGCCTCCATCCACTGATTCTTGAATTCAGTCTCGTTGTCTGAGCGTACTTGTCTCACCTTCAGCTTGTAGAGAGATTCCAGTGTGGTTACTAACTCCTTGAATGACTCAAATGTTTCTGATTTGGACTTCAAAAACATTACCCAAGAGAATCTTGAGTAGTCATCAGTAACCACAAAACAGTACAAGTCGCCTGCAATGCTCTTTGTACTGACTGGACCAAACAGATCCATGTGAAGAAGTTCATGAGGAAGTTCTATTAAATGAACTTTCTTTTCCTTATGAGACTTCTTCGTCTGTTTGCCTTTCTTGCAAGCTACACAAAAATCCGGAAGTTGGAAATTTTTGACGTTAACTCCTCTCACAAGATCTTTCTGGATCAAGTGATTCATCTTCTGTTGATTAATGTGTCCCATTCTCCTATGCCAGGAGATAGAGTCCTTCTCAGTTGCTTTTGATAGAAAGCACTGAACTTCATGATCCGTTGTAGAAGCCGTTGAGAGATCCAAAACATAAAGGTCTTTATATCTTGAAGCTGTCATCAAAACTTGGTCCTCCGGAATCACATAGTCTTTCTTTAGGACATAACACTTCTTGTTGTCGAATATGACTTTAAAACCTTTGTCACATATTTGGGAAACAGAAAGTAAGTTGTTTTGAAGTTGAACGTAGTTCACCTTATCAAACTTAACTTTCTGATTTCCTACTTCTCCCTGAGCAGTAATATAGCCTCCTTTGTTACCAGCAAACGAAACATGCCCTCCTTTTATTTGTTTGACATTTGATAAAAGAGCCCTGTTTCCTGTCATGTGCCTGGATGCGCCGCTGTCTACAATCCACGTGTTGGTTTCAGCACTGTAGCGAACACCCTGCACATACAAAGTAAAACATTAGTTTAGGTTAGGAACCCAAGCCTTTACTGGCTTTGGTTTCCCAGAGGCATCACACATCATGAATTCAACCCATTGACCCTTAGAAGGTGAGGGTAGCTCAGGTGCCTTCTTGTCATCATTATCAAACACGCAGGATGACTTTTCTTTCCATAAGCCAGATTTGTGCAATGCCTATTTGTGATAAACAGTCGACTGGCTAATGGGTTGAACTTTGGGTTCACTAGTTCTTCTAGGTGGAGTTAAAGAACTCCTCTTAGAAGACCTAGGTTTTGAATCCTGAAGTTCAATCTTCTTCCTAGGTGTCTGATAGTAAGGACAAAAGGAAGCAATGTGTCCACACTCTCCACAGTTGTAGCATGACCTGCTATCAACTTTATGATTAAACTTTCTTTGTGGAGATGTGTGTGACACCCTAGTAACATCACTTAGTTTGGGTTTTGACTCTGTTTCTTTTGATGTTTTCTCTGGTTTGACAAAATTAATTGTTTTAACATTTTTAACATCTTTTTCTTTTTGGTTAACTGGTTTTTGACATGAAACCTGTGAAAGATTAACATTAACAGTCCTTTTAGGTTCAGATTTGACTTTGTTTGACCCTGACTTTATATTATCCTTTTCAAATTCTTTTTCCAGATTAACACAAGGCATTTTACCCTTTGCCTTTGAAGTGGCCTCCTTTTGTTTTGTTCCAGATTCTGTTGATGCATGTATGTCCCTAGATCATGATATGAAATGTAATAGATCTTGTTTGTCTGATTATGATGTAATGTGAAGTGATTAATGAAATGATATGGATTGTTTGTGATTTGTTATGTCTAATATTTCATTAATGAGTCGATATTGAATTGGTTAATTAGGTTGTGATTGTTTGAATGGTTACACATAATGTTATATTAATGAATACATTCAACTTGTTAGGACCTGGTATTTGAACGAAATACCTAGTGATTAGCGTGTAAACCAGATCAAATAGTGCGGAATCCTATTTGATTGGCGATCCAATCAGTGAGAACACACGAAGAATCAATCAAGAATTGAATCTAACGTTAGAAGTCGATTGGGAATCGATCTAATGTGTTCTGTGAACTTGGAGAACGATTTGGGAGGCTTCTGGACGGCTAGGTTACGTCTGGAATCGTAATGGTATGAATGCTCCCGTTTTTCCACGAATTGGGTCTATTTATAGGTTAGTGTTGTTCATTCGTGCGACTGGACCATAAGTATGGTTCAGTCGTGCGATTGAACCATGCGGTTGATTCATCCGCACGACTGAGAGTTCAGTCGTGCGACTGAGCCAATCTTATGTTACAATCATACGACTGATCCAGTCTCCTGGTTCAGTCGTGCGACTGAGTCAATCGTATGAAGTTGTTCATGCGTGTGGTCCATTCGCATGGGCCATTCGCATGAGAACTTCATTAAGTTAAGTTTGCATGTTTAATTAATATAACTTGATGTGTAACCATTCAAACAATCATAAACCCAATTAACCAATTCAACATCGACTCATTAATGAAATATTAGACATTACAAATCACAAACAATCCATATCATTTCATTAATCATTTCATATTACATCATAATCAGACAAACAAGATCTATTACATTACAAATCATGATCTAGGGACATACATGCATCAACAAACTCCCCCTTGGATCTAGATCTTTTAATCTCTTGTTTTCTGCATAACCTCCTTGTATCTCTTGTACTTCTCCTCTTTGGTGACTCCCGCGTGAATCTCAAACGCGAAGCAGAGTCGTATAACATTTTGGAACTGGAGGGCTTGTACAATGTCCTGCGTGTCATAGAACAGTGGCCACTTGTATAGCGTATAGACATCATTTGCCGACAAGTTAGTAAGCCACATCGGGTCGAATACCCTGATCGTATCCATTTGTCCCTCTTTGCTTAGGACTATGACCGCTTCAGCTGTTCTCCAATCATAGTACCACCACTTAAAGTGTGGAGTGAAGTCCTGTGGCATTTCCCGGAGTGGGATTCTCGACATTGTGCGCGGAGGACTCCACTTCAACACTATCTTTGGCTTTCTAGTAATGGCATCAACTTCAGACCTTCTGATATACCTTGTAGGCTGTTGGGGTCTGAAGTTAACCCATCTGGTGTGGTACTCCTTCTTTAGGGCAGCCTCGAACCAGCCTGACATCTTCCTCGGGTCAGCATACAAAAGCTTTAGCTTAGCCAGCTGGTTGAGCTCAAAACCTGGTAGAGTCTTCAGATCATGTGGGAATCTGAAGTACTCTATGCCCTGTTCCCTCTTAACTGCATAAGCATTAAGATCATCAAAATACGCCCATGCTATAATCATGCCAGACACCTTGTGATGTTTCTTGACTCTGTAGAGTTTGGTGTAGGCATCATTCTTTGGTGCAGCACGTTGGGCTCTAACTTCTTCAAAACATGCAGCCCACTCAGCCTTTCGAATGTCGACATCATCATTTGAGGCTTGGGCTGTTCCTTCTGCTTTCTCTGTTTCTTGCTCCATCTTGTTCAACACCTCAAAAGTATCACTGACGAGGGATTCACCCAGATTGGGGACCATATTACCCTCATTGTCAGCGTACTAAGGGTACTCCTCTGCGGTGATATCTTCGATCTCGACTTCATCAACATCGTTGAGCTCTTCATCACTAGTCGAATCGCATGTAGGAGCATCTTTCACTATCTCATCCGGATTTAACTTGAAAATCTCTGCGAGTTGCTCGTTTGATAGGTCATGAATTATTTCCCCTTCTTCAGGGTATAACTCACAGACCTCCTAACGATCCCTTGCAGATCAAGAATCATTGTTAGTTGAGTCTTGACCTGTTGAAGGGGAGCAGCATCAAACTCATCTCTTTGATAATTTGGATCTGTTTGATTTAAACATTCAACACATAAATCATTAGTAATTAATCAAGCAGAAATGCATTAACTTAATATAAACATTCAATACATTGTTTTCAATACAGAATTCAAATACAAAAGTAAGTAAATACATAAACATCTAGTCTTTACTTTTATCCTGTATCATAGTCTCGTCACTTGGAGGAGCAGAGGTGGAGGTTGATTGGTCCTGTCTGTTCTTTGACCTCCTCTCGTAACCTGAAGCAGAGGCCGATGCAGCTGCATCCCCTCCTTCTGCTTCATCATCATCGTCCTTCCCCTCTGTCCTATCTCCTTTAGTTTCCTCCTCATCCTCTGTATCATCCTCTTCATCCTCATCATCATCTTCATCCTCATCATCATCTTCATCCTCATCATCACCATCATCTCCATCTCCTTCCTTGATCTTTAAGGGCTCGTCCTTTGATCCCTTGAGCCGCAGCATGATGGTCTTGTTGGTGGTCTCCAACTCCTCTATCCTTTTAGCTGATTGGGCATGCTGCTCCCGGAGTTGGGACATCTCTACGCGCTGTGCATCCATCAGCTGGGCCTGCTGCTCTATTACTCGAGCCTGCTCTGCCATCTGATGAGATTGTGCAGCAGTCAGGTCGGCAAGCTGGCGGATCTAGGCAGCTTTCTCCTCATCTACAGCTAGTAAGCGCATCACCATCCTGTTGAGCACTGACAGCTGTTCCTCTACCCCGATTGGGGGTAGAGGTGATCCATAAGTGTGTGAGGGATGGGCTGACGGTCCTGCCTGGTGTGAGGTGGTGGTAGTGGTGGCTGTAGTGAAGATAGGTCGGTGAAATGGTGGGGGTGATGTGGGAGTAAAGGATATGGTGGTGGATGGAATCTGTACTGAGGTGGGAGGTATGGTGGTGGCTGTGGTAGCTGTGGTGGATGTGGTGGCTGTGGTGGTGGATGGTATAGCTGTGGAGGTGGTAGTGGTGGCTGTGGTGGTGGAAGTAGAGGCTATAGTGGTAACAAAGGTCAACCGACGCTTCTTCTTCTTCTGACCATGGGGCTGAGCCATCCTCTTTCTCCTCGTCCCTGTTGAGGTGGATGCTCCCCCTACAACCCTGCCTGCTGACCCCGGTGCATAGCTTGGGTCAGTATCAATCTCTCCAGAGTCTCTCGGGTGTTCACCAACCACCCTTAGCCCATGTTCTGTGGGAACAACTTTGCTTCCCACAGTTCGCGTTAAGGACTCCTCATCAGACTCCTCCTCCTCCTCAGCACCATGAATAAAATCCTGATGAAATCCAGCTGACTCGGTAACATCTCCAGCCGGGGCAGACACTGGGGGTATAACATCAGACACAGTGCCTCTCGGTGGAGCAGGCATATCATCCCCAGCGTCCCCACTATCATCATCGTCAGAGTCTTGCTCTGGGAGTAGCAGCCTCTCATCATCAGAGTTACTGTCCTCATGACGCCATTTGCGCCTGCCCGGGGCCACATATCTCTCGTTGGCCAGGTGGCCAATCAATCTCTTAACTTGGGGCTTCACCTGCTTCCCCCTATAAACCCTCATCCGACCCAGAGTCGTATCATCCATGATCTCCAGTGCAACTGCATCATGACTCTCTTTGGGCAGATGTGGCAGCTTCTCGTTGAAGATGAGCTGTAAAAACCTGGGGTACATACAAAACCCCTCCTTTCCCTTTGCCTTCAAGTTTTCCACCAGATAGGAGAAAATCATACTAGAAAAGCTGAAGGGGTGGTTCAGCACCAGTGCCACGTAGGCATTTTGGATCTGCTCTGAGAGGTCGTCGAACCCACCCCTCCTCGAAGCAACGCACTTAAGGATCACATGAGCTAAGTACTTGTACTGGGGGCACAGGTTGCTCTTGTTGAGCACACCTGAGTTTATGTCCCCAACGTACTTGATCCTCAGAAAGCATCCTCTCACGGTCAGTGGATGTAATCTGGTAGGATGATCAGTATCATCTCTAAACTCTAGAACCATCTGGATGTCAGCAGCAGTGACCTCAATATCATGACCCAGAATAGAGCTCCGAATACTGTAGGGCTCACGAGAGCGATCCACAGAGGCATTCTCCCAGAATGCCTGGTGTAGTGATCTGTAGGGCGTGCAAGGAGTAGAGATAGCCTTATGGATCCGGGAACGCCTGAGGAAAGCTATAATATCGGTGAACTCGGCCCCGTTCCTAGTAGTATGATCCAAGTGAGCACAGATGTTGTGCTTTGGATTTATGGACCATCTCTCAGCCATTATCCTGAAAACACATGACATAGAACTATTAGTGCATAATACATTAAAATTCTGTTCTAAGTGTAATGTTGAAATTCATTCTGATTCATTCGTGCGAATGAATCATGCGACTGAAGTCAGTCGGCTGTCCTTTCATGCGACTGAGCTCATTCGGGTGAATGAGACATGCGACTGAATTCAATCTGCTGACTGAGTCTGCGATTGGCTCAGTCGGCCGACTGAGCTCATTTGCATGCTTCATTCGGGCGATTGACCAAATCGCAGGTTTCAATCGTGCGATTGGAGTTCATCCGGGCGACCAGTCGCCTGTCCTACAGTTCAGTCGCCATCCGTTCGAATCTTTATCAAAACAGGTGTTTTAACATGGATAACCGGTTCAATAGACTCGCATTCTTGTTACTAATAACCTATTAAATTTAATTTTAACATTTTGCATAGTTTAAGTAGGTTATTAGGTCAAGTTCAGTCCGCTTCTTGGTTTTCATTCGAATAACCTAAATTAGGGTTTAAATCCTTCAGTTTTCGGTAAGATGGAACTTCAAACTACCTGTATAATCAATAATGAGAGTTAGTGGATCAGAATCAAGATGAAAACAAGGTCTACTGAAATTTTGGCAAAGTAACGGTACGGTGTGCGATTTGAGAGCGATTGGGGTGTGATGAATGAAATGCGATCGACTGTGCCCTTTAAATACTGAAGCTGAGTTCAATCGGCCGATTGGCCTCATTCGCTCAGTTCATTCGAGCGACTGAGGCTCAATCGTGCGATTGGCCCAGTCAGTCGCATGCTGTTGACCGACTGAGGTTCAGTCGGTCGACTGACTCAATCGTACCTTTCATTCGCATGTTCAGTTGACCGAATGAGTCTCAGTCGGTCGACTGACTCATTCGTCCCCTTCCAATTGGTCGAATGGGTCATTCTGATAAGCCATTCGTGTGAATTGCTCAATCTCATGTCCATTCGTGCGAATGGGAGCCATTCGCATGGTTGGTCCATTCTCATGGTCCAATCGTGCGAATGGGTCACACTTAGTTAATCTTCTGCCATTTTTACCAATTTACTTTTAAAACCCTTTTAACTTTTGAAATTTACGTTATGAGCTTTTGATCATCTCAGACATGATCATTTTAATTTGAAAACTTTTTGATCACCTCAGACGTGATCTTTTTAAGCAATTTAGTCACCTCAGACGTGACCCTTTTAAACAATTTAGTCACCTCAGACGTGACCCTTTTAAACATTTAAAGCACATGTGGTCATCTCAGACATGACCCTTTTAGTGAGTTGATTCCTTACTGATATTCCTGATGTAGTCCGACAAACTAACAAACTAAAACGACTAACTAACTTAGAAAATTTAAACTAAATACTCAAAACAAGACTTGTTTTTGGCTTTTTGTGAGAGATAAATCCTAAGATGGACATCTACGGGATTTGATTCCGGAATAGACAGCTTCAACTTGGATTGACCACACCTGGACCAATTCAATTTCGGAATCATACAGGCAAGTCAAATCATTTGGGACTTTTTATCAAAATCTTTTGATGCTCAATTTTTGGTGTTCATCTAGAGTCATTAGCAACTTTAGGGAAGCATACTGGAACTCTTAGATTTTCATATTGATTTGAACTTTCGGGAATTGCAGCCACAATGATTGTCAATATATTTGTCCACTTAAATCCATACACAGACTTTTGACACAGACTGGTGATTGTTTTAGGTTTAATTATTTCAACTAACATTTGTGGATCCCACACTTATATGGTAATCTACATTCCTCAGGAGCTTTTGAGCGGTATACGGGTATTATTACAAGAAGAGACTATTCTTAGAGCTTTCAAAGAGAAGCCAGTCCTCAGGTCAGTGCCATCGCACAGCAGAGAGGCGGCAAACAACAATGAATTCTAGAATATCTAGGTTATGCTTATCCTCAGGTCAGTGCCATCGCACAGCAAAGAGGCACACAACCTATCTCCTTGTTAGAGCAGCTTATTTTATTTTGCACAAAAAGCACCAACAACATAAGTCATTAGCTTTATAGCATTTGTCTTTCATTTTTTCTTGCTTTGCTCTAATAATGGTCATCCGCACACATTTGTGGCGTTTACATGCTCATTACCCCTTATTGGAATATTGTTGATTGTGTTAACCAGTGATAAGATGGAATCCCACAGTCAGTTGAACAACTTAGTTTGATCTTGAGATCACCAGTCAGGTCTAATCATCTATTGTGTTGAATCTACCGACATATCATTTGTGGTCTAGCAACCTCTAGGTCTACTTTCTTTGTGTTACCTTAGGAGTTACCAGTTTTTCTATCATCTTCCCTTTTATATTGCTTAGACTACACAAACTTATACTTTGAATTTTTGCATCTTTTCTAAAATTAACTTTTAAAGTCCCTCTTGATTTGTTCCTGTGTACTATCATTTTCCAAAGGGTTTGAATCGGTATCACAGATACAATCTACCTTATATCAGCTGTCCACTCCTTCTCTCTCTTTTTTTTATTATTATATATATATATATATATATATATATATATATATATATATATATATATATATATATATATATATATATATATATTATATATATATATATATATATATATATATAATGTTACTTGCTGACATATTCTCCCCCTAAAATACTAAAATCATTACTGGTTTAATTATTTTAGGATTTTAATAAACAGCAAAATAACATGAGTTTAATTTAAACAGACGAAAATAAAAAATAAAATAAAATAAAAAAACTTTAACTAAACTACATCGGACTACACATTATCATCATCAGGAATAACCTCACTTTTCTTTTTAACGCCGTTGACCTCTAGCAAATATTGAAAACGTGGTTTATCAAAGGCTTTAGTATAGAGGTCTGCGCGTTGAAAATCAGTATTAATTATTACCACATCAATTAAGTTCTTTTCAAAACAGTCTCTTATGAAATGGTATTTAATACCGATATGTTTGGTCTTAGGATGTTGGACCGGATTTTTAGTTACTGCAATTGCAGCAGAGTTATCAACAAAAATAGGAGTAGAAGAGAACTTTAAACCGTAATCCCGCATTTGCTGTTGAATCCAGATGATTTGTGAACAGCAACTTGCAGCAGCAACATATTCAGCTTCACAGGTTGACAATGCAACCAATGTCTGCTTCTTACACTACCAGGTAACTAGTCTTCTCCCAAAGAATTGACACCCTGCTGATGTAGACTTGTAGTTCATCTTGCAGCCCCCGTAATCCGAGTCACTATACGCGGTAAGCTCAAAGTCATCATCATGAGGATACCACAACCCAAGTGTGGGTGTACCCTTCAGATAACGAAAAATCCTCTTGACCCCAATCAGATGGTTGACCTTAGGTTTAGCCTGATATCTTGAACATAGACATGTAGCATACATGATATCAGGTCTTGAGGCAGTGAGATACATGAGATCCAATCATTCCTCGGTACATCGTGGCATCTACAAGATCTCCATTTTCATCAGGTGCTATGTCGTGATTCGTAGCAAGTGAGTCCCAGCAACAGAAGCATTCTCCATGTCAAAGCGATTGAGAATGTCTCCCACATATTTGGTCTGATGTAGAAAGATCCCATTTGGTGTTTGATCCACCTGTAACCCGAGAAAGAACTTCATCTCCCCCATAGCACTCATCTCAAACTCTTTCTTCATAACTGCTTCAAATTCTTTGCATAACTCTTCGTTCTTTGAACCGAAGATTATGTCATCAACATAGATCTGTACGAGCAGTAGGTCGCCATCTTTTTCCTTAATAAACAGCGTGCAGTCAATGACTCCCCTGCGAAGGCCGTGTTTCACAAGATGAGTCGAGAGTTTCTCATACCAAGCTCTTGGAGCTTGATGAAGCCCGTACAAAGCCTTGTCGAGCTTGTAAACTCTATCCCGATGATAAGGATCTTCAAATCCCTCGGGTTGACTAACATAGACTGTGTCTCTGATTTTCCCATGAAGGAATGCACTTTTCACATCTAATTGGTAGACTTTAATCTTCATGTACGATGCATAGGCAAGGAATATACGAATGGCTTCCATCCTTGCCACGGGTGCAAACACCTCATTGTAGTCAATCCCCTCGACTTGGCGAAAACCCTAAACCACCAATCGAGCTTTGTTCCTGATAATGACCCCTTGGTCATCCTTCTTGCATTTCTGGACCCATTTGGTGCCAATAACTTTAGCACCTTTAGGTCTATCAACCAGAATCCATACACCTAACTTCTTGAACTGAAGAAGTTCTTCTTGCATGGCACTCACCCACGTCTCATCATTTAGTGCATCACTGACATACTCTGGCTCAAACTACGAGACAAAACACCGATAAGAACCATCATGAATGTAACCCTTCTCCATAACCGAGGCGTAATCAACTGAATATAGCTGATTTCGGGTTTGTACTCCTGATCTGACATCCCCAATGACATTGTCTAGGGGATGATAGACGTTTAGTCGTGATCCTGGAGTAGTAGGAACAACTACCTCAGAGCCAAGATTATGAACATTTGGTTCTGCATCTGAGGTAGTTGGAGTTTGAGGTTCTGAAGTCGAAGGTGCATCACTGGTAGATGCTTGTGGACTTTCAGGAACTGGAACCTGTTCCTCCTGATTGTTCTGGTCATTTTCTTCAGCTTCATCTTCAGATGAGGAGTCACTGTCATCGACTACTCCCCCTGACTGAGTAGATGATTCTCCCTGTGAGCTAGATGGTGTATTCAAAATATCATACATCATTCTAGTAGCTAAATCGTCATCCGAGGGAGAGAGAGGGATGTTGAAGGACTTGAAGAATCCATCATAGTCGAAGAAGTAGGCGGGTCCTTTGCCAGTAGGTGGTGTGGTATATCTCTGAACGACAACATTACACCACACTTCTACAAGACCCGTTGAGTTGTTGTAAACTCGCTTGTTTGGTATGTTGTATCCTAGAAAGATTCCTTCATCCACCTTCTCGCTGAATTTGCCTTCTTGTGTCTTCTTCAGAAGTGTGCACGGCGCGCCAAAAGGTTCAAGATACTCCAAATTCGGTTTGCGTCTCTGTAGTAGCTCGTAACATGTCTTTCCGTGGCGCTTGACTATCAGTACTCGATTCAGTGTATAACATGCATTCGCCACTGCCTCATTCCACTGGATAGGCAGTTTCGAGTCTGCCAGCATAGTCCGTGCTATCTCTATCAAGCTTCTGTTCTTTCTCTCAGCAACGCCATTCATCTGAGGCGTGTAGGCAGAAGTGAATTGATGCACAATTCCCTTTTCCTTGCAGTATGCCTCCATCCACTGGTTCTTGAATTATGTCCCGTTGTCTGAGCGTACTTGTCTAACCTTCAGCTTGTAAAGAGATTCCAGTGTGGTTACTAACTCCTTGAATGACTAAAATGTTTCTAATTTGGATTTCAGAAACATTACCCAAGTGAACCTTGAGTAGTCATCAGTGACCACAAAACAATACAAGTCTCCTGCAAAGCTCTTTGTACTGTCTGGACCAAACAGATCCATGTGAAGAAGTTCAAGAGGAAGTTCTATTGAATGAACTTTCTTTTCCTTATGAGACTTCTTCGTCTGTTTGCCTTTCTTGCAAGCTACACAAAAGTCAGGAAGCTGGAAGTTCTTGACATTAACTCCTCTCACCAGATCCTTCTGAATCAAGTGATTCATCTTCCTTTGACTAATGTGTCCCATTCTCCTATGCCAGGAGATGGAATCCTTCTCAGTAGCTTTAGATAGAAAGCACTGAACCTCACGATCCGTTGTAGCAGTTGTTGACAGATCCAAGACATAAAGGTCTTTATATCTTGAAGCAGTCATCAGAACTTGGTCCTCTGGGATCATGTAGTCTTTCTTCAGCACGTAACACTTCTTGTTGTCGAAGATGACCTTAAATCCTTTATCACAGATTTGGGAAACCGAAAGCAAGTTATTTTGAAGTTGTTGAACATAGTTCACCTTATCAAACTTAACTTTCTGATTCCCCACTTCTCCCTGAGCTGTGATATAGCCTCCCTTGTTTCCAGCAAATGAAACATGCCCTCCTTTTATTTGCTTGACATTTGATAAAAGGGCCCTATCATGTGCCTGGATGCTCCGCTGTCTACAATCCACGTGTTAGTCTCAGCACTGTATCGAACACCCTGCACATACAAAGTAAATAATTAGTTTAGGTTAGGAACCCAAGCCTTTACTGGCTTGGGTTTCCCAGAGGCATCACACATCATAAATTCCACCCATTGACCCTTAGAGGGTGAGGGTAGCTCAGGTTCCTTCTTGTCATCAGTATCAGACACGCAGGATGACTTCTCTTTCCATAAGCCAGATTTGTGCAAGGCCTGTTTATGATAAACAGTCGACTGGCTTACAGGTTGAACTTTAGGTTCACTAGTTCTTCTAGGTGGAGTCAGAGAACTCCTCTTAGAAGACCTAGGCTTTGAATCCTGAAGTTCAATCTTCTTCCTAGGTGTCTGATAGAAAGGACAATAGAAAGCAATGTGTCCACATTCTCCACAGTTGTAGCACAACCTGCTATCAACTTTATGATTAAACTTTCTTTGTGGAGAAGTGTGTGACACTCTAGTAACATCACTCACTTTAGGTTTTGACTCTGGTTCTTTTGATGTTTTCTCTGGTTTAACAAAGTTAACTGTTTTAACCTGTTTAATATCTTTCTCTTTTTGGTTAAATGGTTTATGACTTGTAGCATGTGTAAGATTAACATTTGAAGTCTTTTTAGGTTCTGATTTGACTTTGTTTGACCCTGACTTTAAGTTAACTTTTTCAAATTCCTTTTCCAGATTAACACAAGGCAATTTACCCTTTGCCTTTGAAGTGGCCTCCTTTTGCTTGTTTCCAGATTCAATAGATGAACATGAAGAATCTGGATCACTAACAAGAGGAGTAGACACCACATGATCCTTGATGGGGTTATTGTTTACTGGTCTAGTCTTAGTGTTCATCAAGGTCTCAGGTTGTGGTGGAACCACTTTGTAACCCAATCCCTCCCCGTTATTCCTTTCTCTCACTAAGTGTTGAACTATGTGTGAAGAACTAGTCCAAGTGTGCAGTTTCTGTTTTAATGAGTTTACTTCTACTTCTAGAAGTGCCTTTTGTTTCTTAGTGTCTTCTGTTGATGCATGTATGTCCCTAGATCATGATTTGTAATGTAATGAACTTGTCTGTCTGATTATGATGTAATTTGTATTGACTAATGAAATGACATGAATTGGTTGTTATTTAAAATGTTTAATATTTCATTAATGAGTCGTGATTGAATTGATTGGGTTTATGATTGTTTGACTGGTTACACATTATGTTATATTAATTAAAACATTCAAACCTAACTTAATGAAGTTCTCATGCGAATGGCCCATGCGAATGGACTACACGCATGAATAACTTCATACGATTGACTCAATCGCACGACTGAACCAGGAGACTGGATCAGTCGTATGATTGACACATAAGATTGACTCAATCGCACGACTGAACACTCAGTCGTGCGGATGAATCAACCGCATGGTTCAATCGCACGACTGAACCATACTTATGGCCCAGTCGCACGATTGACCAATACTAACCTATAAATAGACCCAATTCGTGGAAAGACGTAAGTATTCATCCCTTTACGATTCCAGACGTACCCTAGCCGTCCAGAGACCTCCCAAATCGTTCTCCAAGTTCACAGAACACATTAGATCGATTCCTAATCGATTTCTAACGTTGGATTCAATTCTTGATTGATTCTTCGTGTGTTCTCACTGATTGGATCGCCAATCAAATAGGATTCCGCACTATTTGAGTTGGTTTAACACGCTAATCACTAGGTATTTCGTTCAAATACCAGGTCCTAACAAGTGGTATCAGAGCATTGGCTCTTGATTACGTGTTGATTCAATCAAGATTGCATAAAAGTTTGTGTTTTTGCACCAAAAACGCAATCTTTGGCATCAAAAGTGATCTTGGACGTTCCCTGCTCATCGAAGTTTGGTTTCTACAGACTTAGGCGATTAGGACTTGTGAAATTTCGAATTTTTACGGCTGAAACCCGTCAAACCTAGAAATTTTCGCAAAACAGCAGCTTCAGTCGCACGAGTGACCCATTCGCACGACTGGACTCCATTCGCATTGCTCATACGCACGATTGGACCTAGTCGCACCCTCATTCGACCGACTGAACCGTTCGTTCGCATAGCTCATACGCACCAGTTTCATTCGCACGACTAAACCAATCGCCCAGTTCAGCCGCACGATTGAACCAGTCGCAGAGTTCATACGCACGATTAGACCATTCGCATCCTTCAGTCGCATCAGTGAAAGTTAGTTTGATTAGATTCTAAGTTTATTGCCATGGAAGATCAGATGTCAGTCTTTACTGCTGGAAGGACTCGAGGATTCAGAACCTGCTGTTGCTTGAGAGTGAGGTGGGTAATCACAATAAACCACCAAAGCTCTTGACTTTAGATGAGTTTCCCCACTGGAAACAACGTTTTGAGATCTACCTTAATGGAGTAGATCCTAATCTGTGGGAAGCCATTGAGATCGGTTATAGTACACCGATGGGAGCTGATGGAGTTAAGTTAACGTTAAGCGGGATGACAGACGCACAGAAAGTAAAGTACAATGCAGAGAAAGGGTTTATGCATTGATCACTCAGTCTATCCCCAAAGACATATTCCACCAGTATTCAGAGAACAAGCAGTCCAAGAAACTGTGGGATGAGCTAGAGAAGAGATATGATGGGAATGCGTCATTGAAGGCAATCAAGGCAAGGAGTTAAAGAAGGAATTCGATAACTTCTCATCTATTGGTAACGAGAGTTTAGACGAAGTCATAGATAGATTCTACCACTTGATGAGCGAATTGCATACACATGGAGTGGAAACACTATGGAAGAGAAAGTAAGCAACTTTGCAGACGGATTGCCTGATAAGTGGGCTTCATTCGTGTCTAACCTTAGACAGAATGAAATGCTTATAAAGCTGGATATAAATGACTTCATTCTTAAGTTGCGAGAAGAAGCGCTAAGGATGAAGTATAGAGCTCAGAAGTCTTCATACACACAAAATCCAGCTTTATACAACGCCACGCCTCAAGCTAAGACATCTGGAGCACCTCTCCAGACTGCATTTGTGTCTAGTTCGTCAGGTCCTTCACATGCTTCTCCTTCTGGATCAGACACGTCTGGGTCGTCATGTACCCATTATATTGGATCAGAAGCAAGTGCTACCAACTGAAGACCGAGAACCTCGGTAATGTGACCGTAGAAGTAGCTCGAGAGCATATGGATCTTTTAGCAGCAGTGGTTCATTCATATGATGGACTTGTTGCCGGGAAGATTGGAAACTGCCATCTGGCAGATGAGGACTACGAGCAGGTAGACGAAATGGAGCTTGAGAGGATGGATATAATGTGGGCCTTAGCTAGTGCTGTCCGAAGGGCAAAGAAGTTTGTTAAGAAGACTGGACAGAACTTGGTACTACTAAGGATACCACATTTGGCTTTGACAAAAGCAAAGTGACCTGCTTCAACTGTGGAGAGAAGGGGCACTTCAAGAGAGAATGTGTCAAGCCAAAGAAGACGGGTAATGGAAACCCGTTCTCGTCCTTTACTCGCCAAGACAAGCAAGCTTCCAGTTCTACTTCATCAAACAAGGATCCAAAAGCCTTGACTGCTCATGATGATGAAGGACAGGATTGGAGTTTTAGGTTTGTCTCACCAGGAGAATCTAACATTGCCAGTGTTGAGGATATTGATGATGATTCTGCGAGTGAAGGTGATCTAGCAGTTGAGATAGCAATGTCACATAGTGAAGATACAACTGCAGCTGAGGTCAGTTACAAGCCAAAGGAGGAGACTTCCACGTCAGAGACAGAAAAGTCAGAATCACCAGAACCAGAGACATCTGATGCTGCGTTGATGGCTAACTCTTCTGAACCAACACAGGTAAGTACAACTGACCAAATGTTTAATAATCATGCTTGTTCTGATTGTGATACTTTTAGGAATAGCATAGATGACAAATTTGCTAGGTTATTAGATCATAATGATAACTTAGTAAAAGATTTACAACTGTGCACTGAGGCTAATAGAGTACTAAAACAAAATGAGCATAGTTATAAAGAAAAGATAGACCTATTGACTAAACAGCTTAGGGAAACCGAAGTAGTTGCCTTTAACCAAGCAAATGACATTAGGTACTATCTAAACTCCCTAGAGGACACTAAGAAAAAAGGCAGTTCTAGAAGTAGAAGTTAATTCATTAAAACAGAAACTGCATAGTTGGACTAGTCTTCACACATAGTTCAACACTTAGTGAGAGAAAGGAATAACGGGGAGGGATTAGGCTACAAAGTGGTTCCACCACCACCTGAGACCTTGATGAACACTAAGTCTAGACCAGTAAATAATAACCCCATCAAGGATCATGTGGTGACTACTCCTCTTGTTACTGATCCAGACACATCATGTTCATCTACTGAATCTGGAAAGAAACAAAAGGAGGCACTTCAAAGGCAAAGGGTAAATTGCCTTGTGTTAATCTGGAAAATGAATTTGAAAAGTTAACTTAAAGTCAGGGTCAAACAAAGTCAAATCAGAACCTAAAAGGACTTCAAACGTTAATTTTTCACATGCTTCAAGTCAAAAACCAGTTAACCAAAAAGTGGAACATGTTAAACAGGTTAAAACAGTTAATTTTGTTAAACCAGAGAAAACATCAAACATACAAGAGTCAAAACCTAAAGTGATTGATGTTACTAGAGTGTCACGCACTTCTCCACAAAGAAAGTCTACTCATAAAGTTGATAGCAGGTCATGCTACAACTGTGGAGAATGTGGACACATTGCTTCCTATTGTCCTTTCTATCAGACACCTAGGAAGAAGATTGATCTTCAGGACTCTAGACCTAGGTCTTCTAAGAGGAGTTCTTTGACTCCACCTAGAAGATCTAGTGAACCTAAAGTCCAACCTGTAAGCCAGACGACTGTTTATCATAAACAGGCATTGCACAAATCTGGCTTATGGAAAGAGAAGTCATCCTGCGTGTCTGATACTGATGACAAGAAGGAACCTGAGCTACCCTCACCCTCTAAGGGTCAATGGGTGGAGTTTATGATGTGTGATGCCTCTGGGAAACCCAAGACAGTAAAGGCTTGGGTTCCTAACCTAAACTAATTCATTTACTTTGTATGTGCAGGGTGTTCGATATAGCGCTGAGACTAACACGTGGATTATAGACAGCGGAGCATCCAGGCACATGACAGGAAATAGAGCCCTTTTATCAAACCAAACAAATAAAAGGAGGGCATGTTTCCTTTGCAGGAAACAAGGGAGGCTACATCACAGCTCAGGGAGAAGTGGGAAATCAGAAAGTTAAGTTTGATAAGGTGAACTACGTTCAACAACTTCAGAATAACTTACTTTCTGTTTCCCAAATCTGCGATAAAGGATTTAAAGTCATCTTCGACAACAAGAAGTGTTACGTGCTGAAGAAAGACTACATGATCCCAGAGGACCAAGTTCTGATGACTGCTTCAAGATATAAAGACCTTTATGTCTTGGATCTGTCAACAGCTGCTACAACGGATCATGAGGTTCAGTGCTTTCTATCTAAAGCTACTGAGAAGGATTCAATCTCCTGGCATAGGAGAATGGGACACATTAGTCAAAGGAAGATGAATCATTTGATTCAGAAGGATTTAGTGAGAGGAGTAAATGTCAAGAACTTCCAACTTCCTGACTTTTGTGTAGCTTGCAAGAAAGGCAAACAGACAAAGAAGTCTCATAAGGAAAAGAAAGTTCATTCAATAGAACTTCCTCTTGAACTTCTTCACATGGATCTGTTTGGTCCAGTCAGTACAAGGAGCATTGCAGGCGACTTGTACTGTTTTGTGGTCACTGATGACTACTCAAGGTTCACTTGGGTAATGTTTCTGAAATCCAAATCAGAAACATTTGAGTCATTCAAGGAATTAGTAACCACACTGGAATCTCTCTACAAGCTAAAAGTTAGACAAGTACGCTCAGACAACGGGACAGAATTCAAGAATCAATGGATGGAGGCATACTGCAAGGAAAAGGGAATTGTGCATCAATTCACTTCTGCCTACACGCCTCAGATGAATGGTGTTGCTGAGAGGAAGAACAGAAGCTTGATAGAGACTGCACGGACTATGCTGGCTGACTCGAAACTGCCTATCCAATTCTGGAATGAGGCAGTGGCAAATGCATGTTATACACTGAATCGAGTCCTAATAGTCAAGCGCCACGGAAAGACATGTTATGAGCTACTACAAAGACGCAAACCGAATTTGGAGTATCTTGAACCTTTTGGCGCGCCGTGTACACACTTCTGAAGAAGACACAAGAAGGTAAATTCAGCGAGAAGGCGGATGAAGGAATCTTTCTAGGATACAACATACCGAACAAGCGAGTTTACAACAACTCAACGGGTCTTGTAGAAGTGTGGTGTAATGTCGACGTTCAGAGATATACCACACCACCTACCGACAAAGGACCCGCATACTTCTTCGATTATGATGGATTCTTCAAGTCCTTCAACATCCCTCTCTCTCCCTCGGATGATGAGTTAGCTACTAGGATGATGTATGATATTCTGAATACACCATCTAGCACACAGGGAGAATCATCTACTCAGTCAGGGGGAGTAGTCGATGACAATGACTCCTCCTCTGAAGATAAAGTTGAAGCAGATGACCAGAACAGTCAGGAGGAACAGGTTCCAGTTCCTGAAGTCCACAAGCATCTACGAGTGATGCACCTTCGACTTCGAACCTCAAACTCCAACTACCTCAGATGCAGAACCAAATGTTCACAATCTTGGTTCTGAGGCGGCTGTTCCTACTACTCCAGGATCACGACTAAACGTCTATCATCCCCTTGACAATGTTATTGGGGATGTCAGATCAGGAGTACAAACCCGAAATCAGCTATACTCAGCTGATTACGCCTCAGTTATGGAGAAAGGTACATTCATGATGGTGCTTATCGATGTTTTGTTTCGCAGGTTGAGCCAAAATATGTCAGTGAAGCACTAAATGATGAGGCGTGGGTGAGTGCCATGCAAGAAGAACTTCTGCAGTTTAAGAAGTTAGGTGTATGGACTCTGGTTGATAGACCTAAAGGTGCTAAAGTCATTGGCACCAAATGGGTCTTGAAATGCAAGAAGGATGACCAAGGGTCATTATCAGGAACAAAGCTCGACTGGTGTTCAAGGTTTTCGCCAAGTCGAGGGGATTGACTATAATGAGGTGTTTGCACCGTGGCAAGGATGGAAGCCATTCGTATCTTCCTTGCCTATGCATCGTACATGAAGATTAAAGTCTACCAATTAGATGTGAAGAGTGCATTCCTTCATGGGGAAATCAGGGAAACAGTCTATGTAAGTCAACCCGAGGGATTTGAAGATCCTTATCATCGGGATAGAGTTTACAAGCTCGACAAAGCTTTATATGGGCTTCATCAAGCTCCTCGAGCTTGGTATGAGAAACTCTCGACTCATCTTGTGAAACACGGCTTTCGCAGGGGAGTCATTGACTGTACACTGTTTATTAAAGAAAAGGATGGCGACCTACTGCTTGTACAGATAATGTTGATGACATATCTTCGGGTCAAGAACGAAGAGTTATGCAAAGAGTTGAAGCAGTGATGAGAAGAGTTTTGAGATGAGTGCTATGGGGGAGATGAAGTTCTTTCTCGGGTTACAGGTGGATCAAACACCTAATGGATCTTTCTACATCAGACCAAGTATGTAGGAGACATTCTCAGTCGCTTTGACATGGAGAATGCTTCTGCTGCTGGGACTCCACTTGCTACGAATCATGATATAGCACCTGATGAGAATGGAGATCTAGTAGATGCCACTATGTACCGAGGAATGATCGGATCCCTCATGTATCTCACTGCCTCAAGACCTGATATTATGTATGCTACATGTCTATGTTCAAGATATCAGGCTAAACCAAAGGTCAACCATCTGATCGGGGTCAAGAGGATTTTTCGTTATCTGAAGGGTACACCCACACTTGGATTGTGGTACCCTCATGATGATGACTTGAGCTTACCGCGTATAGTGACTCGGATTACGGGGGCTGCAAGATGAACTACAAGTCTACATCAGCGGGGTGTCAATTCTTTGGGAGAAGATTAGTTACCTGGCAGTGTAAGAAGCAGACATCGGTTGCATTGTCAACCTGTGAAGCCGAATATGTTGCTGCTGCAAGTTGCTGTTCACAAATCATCTGGATTCAACAGCAAATGCGGGATTACGGTTTAAAATTCTCATCTACTCCTATTTTTGTTGATAACTCTGCTGCATTGCAGTAACTAAAAATCCGGTCCAACATCCTAAGACCAAACACATCGGTATTAAATACCATTTCATAAGAGATTGTTTTGAAAAAACTTAATTGATGTGGTTAAAATTAATACTGATTTTCAACGCGCTGACCTCTATACTAAAGCCTTTGATAAACCACGTTTTCAATATTTATTAGAGGTCAACGGCGTTAAAAAGAAAAGTGAGGTAATTCCTGATGATGAAAATGTGTAGTCCGATGTCGTTTAGTTAAATTTATTTTATTTAATTTTGATTTGTCTATTTGATTTTATTTTATTTAAACTCATGTTTTTTGCTGTTTATTAAAATCCTAAATAATTAAACCAGAAATGATTTTAGTATTTAGGGGGAGAATATGTCAGCAAGTTAACATTAAAAAAAAAAAAAAAAAAAGGAGAGGAGTAGAAGTAGCTAGTGAAATAAGGTAGATTGTGTCTGTGATACCGATTCAATACCTTTGGAAAATGATAGTACACAGGAACAAATCAAGAGGGACTTTAAAATTTAAGTTTTAGAAAGATGCAAAAGTTCAAAGTATAAATCTGTGTAATCTAAGCAATACCAAAGGAAAGATGATAGAAAACTGGCAACTCCTAAGGTGACACAAAGAAAGTAGACTTAGAGGCTGCTAGACCATATATGATATGTTGGTAGATTCAACACAATAGACAAATAGACCTGATTGGTGATCTCAAGATCAAACTAAGTTGTTCAACTGACTGTGGGCTTCCATCTTATCACTGGTTAACACAATCAACAATATTCCAATAAGGGGTAATGAGCAATTAAACGCCACAAATGTGTGCGGATGACCATAATTAGAGCAAAGCAAAAAAAAAATGAAAGACAAATGCAATAAAGCTAATGACTTATGTTGTTGGTGCATTTTGTGCAAAATAAAATAAGCTGCTCTAACAAGGAGATAGGTTGTGTGCCTCTCTGCTGTGCGATGGCACTGACCTGAGGATAAGCATAACCTAGATATTCTAGAATTCATTTTGTGTTTGCCGCCTCTCTGCTGTGCGATGGCACTGACCTGAGGACAGGCTTCTCTTTGAAAGCTCTAAGAATAGTCTCTTCTTGTAATAATACCCGTAGACCGCTCAAAAGCTCCTGAGGAATGTTGATTACCATATAAGTGTGGGATCCACAAATGTTAGTTGAAATAATTAAACCTAAATAAGTCACCAGTCTGTGTCAAAAGTCTGTGTATGGATTTAAGTGGACAAACATACTGACAATCATTGTGGCTACATTCTCAAAGGTTCAAATCAATGTGAAAATCTAAGAGTTTCAGTATGATTTCCTTATGTTGCTAACGACTCTGGATGAACACCGAGAACTTGAGCATCAAAAGGTTTAATAACTAGTCCCAAATGATTTGAATTGCCTGTATGATTCCAAAAATTGAATTGGTCCAGATATGATCAATCTAAGTTGAAGCTATCTATTCCCGAACCAAATCCCGTAGATATCAATCTCTGGATTTATCTCTCACAAAAAGCCAAAAATATGTCTGATTATGTAATTAGTTTAAATTCTTAAATTAGTTAGTCGTTTTAAGTTTTAATTTGAGTCAAGTGTCGGGCTACATCAGGAAAATCAGAAGGAATAAACTCACTAAAAGGGTCATGTCTGAGATGACCATATGTGCTTTGAAAGGTTAAATTAGTCACGTCTGAGGTGACAAAGTGTTTTAAAAGGGTCACGTCTGAGGTGACCAAAGTGGTTAAAAGATCACGTCTGAGGTGATCAAAGTGTTTTCAAGATAAAGGATCATGTCTGAGATGATCAAAGGCTCATAACGTTAATTTAATTAATCTAAAGAGTTTAAAGTGTAAATTGAAAAATGGCAGAAAATTATAATATAAATAAACTAATACATATCATTCGCACGAATGGACCATACGTATGGATAACCATACGAATGAAGTCCATTCGCACGAATGAACTATGAGTATGGACCATCCAACCGAATGGATCATACGATTAGTCCAGTCGGAGGCTTAAGTGCGAACGAGTGAGTCAGTCGCACGACTGAACTTCAGTCGGACGACTGGAGAAGGGCGACTGACCCAATCGCACGACTGAGTCCCACTCGCACGACTGAAAGGTGCGTATGAACTCAGTCGCACGATTGGATCTAGGGTTGATATAAATAGAGGTGGAGTCGGTCGCAGAGACTCATCACCCTCAAATCGCCCCTAAATCGCACACCCTACCGTTACTCTGCCAAAATTTGATTTGCCTTAGTTTTCTCATTGATTGTGTGTTACTGACGTTCGCTAATCATCGTACAGGTATTTTGAAGTCTTCTTCCATCAAAAACAGAAAGATTGGAACCCTAATGGGTTAACTCGACTGTGTGAAATGCGAACCGAGCTTGCAAACCCTAATAACCTATTAAAACCAAGCAAAATGTTAAAATTAAGTAAAATAGGTTGTTAGTAAAGAGAATGCGACACTAAAGAACCGGTTTTGTTAATTGTTATAAGACTTAGTTTGTGTAGATTCGAACGTTGGACGACTGAACACCTGAGACAGACGACTGGTCGTCCGGATGAACTTCAGTCGCACGACTGAAGGGAGCGATTCACTTAACCGCACGACTGAACCATGCGAATGAGACTCAGTCGCACGACTGGTGTAACCGCATAAGAGTACATGCGCATGAGTCCAGTCGCACACTCAGTCGTGCGCATGAGGTCAATCGCACGTCTGAACCTCAATCGCACGATTCAGTCGCACGACTGTCTTCAGTCGTACAACCTCAATCGCATGACAGATAGTTTTCATTCAAAGTCTAAGTGTTGCATTATACTCTTAGCCAACGGAACTAACGTTTATATTATTATGTGTTACAGATGGCGAGTCGATGGAACATGAGCACCAAGCACAACATATGTGCTCACCTGGATTTGACATCCAGGAACGCAGCTGACTTCACAGGCATTATTACATTTCTGCTGAGATCCAGGATCGCTCATGCTATATCTACTCCATGCACACCATACAGATCAGTGCAGCAGGCCTTCTGGGAAGGCGCGTCGTGTTGATAGATCCACTGAGCCTCATTGCATCAGAGTTCGATTTTTGGTGAGGCTATCACTGTATCTGAGGAGGATCTGAGGATTGTTCTACAGCTTGGGGACGATGCTGAGTGTCCCACTCGTCTACACCCCCTCACTGTCAGAGGATGTTTCATGAGAGCAAGTACTCTGGGGACATCAATGCTGGGGTACTCAACAAGAGTAACCTCTGTCCCAGTTTAAGTACCTTGCGCACGTGCTGCTGAAGTGTATAGCATCCAGGAAGGGAGGTTTGATGAGCTCTCCGACCAGATCAGAACGCATATGCTGCGTTGGTGCTGAACCACCCGTTCAGCTTCTCCAAGATGATATTCACCTACCTGGTGGAGAACATCGAGGGGAAAGGGAAGGAAGGCTTCTGTATGTACCCCAGATTTCTACAGATGATCATTGACCAGAAGCTTCCCTCCCTGCCGAAGGAGAAGGAGGATGCTGTGTTTCTTGAGGTTATGGACGCACTACACTTGGCCGGATGAAGGTATACAGGGGGAAGCAGGTGAAGCCCCCTGTCAGGAGGTTGTTTGGGCATCTGGCCCGTGCTGATTATG